>VZSR01002340.1:9526346-9581748 GCA_013398615.1 Brachypodius melanocephalos
GGGAGAGATCCTCTCTCCAAAATCATCTCCGCTGCAGACGGACATGAGAGTGTTATTGTCACCACCACCCTGGAGGCGAAAATCCTTCACTTTTAAACCCAAACATGAGACATTTCTCTCCTCCATGACCCTAAACTCTTTCAGACTGTCTTTAAAGGACTGAAATAGCTGGTAGACATCCCTTGTTGCAGCCTCTTCGCTTTACACCTTCCTTTCACAGGTACCCCACTGCTGAAATGCTTTGCTACTTTAGGTTGTTTCAGCTCCTAGTTCCCCTGAGAGGCTGTCTGTCTGTCGTATATGAATTCCACTTGTCGTCTGCAAGATAAATACACCCTGTCATAGCCTTAGATGCCTCTTTTTGACAAGTTCCTCCCAAATGCAGGTATATGACACTACAATACACTTGGCCAGAAAGTAGCACTATTAAGTACTTTTAAGCTTCAAGAGATGGGAAGGAAATGCAAGAAGAGTTGCTCAGCCCAGCTGCGTGTTAGTAAAACTCCACGCCACGGTCCTTATCCTCCAATAAAACTAAACCACTACCGCACGGTGCCAAAGCTGTTTGCTTTCCGCGTGTTTACACCTCTACTTTGGGCATTCCCATCCTTAATCCCTTAGGGGTGGGGTTAGGGGTATTGCTATGCTAAATCCGGACGCCTTTTTTTTTTTTGTGTGTGTGTGACCTAGCTGAGGTGCAGCGGTGGATTCCATGCCCGAGTCTTCCATGGATACCCCGCGGCGCGTCCGTGCCGCTGAGGTCCCCAGAGGGAGCACACGGGGCCTTGGAGCGCCACCTCGTGACCGTCACGGCAGAGCCACCCAAGCAAGGGACGCTCTTTTCCAAGATTTTGGAAGAAGGAGTTTGGTCCTAGGTGAAAAGTAAGGCTAAACCTTCCCCCTCCCCCATTATTTGTTTCTCTTAAAATATTTCCAATATGGCCTTTTCATTCAATTTTATGGAATCATACTAAAATTTATCATGGGATAAATAGTCCAAAAAAGTTTATTTTTAATGTAGGAATCTACTAGAATTGTCTAGAAATTAACTATCTCAACTTCTAAAATAAATTAGTTTGCTAAAGCAACAAAATACTTTCACTGCCTTGGGGACTTGCTCTCTGCTGTGCATTAGAAATGTCTTGTTGGCTGCATCTGTTGAGCTACAGGAATCACCACACTCATGGCTGACTCTATACATTTATGATTTATAACACCTGTATAGCACTCAGGAAAGGAAATCCCTTTAATCCAAATCTCACATTGTCTATATATGTCCTCATATGCTCCAAGGGTGGCATATAACTGAAAGCTAAAGATCATTGACATCAGGTATTCATTTTCTAGTGAGCTTGTTGTGCATTTCCTTAAACCAAGATCCTGACAGATAGAATACATGAGGAAGTACAAAAGTACTGTATTTATCAAAAGAGGGCCAGAACTCTAAGTCAGGACTATCACATAAAATAAAGAACATCATCTACAATGCCAGGCTGAATATTTCCAGATGGGTCTTTTCAGTCTTCCTTGCTAAGGGACACATCTTAGAAAAGGGATCTTTGTAGATTTCTACCTTTTCCACATGTAATTATGTTCCTGTGTTTGGTTATAATAATCTAACCTGGTCTTTATGTCAATTCCACAAATGATTCTATGAAAAATTTAGCATTAGAAGTAAAGCAGCTTTTTCCAATGTGGACAGTAAAAGCCAGATTCATGACTGTAAACCTGCTCTGGGTAAGGGGGATAAGCAAGAGCTGCCCAGGCTGCAGGTGGAGCCAGCCCAGTTTGGAGAGGACCTCCAGTGTTTCAGCTCTCTACCAAAGTGCTTTAGCTCTGCCTAAAAACCTTTGGGCAGCATGTTAATTGGCTTCTAATGTTCTTCCATACTAATGCCCTTAAAGCTTTGAAGACTATTCCAAAAATAATAATAATGCTTAATAATAAAAGAGGTATGTTTTATTAGGATCCATCTCTTTACAGAATAGAAGGTTCACGAAAAGCTGCATACCAGGCAAGAGCATAAATAGAACTGTGGCTGCAGAACAGTATGCCCACCTTCAGAACACCTCTCACAGATGTGCACCATTCCAAAAGTGGTTTGCAAAGACAGAACAGCATCTGCAGAATTATTTGGTTTCCCAGTTTGCTATTTATGAACACCTGTGTATTGGGACCACTGCTGCCTCAGGAGGCAGCACAAGCTATTGATAGTGCTGGGAATCACAGCAGTCACTCAACAGCCTGGGCAAACTTGAACCAATTGCTTTACCTCTGCATTTCTGTTTCTCTTCCTTCCTTCTGTCCCTCTTGTCCATTTTCAGCAAAAGCCCACTGTAGCAGGGCCTATCTTTTACTGTATTAATACAGCACCTCTCAAAATAACATAGTAAATTTATTTTGTCCATCTCCCCAATTAGGGCTTTCATGATGCCAGTGAGGCACACAAACCCTGACCCTTTTAACTTCAGTTCATCTCTATTTCTGAACTGTACTTCAAAGAACTGAGAGAGACCTGGCTCCCTTGGATAGGGGACAAGGAATCCTTTTGCCAGAATTTGTGCTGGGAGCACCTACACTTTGAACCCTGAACCAAGTATCACCAAACTTTACTTAAATACTTTCTATTAGGAAGAAAGGAACAATGCAAGGCCAACTCTTCAAAGCAATATAGACTATTCTGCATTTGTACACATACTTAGGAGAAGCTTTTGAAACTAACAGGAAATAGACATGCACAGCACCGCATGCTCAATGCTGTATTACTTCTTTCCAGGAAAATACAACATGTAAGTTTCCCAGAAGTCAAGTAGCAGCATGCAGCTGAAGTAATTCAGTGATTTGTTATTGTACATAGGAATAAAAAACAACAACAAAAAAAGTCCACCATAATCCATAATGAAAGTTTTGCACGAGAAAATTCAGTGTATAAGAGGACAAGGATTTTTTTTTTCTTTTTTCCTAGTTGGAGGGAACAGGGAATTATTTGGCAGCTGCATTAACAGGTAAGAAGGGACATTTATTCCATAGCTTTGGTGAGATCACAATCAGTTTTGTCTCACTCTCCCATCAGTGAGACAACATGTGAAACCTTGTGGAAGTAGTGGTAAATTTGGGTATTCTGGGGGAAAAAATGTGTAAGTCAGTGCCAGATTTTGAAGAGGGACATCAACTCATGCTTGAGGACACCTACTCTCTGTGCTGTTACCTTCCTCTAAAATTTGTCACCTGCTTCATCCAACTCTCCCTCTCCTTTCATTGTCAGAGTGCCAAAAGAGATGAAGACTCATGCAAAAGCATTTCCTTAATCTTGTAATTTTAACACAGTGGATCATGAGGTTCCTAAGGCTCAAAACACCTTACTGAGAATCACTATTTACAAATCCATAAGCTTCTTTCCTCCTGTCTCATGAGCAGTTCTCCATTCAGGAAAAGTACTTTAACAACTAGAGCATGATAGGAGAGGACAGAGTTACTAGGAAGAGTAAGGGAGATGTTTGTTTTTTTCCCTCCTGCCTGAATTATAACCACTGAGAAAGAAAGATAAGAACATTAATGAAGAGATAGAAAATACCACCATCACCATGAAAAGTAGAGTAGATCCTCCTTTAGTGGTACTCACTCCACCCAAGTAAAAGCATATTTTGCCAACATGAAAGTTACATCTCATATAGGTGAATAAGGGCTTGATGTATAAAGAGCTGGATAAAACTTTATAACCTTCATTATACAGGAGACTGGTTACACCAGTATATCTTGAAATTAATAAGGGACACTTCTGAAAGCTGCAAGAGAACACACAAAACAAAGTTGTGCCTACTACCTGCTCTGGGGTTATACCTTAGCAGGTGGGAGAAGATGACAAGGAACTGTGGAAACACAGAGCTGAAAAAGATACCTTCTAAAAGTCCTGTTTGATGACTTTGTTGCCAAAACAGTTTTAGAAGCAGTGGTCATATGTCCTTTTGTTCACAAGGAGATGGGCGGTGGCATTCTGAAATGGTTTGGTTTTAGGAAGTGGAGGCATAAGGGAGCCAGAAGGGAAATATCATGGGGAAGAAGACAATTGTTCTTTGTCCATCCACTATCTTTAGACTAGAGTAGGATGAAAACTTTAACTCAATGACTTCTCCACTGAATGCTTCAAAACAGTGACTTGTGCTAGTCCAAGTTCTGGCTCATAATCTGCTGCAGATTACTTGCCATCGTATTTTAGCATTGGCAGTTCAGTTACTCTCAAAATGAACCTCACAGATTATTGTGATTGCAAAGAAACATGCTGTATTGCTGCTGCTCTAACATGCAATCCTCTTGAACACCTGAGTTTGAACACTCCAGAAATGTCAAGCAACTCAGAGAAGAGTTCTGTCTTTGGTATTTTAGGCTTATCACAGTTAGTTAAAATCTTGAATTCTGAATAGTGATTAAGTGCTCTGGACTGCACAAGACAGCAAACAATTCTAGTAACTTAGTAGATGAGAGAAAGCTTTTGGCTTGTTTTAGAAGACATTTTCTGATCTCTTGTTTGAAAATGAGCTTTTTCTCAAAAATGTCTACAGCTGGCTTTGATTTCTTCCTGAAAGCACTTTGGGCCCTCAGGCTGAAGTACTTTCTGCTGTACCCATGATCTGTGGTCAGTTATCAGTTCCCTTTCCTGTTCTAACCAAGGCCCTGAACATGCGAGGAACACTGAACACATTTATCAGCAGGACTACTCTTGCCTATAGACTTCTGCAAAGACTGTCTCAGCAGGCTTGGGATTGTATAGTGCAGGATAAAGAGATGAGGCCATGCCCTCCACTCACAGTCCCTTTATGCCTCAGCACAGCTCAAAACCAGCTGTGGGGAGTAACATGGCTCTGATCCACATGGACAGTCCTCTCTGCTCTGTGGAACACACCATGGCAGCAGTTCTGAGGCAAAAGCTGATTCAGCTTCACAGAGGACTTAATATTGTGATTTTTTTTTTTCCAATTCAGAGCCCTGCCTACCTGCCCTCCCTCCCCTCAAAAAATTTTTAAAAAAGCCCAAAAACCAGCACAAACCAAAAGCACTTGCAGAAGCCCCAGGACTTCCAGAGCGTGCAAGTTTCAACTGCAGCCTGGCAGAGCAGCTGCAGATGAGGGTGAGTTGGCAGGACTTCTTGCCAAATCATGGTAAGATTTTGTAAGACTCCTGCAATAATTCTTTTGAACCTTTCCTGAACCAAAGCCATTTCATTTTTAACATTAGCAGCAACAAGACTCCAGGAAAATTCCAACAGAAGCTTTTTTATAATATAAATTTTTTTCCTGACTCCACAATTCCACAAATAAATAAAGGTTCTTTCTCAGGACACCTTCCTGCAGACAGGAAGGAAAAACCCTGTAATGCACCCAGCTCCTACAATTTTCCTCCTTCCCTACCCACCCAGTCACTGAGAACTAGAGTGAGATTTGTGTACTAATTTGAAATTCTGCATTCTTCAGGGACACCCACAGTACCAAAACTGCTCTCAAGATTTTCCCTTTAATTTGCTCTAATATGAAGAGAGTCCAATGCTGTCGAAACTTAGATAGTTTTGCATTGCAGCATCTGTTCAATTTACTGCACAGACAAACTCTTCCATCAAAACCAGCTGGAGGACTAAACACCAGATCAGAGCATCAATCCCTTTACCAACCCAAGGCCAAGCCAGCTATGTAGTAGAAGCTATGTAGTACAGATTTCCTAAAATCAATGTGCTTATTTTAGTTCAAGTGTAAACATCTACTCATCCCCTTGTTTAGCTGCAGTCTTTACTGCACACAATTCACAATTTAAGAGTCCATTGCAATATAAACTTAATCTAAAACAAGAAGTATATTATGAAAGATGTGGTTGAGTTCAAGCCCTGACTTCATCCAGTAAGCCTGGCCTATTACAAGTAACAACTTTTACCCTAGACAAGATCTGTGTAGACCAAGTAAACTTTTATTCCAAAGTAGGTACGTGTACTGAAATATAAATGCATGTAATTCTTTTACTGTCATTAAATGCATTTTAATTCAGTTGCTCTGTTCCTTCAACACAGCTGAAACTGAGATGGGCTTTGATCAGGAATCCTGCATCTCTCCCTGCTGTGACTGTAGCCTTAACCTCTTCAGCTGTGAAGAAATACTGTAAAATACTCTAGGTGTCACCTGCAGAAACCTGTGAATATCAGAGGGATAGCAGCAGAAGTTTAGGGCTGCAGTCCTGTAGCATGGGCACAGTGGGGATCACCTGGTGAGAAATAACTTTCAGAGCAGCACACACAACAACCAAAAATTCAGAATGAGAACAAGGCAGGGTCCTGTCTCCTATGGTCCTGTAGTAAATCTTTCCCATCTCTAGGCATGCTCACATTAGCTAAGGATTGTGACAATTAAGAGGTTTCAACTGTTTCCCAGTAAACAGAATAGTGCTTCTGAATCAAGAAGAATTTAAAACAGGGAGAAGGTGATTTTTCCTCATTGTCTTTTAAGGAAGAAGGACAAATCTCACAATAGGATCTTTGAAATACTTGGATGCAGCATTGTATAGTTAATATTCTCATAAAGACAACCAAGTTTGTATAATTGATATTAAATTAATATATTCTAATTTTAATAATTTAAAATTATAATATACATTATGAAGTAGAATTACATAAACATGTAGAACTATAATTTTACAATTTATATTATATCAGCTGTTTTTCACATTTTTAGATGTTCAAATGCTTAAAATGTTGATGCTGTGCGCTGTTGTGAACTTCACCACCAGTGAAAATGAACACATTTTAGTTGGAAAGACTAGACAAATTAAATGAAAAATGAAATCTAGATGAAGGATACGGTTAGGTACTTAGGGTTTTAATGGGAATACTATATGTAAAATTCAGTTCCTACAGAACTGTGTAGCAGTAAGAAAGTCCATGTCCAAAATCATGCTGCACTTGTCAACACACCAGATGAATCTGATGGAAACAGGCTACCATGATCTTTGTGGTTTTTGAGAAGCTTCCTACACAGAAAATACGTCAGGAAATATCCAAGGTCAAACCTTTGCCGCAGACCTTTCTACCACATCAACCAATGCCTCTTCATAAAACAAAAGACAAAAAAGCCTATACACCCATGTGTGTTGATTATCGCAGTTCTAACCTGAGTTTAACAAAACAAAAGGTCAGCAAATCTTCATTCCTTCTAGCACATTTTTTCCCAGGTCCCAAGCCTCTGTTTCAGTCCCATGGTGGCTGCAGGGGTAATTGCAGTTGCTGTGAGGGAGCCTGTGGCTCACAGGCCATGTTGACAGAGACACCAACCCCGTTTCCAAACGCTGCTGTGAAGGACCCTCTGCAGCACAGAAGGAGAACACCCCTCCCCAGACCCCTCATACTGCCAGCAGGCTGCATCTCAGTGGTGGAATGAATATCTCACATGTTTTCCCAGTAATCATGTTTAAAAGGACCAGGAATTAAGGCATTCTGGTCACCTACTTCACCCTTAAAAGCATGCTCTGCTCGGTTACACACTTGCAGAGGCTTTGAAAATACATCATTCTATCCAAATATACAGTGATGATTCCAGAACCACTTGGAAGCCCCAGTTATAATATTCTGCTAAATGAGTTCTCCTCCCTAAGGACTCTCCAGAGGAGCCTGTGCTTTAGTGCACTAAGCTACCTACGAGATGGCTGAAGCTCAGACTAACTCAATTCCTGACAGGCAGCTGCAGTTTCAGCTGGTGTGAAATGGCAAATAAGAGAAGATTATCAAATAGAATTAAATGCAGCATCCTCAGGAGACCTGGATATAGAAAGGGTAAAATTCCACTCACCTTAATCCTGCATATTATTTTGTTCTATTGAAAGGCCATGGCTGAATGAATAAAGACAGCAGGATTTAGTCTCATATGTTCACTGCTTCTCTTTTCAAATTACATGAAATACACGGCGCAGACCCATTATTAGTGTTGCCGTTTGTCAGTATTATTATGTCATTAGAGATGGATTGGATTAACAGAGGTATAATAAATTACAGTGAAAGTAGCTTACAGAAGATTACAGCAAAGTAAGGCTTCATGAAAGTGTGCTCAGAGAGCTGATGAAATCAGAAAAATGTATATTTTCACACGGTGAAAATACAGCAGGTGCAAGCTACTGAGTGCTTGAAAGCTCCCAGGTAAATTCTCATTGTTCTTCAACTTAAATTACACATCTAAAATAATATGGAAGAAATTGCAATCAAATACAACTGAATTAGAGAAGCACAATCAATACTTGTGTCACCAATTTCCTTATGAAAGAAACCTTGCACACCAAAAAAGCCAGATGTATGTAGATATGTCTACATGTGTCAAGACTGCAGATAGTACATGTAGGATCTTCTTGATGTTCAGTGCTGCATGAAACACAGCACTCCTCTTTTTTACCAAGACAGACAATTTAATCTACATGTTTTGATGGAGCTGACACTGAACATGGCAGTACCTACCTTCTACAGCTCTCCCTGTCTGTTTTGTCTTCAGCTAGTGCTTAATCAGGGCATTAAATGCTTGAACAGGATCTCAATTTTTATCTGCTTTCTAGCTCTGCAAGTCCAACCCCACAACTCAGAATAATGGAGAGTTTTCTGCTGGCTTTATTTGGCCTTCAGTTGCACACTCAGGTTTGTGTCAAGGGGGTGCAAACCCTTCCTGATACAAACAGCAAGATGAGCACCTATGGAGAGTGCAGAACAGCAGTGTCAGCCCTGCATGTCCCAGTTCCATCTGAACACAACTGAGGTGTAGTGGAGCCCACATCTCTCTCTGCAGAAATAAAGGTACCATGAGCAGCTGGGCAACAACAGCAAGTGCTGCCATCTGTGCCACTCAGTCATCTGGGCCTCACTTGGTGCTTCCACAGCTTGCCAGCTACAGCTGATCAGCCTGCACACTTCATTTTGGGCAGAAAACAAATAGGAGCTCTCTTTGGATACCAAAGTTACATAAAATTCACTCCACACTAGGAAATGAGAGGGTGCAGCTCCAGAATCACTCCTATACCAAGCTATAGAAATGCCAACAAGTCTCCAATTTGCAATTT
The DNA here is from genome assembly GCA_013398615.1 of Brachypodius melanocephalos. Taxonomy (NCBI): domain Eukaryota; kingdom Metazoa; phylum Chordata; class Aves; order Passeriformes; family Pycnonotidae; genus Brachypodius; species Brachypodius melanocephalos. The sequence continues at coordinate 9,535,416 of VZSR01002340.1, forward strand.
CAGAAATTATTTATGATGAGGACCATGTTCTACAACTTGTTTCTGTTAAAAGAGATTGATAAACATTCATGAACTAAGTCTCATAACACAGAAAAGGGGAGTATTATTCTCCCCTAGTAAAGATAAGGGAAAAATCAGAGAGGTTAAATTACTTTCTCAGGTTCACTTGAGAAGTTTGGAAGATCCAGAAATAGAGCCAGTGTTTTGGAAGGAATTTCAGGTGTCACCATTATAAACATAAGAGTGGCTTTACACAGGGACTGCAAGCTCCATGCCTGTTCAAAATCAGGCCACTCAAGAGGGTCCACAATTAGGCAACCACTGCTACTAATGACCTTGGCAAAACTCAGTCCCTATTCTTGACTGCTGCTCCACGGTCTTCAGTACTGCAAAGTGCAATGTGCTGTCCTACCAAAATACAGTAGGAGCTAATTAAAAGGCTGTAACTTATCCCTAGCCACCCAAAAATTAAAGCCTCTCATTCATTAAGCACTATTTTCTTTTCTAATCAGTTCAACAGCACTTAAATGCATTATTTTTACACTAGAAATTTGGGATAAGTCCTGGGTATTGCAGAACTGTTATGCTCCAAGAAATCCTTTCACTCAAAAATAGATGATTACAACAGCTTCTATAAATATAAATTGTTTTACAGCCAAAGACAGACATCTAGTTTTCACTGAAATTAAGCCAGCAAATCTCTTCTGCCAGTACTATAACAATGATCATGCTGATAGTGTTATTTCAGTTTACCAAAAGCCAGAATCCAATATGCTACAAATTTGACCAAACACCAAAAGATAGGCAATGTGAAAGGAAATGAATACTAATAAAAAAATTTAAATGTTTACATTTGTTGGCTGGATTCAGATACAAACCCAACATACACAAGCAATCTTATACTGAAATATAGTTTTATTTTCCCTCTGTTGCTGTCTCCCCCCTCTTTAAAAAAAATTAAAAGCAGATTATGCAGACAAATACATTATGAGAGAGCATATTTAAGTTGTAAGGGTTTAGGACAGGGGAAGGAAAATAGGGGTCAGACCAATTAAAAGCTTTAGAGAAGAAAGGCAAATCAATTAAAAATGCCAGAGGGCAGACATTGCATAGAAAGAGAAGAGACTTTGACAAATCTGAAATAACTCTGTTCTCCACAGTCCATAATAGCAGATGAAAATAGGCTGCCCTCCTACCCACAAATATTCAGGGGAGAATAAGGCATTTGATACCTCATGGATAAAACAGATCTGTGCTTCACATGTGGAATAAACTAGCCACAGGACTGAAATCGTGTTTTGTGGGGGTTTTGGAGAAGAAAAGCAATGTATAAAATGTGAGGTGTTATTTTTAAGACACACAAGCAGCCAGCCTTCCAACTCAGCTGCTGAATTATTAGTCTTATTGATCTGCTACTGCATTATTTTTTACACCACAAACCCCTGTTTGCTCTCAACAGAACACAGGCACTGAAAAGACAATAGTCATAAAAAGATTTGCAATCTGGAACTTCAAAGAAACCATATCCCAATTTTGGCAGCTTACTAGGAATAAGAACCCAAACTGCCATTGCTGAGTGTATCCTTTGACTGTAACTATAATTTAAAAGCATTGTCCAATGTAATTTCTTCTTTTTTTTCACACAGTGATTCCAGGCCAATTATTTATCCCCCCTCCCCCATAAGAATAGTGTTTTGAAGTCAGCCAATGAAACATGTTTTATTTAAGGACTATATTCCTAGAGCAATGGAATGGATTCTTTGGAGACCTAAAGGTTGCAGAGCACTTCATTAGTTCCACATAATGAAAGAATGGTGCAATTGAAGGAGGTCTCTAAGGGAGAATGGTGTGAAAATTAGAGACTCTTCTGCTCACTTGCAAAAAGAAAAAAAAAGAAAAAAAGGGAAAAAAAAGAAAGGAAAATTGAGAAAAGGAAAAAAGGGGAAAAGAGGAGAAAAAAGGAAAAAATGAGAAAAGTAAAAAAAAAAAATTGTGGATTTTCTAAATAAAGCACACTGTCTCCATTCAGCCCATGGAGAAAGGATGCCTACTCAATCCTCTTACCGTTGACAATATAATAAAACCAGAGGAACTTTTTTGAAGTAGATCTGCACATTCCACATTTGGATTGAGGGGCAATGGACTGTTTAAATTGCTATTTACATTTCCAGCTGTTTTACCAGTGATTTGCCCAACTTAATAGCTCTTTAAGCTTTTAAACAAGAAAATAGCTATTCTCACGACTCAAAGAAGAAACCATGGTTATTTCAGTCTGCCTCTATTGTAAAAGGCTTAGACCCCTCTCTCTTTATAGATGCCCTTCCTTTATAGTACTTCCCTTTTCCATCTCCTCCTTCTTTCTAAACCTTCTTCCATCTTTTTAGCTCACTTTTTACATTATATACTTTTAGCACCATAATGTATCTTTGTTGATACTGCTGATTCAAGGAAAGTGTTTGCAAGTAGTTACCAAGGTTCCCAAGTGAGACTTAAGTTAGCCAGAAAATTAGATTTGCATGTATAATCTTCTGCTAGTTATTGGGGAGTTAGTCCATGTTAAGAAAATGCTCTACAGCTATTGAAACATGTATATTTATTTATCTACTTTCCTCTGGGGTTATATTAAAAAACCCTAGACATGTGTACAGACATAATATAAACGGTATTTTCTGCTTATTTTTCAGGCAAAGTGGAAGAAGAGGGCAAAGGAGCAGTCCCCAGATAAGAATGAGACCAAGATGAAAGGTTAAAATGAGACGGAGGTTATTTTGTAGTGGCCCTATAAAAAACCGCAATTATTTTGTTGTAATTTGAACCTATTAGCTTGTTTAAATTGGTGCTAATAAACTGTAAAATCATGAAGAAGAAATTCAAAAACAAAACCCACCTCCTCCTTTTCCCCTGATCAAAGCTTCAATGTTTTCCTTTTATTAACTCTAAATGTCCCCTGTGTTTACAGATGATTGCAACCCTAGTCAGACAGTGGAGCTAAAACCCAAATCTAAACCTTGCAGGAAGTGGTAGCAGAAATTCTGATTAAAATTTTTGAAATGAGTACAGTTCAGTAAAGAAAATTTTAGCAGTGGTTGGAAAAATATAAATTCTTTTTAGATTGTATGCTAACTCAAATATTTTTAGAGAAATGAATTGCAACTGGCATAACACTGGACATCTGTGATTTTCTTTTAAAGGTAACACTTCATATTTAACACTTATACAATCTAAACTACACATATTCTAAACTAAAATTCCCTTTTCTTTTTGGTAAGGTTTGTAAAAGTTAGTTTATGATCCCCAGACCAGGCATATTGGCTGCTGCTGAGCAAACACTTGTCCTGGTGTCACACACTGGCACGTCACTGACAACATAGCAGTGTCACTAGGCAAGACAGGACCAAGAATCAATGTGTATTTGAATTACTGTGGCTATAAGAAAATTGGCTTGTAACTGGACCATCTGATCCCTTCAGAAAGGGAGAAAGCCTGCACACTTGAGTCACTGAAAGGTGACAGAGTCTTAGAGAAAACAGGTTTAAGAGTAAAGCAGCTGCTATCTTTGCCTACGAAGGAAAAAAAAAATACATCAAAAGGCATAAAACCCAAGATCCAGTAGAAGCCACAAAAAAATGGAAAAACATCCAAAAATTCTAAGCACAATTAGACTTAATGAAATTTTTTAGAGAAGAGAAATTCCATTGTCTTTTAGTACTCTGCAGGAGGGTTGAAAACAAGCAGTATTTAGCAGATCTTTTTTCTGGAAAACTCTTTTCTTAGATTTTGAAAATTCTGAGGGAGCTCTGCTGTTAACACTAAAAAGAATACAAGTATACATGGGGAGGGGGCAGTGGGAAGAAAAGATTTTGTGAACATCAAATATGACAAATCCAGCTCTGTTTTAGTACTGTTGAAAAACCAGCACTCTGCCTAAATATCTATTTTTAAGAACACATGAAAATACTGAAAAAATGGTTTGAAAGGAAGTGCCTCAGAGCAGACATATATCTCATGACACTCAGTTCTAAGAAACTTGATGCTTTTCAACTCTACATGAGACAAATTTTTGATTATACATAAAATATCTCCTGTTTCTACTATATTTCTGTTATCATGTAGCAGTAAGAAAGGAAGACTGCAAATCAGATCTTGTTCTGTGCCAAGGACCTGCCTTAGGAATTTAGGTGTACTAGATATATTCCCCTAGCCTTGGTTTCAACAGCTAAAAAAAGCATTAAAATCCATCTTTGTTGAAGTTCCTAACAAAAGAAGAGGGAAAAAAGCTACTGTACAGAACATGGAAAGAATTAGCTTATGACCTACTCTATTAACAGCCAACAAACCTGTGCAGTAGAGTAGCCACAGGAAGTCACACTGAGTGAAAAAACGTTTGAAAGTAAAATCTTCCAGCACTGGGAAAGATTAAGAGAGACAAACTCCTGTGAGCAGCTCCACTAAAACCAACAGTTTACAGTAATGAAATAATCAGGGCTCATTCTTGAGCTGCAGGAGTCCTGTATTAGAGAATTCTTTTGTATGAAAATACTACTTTGTCTCAAAGATGGAAGTTTTACTGCCAAAGGAGCCATAGTAAAAGGTCAATGACAGCCTGAGCGCTGTGCACTATATGAAGAGTTTTACATTTTATCCAGCATTCAGCTGCCACAGCCACCAGATCTCAGCAGTACCTCCTGACAAATCTCATTAGGCTTCTTCCTGCTCTATTAAAATCACTGGAGGTTAGGAAAGATGGATCAAATATATGTTGTGTTGCCTGATAAGTTTTATAGTCACATATTTACTAACATAGGAAAGACTTAACCCAGCAATTAGTATTTCTCTAAGAGTCCACATAAAACAGAGTTCTTAGTGCCCACAAAGTAAAACTAATCTGACACAAGCATATTACAAATGTGAAACAACACATTCAGCTTAGATGCCTGAAAAGCCCAGCAATTCTGAAAACAAGCTCAAGACTGGCAGGTTACCTTCACCTCTAATCTCTTCTGACTCCCAGTGGGTGCTACATCCTTCTCCCAGCAAAGCTGCATTGCAGCCCCTTGCAGACAGTCTGACTGAGCATTTCCAGCTGGGTTCTAATACTCAGGTGTGGTTGATGTCACTGACCTTCACAGGCTCCTCCAACGGGCTTGCACACCTGCAGTCCTGGCAGAGGGCTTGAAGGTGATGGGATGGGGGTGGCTACACCTACACAGGCTGGAAAAATGCAGCAGCAGAGTTGAAGGATGTAGGAAGCCCTATATAACCCGATTATTTGATGTAGATACTCCCTCTTTGGAACTTCTCGGTATTGCCTTCCCCGAATTAGCACAGAGAGGCATTTACAAATCCAGAAATGGTGTTTTAAGAAGCAGAATTTAGAAACAAAGGAGTCACTCCAATCTTTACTGTCAATTGTTCCATTTCCAAAGCATCTCAGGTGCTGGGAGAGCATCTAGAGACAGTGAGATAGACCCAGCTAGCCATGCTCTTGTGCTGCAGGAGATGTTCTGAGGTCTGAAGAAACTGCTTCCCTCAGTATTCCAGAGAGGAGTTGCTGTGTAACCTTGGGCCACTGCAAGGTTCCCCAGGAAGGAGCCAGTTTCTAGGTATGGCCAATTTCCAGTGCTTCAGAGGAGCTAAGCAAACACTAACCCAGAGTACATCTGGCTAATTGCATAGCAAGAGGAAAAGAAAAAAAAACAAAAAACTTTCCTGACCCCAGTGGTACCCTGCTAAACACCTGAAGCCCAGGTTTTTATTATATCCATTATTTTTATGCAAATCATGATCATGCTGATGACTGTTACCTATGAAGGAAAGGGCTGAATGAATGATACATTCTGGACAGATTCCTTGGCCAGAAGGGACCATTCATGCTGAAGCCAGTTTGAAACAACATCTCATAGAAAGATATCCAAACTGCCTCCTAAGGCTCCAAGTGATGTCAATCATGATGCCCCCTTCACCTATTGTAATGTTCAGTTGCCCTTACTACTAGGACAGTCTCTGAAATCAATGTAAAATTTATCTAGCATGAGCTGTTCCCCATCAGATCAGTTTCTGCAAACCTGAAAAGCACTGATAGACTGCTTGGTTGCATTGCTCTGTTAACATTGATGGCAGTTTTAGCTCGGCTAGCCCTGAATACTCAGTTTCAGACTTCAGTAGGGTTCAGAGGGTGTCAGGGAAATTCTCTCTCAGATGCCAAAGAGTTCTGCAAAATGAAAACTGACTCTGATCTACAAGCTATGGCACAGAGCATGGCTGCAAGACAAACTCTTTTATCCTTGCTCACACCTCTGTCCCTTCCAGTAATATTTACTGGCCACACACAAATGCATTGTGTGATCTCAGCCTACCAAAATGAAGCCTAGGAAGAAGCATAAGCAGGGAAAGGAAAGACAATTAATGAAACACTAGATGAGATCTGAGAGAGCAGAATGTCTCATGCAGCTATTGCTACAAACTCAGTGTGATGGCTCAGAACTAGCACTAGAAAGGCACAAACCATTACTCTAACTGTAATGGATAAAACATGGGTTCTTGCCAGCTGGAGATATTGCAACCAAACATAGCAGGGGCCATCTTAGTCTGTCTTCTTGTTACAGGAACATCCAAGGCAGCAGAGAAGAGCAGTCACCTACAATATCTGGCATTATGCAAAAAAACCAGCTCCTCAGCAGCTCTGGGATGTGCTCAATCAATAGCTGGAAAATACTGTTGGGTTGAACACTGAGTGTAGCAGGTGCACCTAATAAGCAGCTATTAAAATGCCTGTTCCCCCAGTCGATTCCTTACAGATACTCCTTGGGCTATGGAGTTTTCAAAAGCTGTCACATAAGGCTTCTGTTCTCTGGCTCTGTTGCCACCACCACAGCAGTCACAGGAGCACAGGTACCTGTGGTGGGTAACCACTGTGCTTCCTGCAGTACAGCCCTCATCTCTGCTGCCTGACAAATGCCTGAATGCAGCTTCCTGGCTGGGTCTGGTGCCCTTCTGTGCTCCTTGCCCTCTGCCCTTCCCTTGCCTCAGGTTGAACAGGTATAGTTTGTGCTGTTTGCTCGGTCAGCTCACATCTGCCCTGCCAGCTGCACTTCCTTCTAACAGCCTGGGAGCCAGAAATTGACTGAAAACTCTTTCTAGTCCTGCTTCTTGCTGATATCTGGCTCATGTGTTGATGTACAGGATATATCACCTGAAAAATCTTTTAGTGCTTTAGGTCAGAAGTACAATAAAAATAATTTGACATTAGCCCACTCCACAGTATTGCTAAAAGTCCTATGCTGAGAGTCCAAACTATAAGCATATGTAGAAATTGTCTGCTCAAATTCTTTTTAGAAGGCTCAGAGGCAGAAAGCATTAGCTGAGTAAATATGCCAGGCCAAGTGAAAGTTTTCAAACCCTTATTGTGGATCACACTGCATAGTATCATTCTGCAGGGTTTTTTTTTTTTTTGGTTTTTTTGGGGGTTTTTTTGTGGTTTTTTTTTTGGTTTTTTTTTGGAGTTTCTCTTTTAGAGAATGAACTTTAGTCACTGAAGATACACAATGATTCTCCATGAACAGCTTAACTTGCCCTCAAATGCCCTTTGGCTTAATACAGCTCACGCCTGCACATGAAAGTCTGTTACAACTTGATTCCCAGACTGTCAGTTCTGGCTATTTGTAAATTCATCAAAATGACCAAAAATTACAGAAAGACACAAATATCCTCACTATTAGAGCCCTGGCATTAGGTAAATAGAAATATGTTTAGGACTCTCATCCTTTGCAGGGACAAATGCAAAATTTGCTGCATTCAAAGAACTTCAGCAGGCAAATTTCCATAACCAAACTCTTCCAGTAGCTGTGTTGAGGGGAAGCAGCACAAGCTGTGAGGTGTAGGTGCAGCCCTGTGAGGGTGAGAACCAAAAGGGGTGTCAGAGTTGGCACAGCACATTGATGGAGATGCTGGCTGCATCTGGACGCGAGTGCTGTGCTTCTGTGAAGAAACTGGCAAAAAAGGTTGTTCTCTGCCAGAATCTCCCTTAGCAGAGTCACCAAAGCCTGTTTCCAAGGCAGAACAGCTTCTCTGAGGCTTGGTATTATAATTTTGGCAGACAGACCTTCATGCTGCTCAAGCAGAGGCCGGTATATGTATGTGGTTTATATAGCTCCAAAACTAAATTTCTCGTCACTGCTTTGCCTTCTGGTTGGAAGTTAACACTATTGCTCAGCAAAGGGCAACATTAAGCTGCAGTTCCCTTATTTAAAACAATAACAAATGTCTCCTGCATAGAAAACTAATAGGGCCTGTCCCCAGATGGCATAAATTAGCATGGCACCACTAATGTCTGATTTATAACAACTGAAGATCCAATATACCCCATGATTAAATGTGCACTTTACTACCCTGGAAATGTCTTGAGGGCCATGTAATTGTGTGCTAATGAACTAAACTTTTAATTAAGTTCTCATTTTGAATTAGAATCAATAAGTCAATAAATAGCCTTCACTTGATTTAGATGATAAATATGCACAGCTGAGACTGCACTCTATGTCTACCCTAGTTTTCAGGGTCTCTGTTCTCCTCCATATGTCAGAATCTAATGAAGGAGCTCTGAAGTATGGTCCTAATATATTATTGTCACACATGGTGATAATACTGGTAGGGTTAGGAGACTGCCAGGTTTTTATTATAAATCCTGTTCCCAAGGTTTTATAGCATGTGTGTTTCAAACTGCAGTCAGCAACATTGTTTTTACAAGGAGCTGTCAGCCCCAGTGTGAATTTTTGTCAAAATAAAATTAAAAATGGATCTGATAGATTCAATCTGTCAATTCTTCAGGATTTCTAAAGCTATTTTTGCTAACCTCTGGCATAATATGCATTGAATTTGAAAAATGCAGTTTCATAGCAAGCTTTTCAACACGACTAATTGCTGATTCTTGTTGGAAGGAAAAGGCAAATAGATTTGTATGGTGGCAATGACTCTTCTATTTTAAGACTAGACAAGACCTTTCTGACCATTTAGTCTGACCCTTTGAATATCTAGGTGACAGAATTTCATCCAGTAATTAACACATCTGTCCCAGTAACTTGCAGGTTGAATTACAGTAGTTCTTCAGAAAGTTATTACCTCTCCCTGTAGGGAATGTCGCAGACAAACTATATCCAGCATTTGGAATGGCAGAGCTGAAGTTATCACTTGTACTCTTCACTCTGATTCTGACTCACTGTGTGGTCTTAGGAAAGTAACTTAATTTTTTCTGATTTCTCCATTTTTCCATCTTCTGCAATGAGGAAAATAATATTTAAAAGCCTCAGAGAGGAGGTGGTGAGATGTAATAAATTATTTGGGGAATGCTTTGAACTCTTCAGATAAAAGATGCTATTCTGTGAAAGTGAAGAAAGACACTAGCATGTATTCAAATTTCAAAACCGATTACTTTTCAGAATGTGTTATTTCTCTCCATTTGTCTCAAACAGCTGTTGCTGAACAAATCAGGTTAGGTGAAGAACTGAAGCTCACAGTCCATTTTAAAAAGAAATAGTGTAGAAGCTGGTATGGATACTTTCACTCCACTTGTAATACTTTTCTGTACTGGAAAGGATGGTTTTCACTACGACCATATTTTGTCTTCATTTCTACTGGATAGTGCATCTTCCAGTGGGACTCTCTCAGGGCTACAATAACTGTCCCTTTCTTGACTGTTTAAATATCTGGTAGCAAAATGGGTTCTGGAGAACAATTAAAATTATTGGGGCAATTTGCACTTTGGACTCTCACTGTGGTTGGACACTCAAGAAATAGAGGGTTTCATCTTCAAGAGCCTAATAATAATGACTGGAACCAGCATAAAGAATAATTCACACCATTATACCTTAAAAAATATCCAGCTTCATTCAATTGGAATATCCAGGACCTTTTTCAGAGTGACTTTCACAATTAAGTTCCACTAATAATCCTTACTTATTTAGGGTCTATATTTACCCTGACGAACACACCTGCTTCAAAAACTGTCGCTTGACACTCAGGCTAGTCAGGCAGAGTGGTCTGCACACACACATACACAAACACAGGGTCTTGTGCTGCTCTAAATTGGCTCCTCAGTGTCCCCAAGAGATTATTATTTTATCACAGTGTTCTAATTCAAAATTTCCAAAAATACAGGGGAGAAGAAGGGCAGTAAAGAGGGTAAGGTCTACAGTCCATAGTACTGCAAGGTGTTCAGCCAAGTAAAATTAGTTCACTGAAGGACCATCACAATGAAAACCCCAGGGATATGTGCTAGGGACATCAGCTCCTGACCCTTCACTATTCACCAGGACATCTCCTGTGCAGGAGACCACCTCTGCAGCATGATGGCTCCAGGAACAGGATCTCAGTAGAGAACATGGAAGAGAGATGAGGATTGCATGGGAGCAGTCATTGCTGCAGGATGGTCAATGGTGGCTACATACAGTGACTTTCTTGCAAGACACAAGAGGTAGGGGGGGAGATTCCCAAAATATTGATAAAATTTTAGACACATGGAAGTGGTGGGTCTGGATTAATGGAACTATGTAGCTGGTCTTTTTCCCCCAAGGTCTGTACAGCCATGTTCTTTAAAAATACAATTTTTGTGTTAAGAACCTGTATTCTTTGCCTCTGTGTTTTTTACACTCCAGTTGAATTAGAAGTTCAACACCAGATGAAGGTTCTCAAAGCCTTGTTAGACTCAATTTCTCAAAAGAGAAATTTCTGTGATGGTTTGGGAGATTTCAGGTTCTGAATTCTGGCCACAGAGAAGAATGAATGTTTGTATGAAACTCAGCAAGACAGTTTTTTGTTAGCTTTGTTAGCTTCAACTACACAAAAAATTACAGATAATATGTTTTTGCTCACATGCACTTTCAATGGTTTTTAGCAGTTTAACTGGAGACCAAAGAAGAGTTGAGTAACAACTTCTAAAGAGGCCACATTAGCAAGTGAAAGTTCTCAAACTGGGGATAGTTTAGATTCAGGACAGGATAAACAAAAGATTGAACAAAGTACACACTCTGATTTCAGTAACTACTTAGATACAACATACCAAATTAATTCCTCATTTATGGTATTACAGTGGGGTTGCACCAAGTTAGCATGCTGACTCTGTTCAGTGAGAGATGTACAAATAAGCATCAAAAAACCCACTTACAATGTCATTTCACAGAATGCTTTCCTTTCCCTTCAAACATTAGTGATGACCAGAAGTAGTTGGAGCAGAGCTGGTCAGAAAAGGCTACCAGCAGAAAAATACTGAGGAAGAAGAACCACAAGCAATTGCTCTAAGTGGACAACACTGTTTCGTCATGACTGTGCATCATTGTAGAGACAGCCACAACACTCAGAATGCTTCAGTAAAACTTCAGAGGGCTTCAAGCATCAGCACCTTGTTATCTAAAAGTCTTTCATACCTTTTTGATGTAGCTTCCCATGGGCAGCTCCACACAGCTCTGGCTCTTTCTTCTCTCTTTCTTCTGCAGTTCCAGCTTGCACCTTCCTGTCCCGGGCACAGCCACCTAACCCTGTCTGTCCCTCATACAGTGGCTCACCTTATCTGTCCCTTACCTACCCTCCTGTTCCTTCCTCCTCACAGCACAGCCAGCAGACTCCAGCTGAGCTCTCGACTAACTCACTCACTCTTTTATCACACCCAAAGCTGTGAGTGCAAGGCTGTTCCCACTCTTTGATAATTAACACAGCTGCAATGGATCGGAGGCAAGATTGCCTTTAGCTCCATCTCTGTCTGTCTTCCCACAACTGTGTCAGAGTATTTACAGTCCAGATTAGTTCTGAATGTTAAAAAATTACCACAAGCATATTCTTCTGTGAATTGAAGCTCACCTTTGTCACAGATAAAGAGTATAAATTGCTATGTAATACTTATTCACTGCTGGCTCACTATTGAGAAAACATTATTTCCCCTTAGTCTCTAGAGCTGAAGAGTTTATGAAAAGGGTGGTACAGACTGTGCTGTTGAGATAGAACACCGAAAAACAGAAACCATATCAAAAAAACCTGCTGTCTGCTATCTATTACTGCTAGGATTTATTTTATTTTCTTCATGTATTCAAACTTGTGGAAAGGTGTCTCCAAAAGCTTTGGACTAATGCTAGTTCCCCTTCAATGAGGAATAGGTCCTTTTTCTCATTTACCAATGTGCTGTAGCAGATGGCCAGAAGTGGGAATCTTCAGGTGGATGTACAGGGCTAGACACAAAGAAATACATGAACATAACTGGATAGCTAACAAAACGTCATAGCACAGAGAAAATTAACTTGATTCTCGACAGTATTTATTCCACCGCCACAGTGCTACTAATCCCAACAGAATTAAAAGCTCTCAACAGAATTAAGAGCATTTTGTCAACGATGTGTGGCACAGATCTCTGAATATGGATAGTCAGCTTTCCACCAGTGTAAACCACCCATGTAGACCAGCCCACCATGAATAACTTGGGTGTTTATAGGGGTTAGCCTATCATGCAGATTAAGTCTGAGTTGAAGCAGCCAAGTGTTTTGATCCTCTGGCAGTGTGCAGAGCAGATGGAATATTAATCTTCTGAAATATCATACCATGCAATTTATAATGATCAGGGGAGTGATGAGAAAAACCCAGGACGATATTATGGAAAATGGGCCATTTTAATAATCTGGCTTCAGCAAAGTCAGAGAAATGGGCAAGAGATTCCAGACATATTTGAAGACTTTGAAGGCACCAAGGAAATAATCCATTTAATTCAATAAAAGCCCAGTCTGGAATTGCCTCATTTGCAGCTTGCTTGACATTTGCTGAAATTTTTGGTGCCAGTAAAAGAAAATTGCTCTCTCAGTATAATTAACTCAGTAACACATTATTGAATAAGACATTAAGTATGTGTCTAAACTTTTTGTCTCAAAACCAAGAACATGAAATATTTTAACCTAAATGGGACATGAGAACTGACCAGTGGCATTTGAATGCAGGCACTGGTCCGATCGCCGCCTCTCAAGAGACTCTGCCATGGGCTCCTACTGTACTTTGCACCATTTCAAAAGCATACTTTAAAAAAAATGTCTGGGATAGACATAATTTTCTTCTCAGTTGCTGGTACAATGCTGTGTTTTGAGTTTAGGATGAGAATACCGTTGCTAACACACTGATGTTTTAGTTGTTGCTGAGCAGGGCTTACACTAAGTCAAGGATTTTACAGCTTCTCTTGCCCTGCCGGGAAGCGAGGCTGGGGTTGCACGAGAGACTGGGAGTGGACACAGCCAGGACAGCTGACCCCAACTGGCCAAAGGAATATTCCAGGCCATATGACCTCAAGCTGAACAATAAAACCGGGGTAGTTGGCTGGAATGTGGAAACCTGCTTCTCGGGGATTGGCTGGGCGTAAGTCAGCAGGTAGTGAGCAATTACACTGTGCATCACTTGTGCTGCGTGTTATCTCACCTTCATTATTATTTTCCCTTCCTTTTCTGTCCTATTGACCTGTCTCTATGGCAGCCCATGAGCTTACCTTTTTTCTGATTTTCTCCCCCATTCCAGTGTGGGGGAAAGAGGGAACTGCTGTGGTGTTTAGCTGTCTGCTGGATGCAACCACAACAAAAAACTTCAATTCACAGGAGGTTTTGGGGTTTTGTTTTTGGTGTGGTTTTTTTGGGGCGCTGGAGTTTTTTTGGTTTTTTGTTTTTGTTTTTTTTAGATGGACTGATATGGACACATGGTGACACCTCTATCCATAATGGAGGCTTGTTAGCTGCATTGTAAATCACATCATCACAGAAGCAGATGGCCCTGGGTGGGTGCATGTCACTGAGCACACACTGCAGCTCTCTATGCAGTGGCTGAGCCATAACCCAGTACTAAACCACCAAACCATTATTTATGACCTTATTTGTCTCCCTAGACCAATGGGGACAACCCAACCTCATGTTGGGGCTGATGGAATGCATCCTCTGACTGGACACTGAAAGGCAATGACACACGTCTCGTTTAACAGCCTGCTAAAATTTCACAAACAGTAGGAAAGGTCCACAGCCAATAAACCTCAAGGGCTCAGCACCCAACACAAGCACAAAGCCAAGAGGGACACTCTCCTTTCACCTGCTCAAGGAACAGAGGCTGTCAATGCACTGCAGCTTCTCCAGATTGTGTTGTACAAAACAGGGACTGCACAGAAGAACTGGACTGGTTTTGTGTGATATAATTCTCTTGCATTTCTTTCCCAGGCCACTTGCTTGCAAATTGGTCTCTTACTTCATCAGTGAAATTGAAAGGCAAAACAAGATTAGTAAAGAAATTACTGAACCTGCAAAGTATAGCATCGGGGCTATGTGGCATTTCAGGTAAAAGGAATATATTGAATAAAGATTAAAGAGCAATTGTAGCACAAAGACAACAAGGAATGGTATTATTTTATCTGCCTAAAAGTGAAGTGCTCCTGACAGAGGATGGATGGATTCACTTTTACTTTGAAACACCATCCAGTTGTTGAAATGTCAACAGAAAATAATTCAGGAACTACAAATATGATCCAATGTCAAACAAAAGATGCAATTTCAAGTCATGAAACAACAGATTTCAGTGGCATGACACATCCTTCAATTGGTCTGCAGATTGTGCCACACAGCTACAAACAAACTTTGTGGGTGGTAACACAAAGGAGGCATAGACACTCCCTGGATATATTACAGTATAATGGCACAATTCTGTTTATTAAATCAATCTTTCATTCTCTGCTTTAAAGTGTCTACAATTATTTTCCCTCTTCCATTCTCCAGTTTAGTTGTACAAATGGATTATTTTCACAAGTCTGACCCAGGCCCACAAGACTGAATCTAAGTTCTCTCCTGGGGAAGTGATACAGGACACCGCATGACTACAGCTCTTGTTCCTTCCTGATTTTGATCTGTGTGCCCAGATTTTGGTAGTGGAGAGAGGGCTAGGGGAGTGGCTCCTGTGAGAAGCTCCCAGAAGCTTCCTCCATGTCTGGCAGAGCCAGTGCCAGCCCAGGCTCCAGGACCAACCTGCCACTGGTCAAGGTCAAGCCCAGCAGAGGAGGTGGTGACACCTAGGGTGTAATGGATTTAAGAACAAAATAAAAGTTCTTGCACAGCTGTAATTGGGCACAGAGAAGAGTGAGGTGAGAACGCATGAGGAACACCTCTGCAGACACCCAGGGAAGGGCAAGAGGAGAAGGAGCAGCTGCAGATTCCAGAGCTGACATTCCCCTGAGATTCCATGGTGCACCCCAGAGAGGTGGCTGAGCCCCTGGAGGGCAGGGGGGTGCAGAGATCCATCTGCAGCCCCTGGAGGTGCCCATGCCAGAGCAAGGGGATGTCTGAAGGAGGCTGTGACTCTGAGAGAAGCCTGTGTGGGGGCAGGGTCCTGATATAATCTGTGGAGAGAGGATCCCAGGATGGAGTAGGTTTGCTGGCAGGACATGTGGCCCTGTGGGGGATCCACACTGGAGCAGCTTGTGAAGAACTGCAGCCTGAGGGAAGGACTCATGTTGGAAAAGTTGCTGGAATACTGTCTCCTGTAGGAGGGACTCCACGCTGGAGCGGGGAGAGAGTGTGAGGATTCCTTCCCCTGAGGAGGAATGAGCAGCAGAAACAGGTGAGACCAACTCACCATAGCCCCCATTCCTGGTTCCCCTGCACTACTGCAGGGAAAGAGGTAGAAAATTTGTGAATAAAATTAAGCTTGGGAAGAAGGGAAGGGTGAAGGAAGGGGTTGTAAGATTTGATTTTATTTCTCATTATCCTGCTCTGATTAGTAATAAATTAAATTAATTTCTCTGAGTCTTAATTTCTCATGAGTTTTGCCCCATGACAGTAACTAGTGAGTGATCTCTTGCTGTCCATATCTCAACCCAGAAGCCTTTAGCTATATTTTCTTTCCTCTGGCCATTTGAGTGAGGAGGGCAGCGATAGAGCAGCTTTGGTGGGCACCTGGGTCAACCCACTACACCTCCCTACCAACAGCCTACTGGGTCCTTGGGAAGTGCCCAGAACAGAGGAGGGCTATCCACTGGCATATGCCACTTCTACTGGCTTTTAGCTGCTTCTCTGCAAAGAAAAAAGAGGGTTCACTGGGTGCTTACCAAGATCCCATAATTTCTGTCCCTGGGAATGCTTCTGTCAATGGAAGGAGGCTGGCAAAAAGCTCCAGCAGTACTGTCTTGTTAGCAGGAGAAAAAGCCCATCCCTACAGGAGCAACTTCTCCCTACTAACAGAAATTGCGGCCCCTTATATGTGTTCTTTCATGTACAAGAGCAGTGACACTTTTATTTGCTTGTCCTGAATTTTTTCCTTCTTACATACTCCCATGTACTGTTTGTAGTTTCAACTTGTATCCTAAAGCATTCCATAGAGTCATCACTCACTGCTTTTCAGGATACATTCATTAAAGTCACAAATAAAGAGATTTTTCTGTTTTGGAATGGTTTTTTTTGCAGTCACATGTAGCTCACAAGGTTTGTACAGTGTGTTTTTTGGTCATAATTCTCACAGGAAAATGAAACTATTTGAAAACAGAGTAATAGAACGATGGTAATTGAAGTTTGTTGCTGACCTGCTGTGGGGTGAGTAATTGCTCAATAATTAAAGTACCAAAGAAATTTTATATTATCAGTCCTTCACTAGCACTGGTACAGCATTTCTTCATGCTCCAACACTGATGCAGAGGTGATAATTATTTGCAGGGCTGCTTTCTAGCTCTCCAGACATGAGGCGCTGGTTAAAAAAAAGTGCATCTCAAACACCATGGTTGTCTTAGAAAGGCAGTAAAGAATTATCAAAATACAAGTCAACATCTGGATTGATTCAGGATTATTTCTGATTATACATGCCAGAGAATTGCTGGGTTCTAAAACAATTGAATTTTCCTTGGTTAACCTATGGAAAGACAAGAAAAAAAACCCAAACACTTTAGACATATGTGTTTCTATAGTCTTGGTCTTTACACTGCCAGTACAAACAAAAATAATTAAAGCAAAAATGGCTGTTGTTGGCTGTCCCCGGTATTTAGGATCAATATAACAATAAAGAACATATAATGCCACTTTGGATTAATCATTCTAGTTGATGTGGCCAAAAGTCACATCCTTCTGTAAGTAAAATAATTCACTTGTTAGTCACATGGGCCCAGGATACCCTGCCTCGATCTGTATCTAAAATTGATACATCTGATAGAATTATGGGATAATACTAAAAAACCCTACCTGATTGTTACTCTTTCTGTCAAGATCTGACATCTGTGTCAGCCTCAGGAGACCACTGAGTCCATTTGGCATAAGGCATGGAGCATTGCAGTGGATTATTTGGGGCTCAGCTGCAGAGCTGGGGAATCTTCCTGGTTTCAGACAGGATACAGCAGCTCCATGGGAGCTGGGGATAGGACACCTTCAGGGAGACCAAGGCAACCACATGCTTTATTTGCCTCTCCTTAGTTTTCAAACCAATGATAGAAAAAAACTGGATATTGTTTTTGGACCAAGTCAACAATACTGAGGGATGTGGAGCACTCCAGAAGGCAGAAGCCAAAATCAGTGGGTATTTGATCAGGCTGCAGATTTTGCTGCTCAAATTCAGGCCATGGATTCACTCATCTCTTTCTTTGCCACCACTCAAAAAGGGCAGTTACACCAAATTAGCCAGAGACACACTGACAGAGTAGAACAGAGGATAAGGAGTTAAAAAAAAAAAAAGTCCTTTGTACCTCAGTAAGATGGTCCCATCATGATCTTTAGTTAGGACTGCTGATCTCAATGGAATACTCTGGGCAGTCTCAAGGCTGTAACATACAAGACAACATTGAGCTAAAAGCAGAAACTGAGAGAGAGCCTTCAGATAAGGACTGCACAAATATTTTGAATTGTCACTTTACCCACCTTCTTAAACCTATTTGTAGAGGTGTCAGTGCATGTTACCTTGCTCCTGCAGCCAAGCTAGTGATGTTTCAGTCAGACAAGGTGTCACTTCTTCACTGAGTTGTCTCACTGAAGCTGCATAAATTGATAATTTTTCCAGAGCTACTTGAAAACAACCATTGCTGTGAATAATTAGTGGGCTTTGTATTAATTTGACATGGTGAAAGTTACAGGTATTAGAATGCAAGGAAATTGCCTTGAACAATTAAGAGATATCTTTCAGCTGAAAACAAACTTAGGGTTGGTCTTAATCTCTGAAAGTTACCACCAGTACCAAACTTGCAAAAAGTGCAGGCTAGCAGAAAGCAGCAGAGCACAGCAGTAAATCTGCAAAGCCATTAGTCTTCTAGACATCTGTTACAAATACAGCAGAAACTTATGGATCTACATAATCTCAAATGTAAAAAGTCATACCTTTCATTCAGAGGAGTGCTTTACAACCATTAATTAAACCTCATGACACCGCAGGGAGTTAGTAAAATGCTAATGCCAGTTTGGCAGATGTGTAAATTAGCCTATTTATCATTCAATATTTGAATGTACTTGATCACATCCAGGGGAAATTGAACTGGAACCTTTTTTTATCTATTGATTTTCCTATGCTAGAGGATATGTATGATATCTCAAGAGATTCAGAGAAGGAACATTCTGTTTTAAAACAGAATTATTTGAAATAATAGAGCTTCTTTAGTTTCTTACCTTTCCATAACAAAATTTAAAATAAATATTCTGCTTCTAATGTACCTAACACTTCAGAAAAAACATATACAAGTTGAGGAAGGTGTGAAATAAGTTACTGTTCCTGTTCCTGTTCTATTTACCTACTCAATATTTTCAAGGGTCCATTTTCTGTAGAGATAATTAAAGATAAGTGTGACTAAATTATCAATCTACTTTCAAGTCAACCTTGCTTAGAAGCAAGGAAGCAGCACTAGTGGCACAACACCACATGGCTTGTGATTTCCAAGGAGAAGGGGAAGGCAGATGAGAAGTAAGCAAATTCTTAACTTTCAGATTGTTTAGAAAACCTTTGGTCCATTTGCTCTGGATGACAAATTTAATTAATGCTGTAAGCTTTCAAAAGACGAGGCACGTAGAAAGAATACATGGAATAAAATCCTTGGTGTTGTGAAGCCTCAGTAGCACGCTTGGCAAAGGGTAATTTAAGATGTCTGGCCTCTGAAGTCAATAGACACTTGAAAGGACTGGTGGTATCTCTAGCATATGGCACTTTTCAGAAGTGTTAAGGAAGGCCTGACCTTGTAATTTGGTGGGCAGGAAAGCAGCTGAAGCTGAGTGGTCTTAAGGCTTTCAGCTCTCTGCCCACTTTCCATCTGTTTCAAAAATCAGGACCCAGCAGAAGATATACTGCAGAATAATCACATAACTGGTCACACAAACTTACATTGCGTCTCTCCATTGAGCTGTACCCTATTTTGGTTGTAAAACATTTGGAAAACATAGCAGATGCTGAACAGGTAACTGAAAGGGACAATGTAATGACCTGGCAAAGCTGTAGAAGCCTGAATATGATTGCTACTAACATTACAGCTCTACAACTTGCTAAGGCAGGGGAAATCAGATCCCCTCCTATGGGCAGAAAGCTGAGTCCTGCACCGCAGAGAGATGCTTACCTCAGTTCTCTCCATCCTTAGTTAGTCATGCTTTGGCTACATAAACTCATCCAACTTCCTTTGAAGCATCATGTCCTGACAGCTGCAAGGAACAGGATATCTGACCCAATAGGTATAGCAAATCCTAAATTCCTGGAAAGGGCCTCCTTTGAGTGTACTCTTTGATATTTCCTTTCCTATGGAAATGAGCAGAACTCTCAGCCTCCTTGGAAACTGCAGCTAATCCAGGGTGAGGAGCACATTGATGCAATGAAGATGCAGACAAAATAATTTTTTTCTTCTCAGCACATCTACTATTCAAACATTCTGGTCAAGCCACATTCAGTAGGTTCAGCTTTGAGCTTGAAGCCAGAAAGTGCTCCAAGTCTGTGCTCCTGACCATGATCCTACTAAAAAGTACTGTGCTAAATAAATATCTGATATATCTGGGACTTATTGCCTGGAATGATCACAAAGTATTTTACATGCTATATATAGGAATCACTTCATCTACCACCAAAATGTGGTTACATATGAAGTGAAAGGGAGGGCAGAGAACAGAAACACTGCAGTTATGATGTGAAAAATAGATCAGCTAATTTTAAAGGCAGATGAATTTCTTGAGCCTGAATCAGAGCTTTTGAATCTATTTAACAGAAAACATCACAAAAATCTTCATTGATGCCCTGTTGTCAGGTTCTTGGCTCCCCATTACTGCTGAAGCACAGCAGTCCTATGTTTCTGTGGCCCTATCTGAATTCAGGCTCTGATGTATATTTGCGCTTTAATCATAATACGGTTATTTTAAATATAATTGTAAATACCAGGAGGACCTGCCACAATGATACCAATTCCAAACACTAGAGAAAAAAAGCAGAAAAGAAGGAGAGACTGTTAATAAATTACTTGACAACAGCCATCCCAGTAGTTCACCGGAACAGTGACTAATGCATTCACCCTCCCAGCAATCCTGCAAAACAGAGCTCATCAGTTACACTGAGGAGGAACCAAAGGCTCAGGAAGACACACAACCTCCATGCCCAGCAGCTGTTCTTCCACTTAGATCACAGTATCAAAGTCCCATCAATGGCTCTAGGCAGAGGCTGAGGATTGCCCCCTCTCTCCTTGGGGACTGGACAGGCCCCACCAGGGTCTGGGACCTAAGGCACTCCCAGGGTCATGGACCAGGACTGACAGTTTGGTGGCTTCTTCCAGCTGTTGCTGTGGAAATTAAGTGTATTCTGGGCTATCTTCCTAACTGCTAGGCAATGCCCAATCTTTCAGTTCGTGTTTATCACTGACTACGGAGCTGGAGCTCTCCTTTGGCTCTTCCCTACTGCCACACCATCCATCTCCCCTGGGCCATCTAACCCTGCCCTTCAGCTCAGGGTAACAGCTTACACTGGGAAAGGGGCACCTCCAAAGCACAGAGAGCAATGTTAGAGCTGGAGAAGGAACCCAGTGCCTCACCGGAGCCTGACACTACCAGTTATTCGAATTGTATCATCCATCTTCTACCTATAACCGTGTTCCAAAGGGACTGCTCAGCTCACAACTCTGGTAACCAGTTCTGGACTTCTTCACCTCAAGGTTACAGGTTCACAATCTCCCTTGGTTATGATTGTAAGACACTCTCTGGTGCTTTCCCTGATTTATATTTGTTTGTTGCAGGGCAGTTATCTCTACCTCTCTCTACCTGTTACCTGTTTCACCAGATTTTAATTTTTTTTTTTTTTTAATTAAACCATTGTTTGGGTGGATCAATGAAAAAAGAAATATCTGTAAATGGTAAAAATGCACTAGAATTTTTAAGGCTTTTACTTTCAACAGAATTTTGAGGGACAGAAAAACAGAAAATATTCCTCTTCCTTTTTCCTAAGCAGACAGGGGTTGAACAAACCAAATCTAGCACTATGCTGCAAAGAAATGACCATGAAGTGAGCGAGATCCAATCTCCTGGAGATAGCCAAAATATATGTCAAGTCAGCGAACCTGTGAGAATAGTGTAAAACCCCCAGTCTCACCAGGAACATAGGATTTGCTGCCCTGGATAAATTAAGAGACTCCTCATGAGAGCAGTATTTTTACAAATACATGGAGTAAAGGAGCTGAGAAAGCTTATTTGGGATGTATCCTGTAAAGTGAAATTCAAAGGCAGACTAGTATCTATTTCAGGATAGTATGAAAGAAAAATGTGCTGCTTTTAGCAATGAGATATCTGTTCTGTAGATAAAGCTAACACTTAGAAATTATGAAGGAAGAAAAAACAAAACCAAAACCAAGCAAATAAACAAACAACCCCTCCAAACAACAACAACACCACAAAAAAACAACCCTCCCCCCACCAAAACCAATCAAAGTAAAAATCTATCTTTTCTCTGAAGGATACATTTACATTTAGCCACTTATGTCTGAAGCAAATACATAATGTAAATATTCCTGGCTTGTCCATTTTGATTTAAAACATTTGACTCTCTTTCCTAGCAAGCTACTCTAAGCATGTAGGCAGTTCAGAAAAGTTACATGTAGCTGAATGTAGTGATGATATGAAGTTTTGATATTTGAAATTTTTTTTCCAAAGTTCAGCTTTCAGGGTCGTGCAAGCATGCAAAAAAGAAAATAAAATCTCAACTTTCATGTAGAAAAAGGTAAAAAGCAAAATGTTTTTAGCCCCTGTGGTTACAAAGAAAGATTTTGAAAATAGAGATCATAAAGTCTCACAACGCAGAACACAGAAAAAGCACCTAATTGTATTATTTTAAAACTTTCACCTTTTTTAAACCAATAACATAATTTGGGTGCAGGGTGGATGTCTACTCCATGATATTTGAATGCCTGGTTTGGAAATGCTGGACTTCATAGTATTATTTTCTACTTATTTTATATTTTTAGTACTGAGTACTAAAATTCTAAGTTTCAGTGGAGTAGAATGCTTTCTTCTCCTGAGGTGATAAATCCCTGAAAATAATGGAAATGCTGACAGAATGTAGCTACAGTGTCTCAAAAGAGTCACCCTGATTTTGTTTCTAATTAAAAGCATATTTCTTTCAAAATTGGCTCTTATAAAACTTGTAAATCATTTTGGTGGCAGCTCAGAGGGAAATAAGGGGAATGTTGATCTTGGCAAGCTTGATCTTGGCAAGAAAAAAAGAATTTTCATCTGAACTTCAAATTCTTAAAACCTCTTAATCCAAACAATATATACACTGGGTCAAAGAGCTCTTTAAAAGAAGAAAAAAAAGCATCAGCAAATTTAAAGTTGCAAGGAAATTGACAGGTATTGTGCTGCCTCCCTGTGGAAACTGGGTTCCTTTAACTAGAATTCCTTTTGAAACCAGAATCGAGCACAACACCATTTTTAGTTTAAACCAATTTGCAAGAATATTTTTAATTATCTGCTGGGTTTAAAAGCCTAAACAATGCACAGGAGCTACACAGATGGATGCTGTTGAAGGACGTGGCTGAGGGGATGGCCGTGAAGGTGCTGCACAGGCCCAAGGGCTGTATCTGTTGCTGGTCTAGTGGCCAAGGCTGTGCTTTGTGTGATCAAGGAACCACATCCTGCTACACATTCCCATTACTCCTATACTAAGCTTAAGAAGAAAAAAACCAGTCAATTTTCTACTGTTTTAGCCCCAAACCAGGTAGGTAAGCAGCAAAATGCTGCTGGTGGCTTCAGTTGCTCTCTAAATGGAGCTTCTGCTGTGGTCTCCCTCATCCCTGTGGAGCACAACAGTCTGTGCTTCTATTCTGTGCCACTTCTGGGGAAAAAGTGCAGGGGTAAATAACTCTCACCCTTCACTGAAGGAGGAACACAGTACAGAAGACAGTAGCAAACCAAAGCATTCTGGAAAGGCCCTGGAGAGAGCAGCACAGGGGACTGTGCAGGGAGAAGATGGGGAAGCAGTGGCACTCCTTGGCCAGCAGTAGGGGAGATACGAGCCAGTGCTGACTCAGCAGGCACTGCCTGCCAGAATAAGGTCATGCCACGGTCAGCACTGCCCTGCCTGCCCTTCTCCAGCACTGAAAGGACTGATCAGATCTTTATTGCTCCTCGTCTCGTATTCCTACTTCCCAAATTTCTTCAGCAGCTGGCACACACTGCTATGTGATTCAGGTGCAATGGAGCCTATCCTGGCATTTCTATAAAAGAAGAGGTGGTGATCTGATTCCATTACATCTGAGCCACCCGAGTGAGCTAAACCATCCTCTGGAGACACACTGCTCCTTACTTAAGAATTGAATTACATTCAGGGGGAGGGGTGGGAGAAACCTTCCTCTAGAGATTATAAAGGAAACTCAGGAGAGCTTCTTGATTTATGTGCTTGGAATTATACAAGGTTAGTAACAACTGCAGGAGCATGGACTGGGTGTTCAGCCTACCAGCTCATTAAACATATCCAGGACAAGACACCACTGACTGTTTTAACTTCTCTGGAGTACTTTCCCAAGACTCATGATAAGGTGAGTCCACAAGAATCTAGTTTCGATGGGGATTGGTGTAATTTATCCTCTACAAAGTGGTCAGTGAGATCTCCAGGCTCAGGCCAGCACAGACTGTGAGATCATTGCCTCACAATCGAGCTCTACAAAAGGTCTCAATGAAGCCACCAAAACTGCAGAAAGCCACAGCATATTATCTGCCAACAGGTAATGAAACATCACTAAGATCAGGTTTTCCCAGCAATAATTCCCCCTAGACATTTTCTGCCACATCTTTCTCACATGGATTTAAACATATCAGGGCATGCCTAGTCCATTGAGAAATAACACAGGGCAGGACATCACTGAGGCTGGAAGCTGCTTAAAAAGATATCTGAGCAATCCACCTGCAGGAATAGCTCAATCTTCAAATAATCACAATATTTTGTTTTATTAGCAACAAATCTTGCTGCAGGCTGAAAAAATTATCCACTCCTAAAAATGTAAGATTGCTTTTTTTGGCACAAAGAACCTCAATCTGTATGTAACTGTCATATTTCTGACCACACCGATGAGCAAACATTAATTCCTGATTTGCTTCTGCCTTTCCCATTCCTGTGAAGGTGGTATATCCTCAGAGAGAGCCACTTGTTCTGTCTAGGATGGCCTCATGTCTAGGGCTGACCTGGACAGTCCTGGAACACAGGCTTTGCCTAGAAACCACAGCCCCACTGAGTTCCTAATTCCAGAAAGGACAAGGAGGACATGAGATCTCACCTGATTTACACCCTACATGCCAATGTCAATTTTCTCATACAGACCAGATGTCAGTTGAGCAAGAAACAGCAGCATCAGCAATGGCTCCATCTTCTACTTCATATAACTATGGAAGCTCATTGGCAGGATTTTTGTTCCTGCCAAATTCTCACTCTTTTCCTGCCTCTGCTGAAACTCTGAGAGAAAATTTTTGACTAAAAAAGTGAAACAACTTAAAAAAATCCCAGCAGACACTTCAGGGAAAGTAACCCTAAGAAAGGCACTACTCTAATTCCTAGTACCACTTTTAAAAGAAAACACTTTTGTTATTCTTTCTCACAGGAAGAAATATTTGGAGAAAAAAAAAAGGATTTTGGGAGGGATTTATTTCAGTTCTGTGATCTCTAAACCCCTTCTTCTCAAAGAAAAGGGCACAGAACTCAAAATAAGAGTGTGTGGGAAGAAATGTTCTGTAACCATCTTTTTCCATGGAATAAAAAAGGGCAATATAAGTAAGGAGAAAGAAGCTCTCTCATTTACCTACTTCTCATCCATTTTCCCTTAAAAAAAAAAAAAAAGAAAAAAAAAAAAGGGAACACCTTTCAAGTAAAACAAAGCAGGCAATTCCCTCTTCCAAGGGAAAATATAAATTATGGAGAAAAACAGGTTTGATGCTTTCTGTTGTTTATGCCCTTTTTCACCTGTGGGTAGGGAAAAAGAATGGGAAAGTTCTACAAAAAGCAAGAATACTGACCCCTTTGCCAAATAGAAGAGTAGGACTGTTTTGAATGAGTCAACTGCTCCTGTTTCTTTTTTTTGAAGGGACTCCAACACTGTCTCAAAACCTTAAAATAAATAAACAAATAAACAAATAAAAAGATAGATAAATAAATTTTTAAAAATCCATTAAGTATTTACCATTTAATGCATCACTTCTGAGGCCACATCAGTGATTAATGAATGACCTGGAAGATGCCACCCAATGACTGATCAATGGATTGAGTGAGCAGTTTGTATTGTTATTTGTACACCTACCTACTTATCACTGCCTGGACACATGTGTTTCTTCATTCTCAGGCCAGACTCTGCTTAGCATTTTCACTTAAATATTAAAAACAAGGAACATAAGGATTGAGAACATGGCAGAGTGTAGAGATGAACTACTACAAACATGTGTGGTGTGGTCTTCAGCAGAAATACTTCAGTGCACGTTTAAGGTTTCCAGGGCTGAGGATTTGAGCAGTGTCATCATCCCCTTCACTCTCCCAGCTACGACACGGTTACCTGAAGACTTGAAACAGACAAAGGATCCACGTATTTCCTTCCTTTGGAAACAGGACAAACTCCTACAGGACTTCTTTTCACAAGGCCCTATTCCCATATAGGACTATCTGTTGGACCCCAGCTGAACACAAATCTCACAGTTTAGGCAAACACCCAACCACACATCCATGGGAAAATGTCTGAAGCAGGCAGATTTTCCAGTTAGCCTGAAAGAAAAGGGGAGAAATGTCCAGGCTGTAGCCTTTGTGTCATACAGTTTGTTTATCTCCTTTCATATATTTGGGAGGGAAAGGAAACAACTCAATTTCTTGCTTTGCCCTACATGGGTGATTTACTTGGGGACCTTCTCAGCCCCACCAGTTTTTAGCTGGCACTAGACCAATCAGGTGCTTTGGAGCAGGATGAGCACGACTATCCCGTGGAGGAAAGTTCAGGAAAGCATAGGGCAGGGAGTTCAGCTCAGCAAGGTTCTCCCTGCAGGGCTGCCAAAGCCAGGAGAGGATGGACAGCAAAGCTGGGAGAAACACAGCAGTTCTGGTCATCTTCTGGTGACTGATGATAGAATCAGTGAGGTTGGGAAAGACGTCCCAGGTCATCGAGTGCCACCAGTAACCTCACACTGACAGCCCCACCGACAAAGCATGTCCCTAATGAAATGAATATGATGAATGTATTACAAACCAACCTTGGGAATCTGCCTGTAGATAGGGCCAGGAGCTTACAGATAGGGAAGTAATGGAAGAAACCATCAGTTCTAGAAAATGTTCCTAATTGGCACAGACTGCTGCTTAGTCAAGGCTTTGACTTTGAGAAAAAGAACAAAGACATAATAGAATTATGAATAGTGTTTTGTTATAAGAGAGGGAAAAAAAAATAAGAAAGGAGGTTGCGTATTAGAGGGGGGCGTGGAGTAGGCGATTTGGGAAATCTGTACATTCCAAGTACCTCAGGCAATGGGGGAAGGAAGAGGGTGATGTGTCTGGGAAATTATAATAAAAACGGGGCTGAATCCCCAAAAAATTTGAGCGACCCCGTGGCCTCTCCCTTTATTCGAATAAAGTTTCAGGACTCCTCTGCCTCCCTTTTGGTCATAAACCTCCAGCGCTGTGAATTTTACCGCACACTAAGCACCACATCTACAAGTTGCGATGGTTGGCAAATCAAACCCTTCCCTGAGCAGCCTCTCCCAAGGCTTCGATACCCTTTCGGTGAAGAATTTCCCAACCCCAACATCCAAATGAACGCTCCTTTCGCGGCAGGCACCACTCGCGGCCTTTTCCTGAGGGGAAGAGCCCGGGCCGGGTGAGGCCGAGCAGGCGCGGCCGCTCCCGCCGCCGGCCACGAGGGGGCGCCACCGCCCCGCCCGGGCCGCCTCAGGAGCCGCCGCGGGATCGGGATGGGAAAAGAGGGGGAAGAAATATTTTTAAAAAGCCTGTCTAAAAAAAAAAAAAAAAAAAAAAAAAAAAAAAAAAAAAAAAAAAAAAAAAAAAAAAAAGGAGGGGGAAATGTCTTAAATAACACGTTTTTTAACACATTATGTTCATTTTTGACCTTGATTCCAGGTATTAGGAAGAACGTGTGAATGCGAGTGCTCCCCGAGCGGTCACCGTGGTGCGAGAGAATTTAATCTTTTACTTCAAAAATAATGATGAGTAGCTGTTTCTGAGTTCTGATTGAAACAGCTTCTTGTTTATGTTTTAATGAAAAAAAAAATATATATTTTGTCACTTTGGTCTTAAAAATAAAGGCTATCTATGAGTGCTACTGGCTTGTTTCAAAATAGTAGGAGTAATGTACAAAGAAATGGAACAAATGAAAATTAAACCTCTGGAGCAGATCTTGGTGGTTTTTTTTTTTTTTTCCCCGGAGTGAAAAATATTATTTCACTCATTAAGTATTGATTTAAATGAAATGGATTTGGGTTTAATGAACAAAATTAGATTTTTTTAAAGTAGTTCTTAAAAAGCAAATTTCTGGCCAGCTCTGTGAGTTCCACTGTATCAGCGATAGCCTGGAAATTTCTCAGTTTCAGGAACTGTTCCTTTATTTCTTAACACTTTTGAGAGTCTGTTTCTTTCTACCTCGATAAGCACGCCTTAATTATGGTTATTCTGTAGAGAGTGGTGGAATACAGGTTTCTGTGCCCATACTTGCTCTCAGCGATGCTGCTTTTAATGACCTTAAGCCATGCTACAGAGAGTAATCACTAAATTCTACCTAAATTTGTTTGGATTTTTTGTTGTTGTTGTTGTTCCTTTTCTGAAATAAAAAATTATGTTTCAGAGAGGAAAAAAAAATAGTGTTGCCAGAGGGGAAAAAAAATCTTTCAATGCACTGATTTTTCATCACAATCCTAAAGAATTCTCCAAGACGTTAAAACCACTGAGTTGAATGAGTTTCTTATCTCCTATTCCTTTTAAATAAACACGTACCTGAAACAAAAGAATATCTGCCTGAAGGAAATACTAAAGAGAAATCGCCTGTTTTTTTAATGTGCCTTTGATTTTCAAACCTTTTAGAATTTCTAAATTCAAACAGCTCTGTGCTATCACAAAAGCTGAAACCTGGCCATTTTTGAGGGGGAGGTATAATCCTGATTCCAGCAAGGGAAGGCAAGGAAGAAGCTGCACGTTGTGAAGGGTGACAAAAGGGCAAACCTGGGGCTCACATGGTGGGAGTGGGGTCAGTGACATCCTCCACTGCCAGTGGGGAAGGGGCAAACCCAAGGAAGAGACAAAGGACACAGCCCAGTGTCCCCAGAGTCCCCGCAGGGAGCCCTGGGCAAAGCCCACCCATGGGTATCATGGGCGAATTTGAGCTGGCCCTGATCTGCCTTTTGCTTCTTGGCTACCGATTGCCAAACCACCCTCCAAATTTGCAGGTATTTATACAAGACTTGCTGTTTTCAAGGGGGCTGGGGACCACTCTTCAGCAGAAATTAATACATTATTTAATTTGGAAAGCATATTAAATTCCTTTTTTAGTTCATTACACTTCACTCCCCAGTGAAAGCAGCTCTGTCATTACAAGTAAGATTGCTTTGATATTTACCTGAGCTCAAAAAAATGCCATTTCTCAATCTTACTGAAGATGACAAGTAATAATTAGGAGGGGGAACACTGTCTGAGGAATAAAGGATAATAACAAAGGCAGCATTGCATCTGTTGTTAAAATACTGCAATAAAATAAGACTAGGCATGTACCATCCCATTTTCTCTTACAAAGGCTATGGATTGAAGGCTGATTAATATCTTGTATGGCATTACCACCAGCTTTTTAAAATGAATGTTCTTGCCAGGTCAGATTTGGGAGGTGAAAGGAATATGTACTTATTTTTAAATTTCTGTCACAACAAAGTTAAAGCAGCACAGGTACCTACACATGCACTTTGTAGTGACTCATGTATCACACACTTCCAACAAGGATGCACATCCATTGGGGATCAGGGGAGGCAGCAGGGCAGAAACCAAGCACTGGAATGATATTCCAGGTATGAGGTGAACACAGGGTTCCTCCTCCGTGGCTCTGTTCACCCCTCATCATTTGCCACAACTGTTTTATCATAAACTCTTTCTCCCCACGAGCACATGAGTGCCTAGAGGTGGAGTTTTGGTATCAGCCTGGACTTCCATGCCCTACTCGAATGCAAATAATAAATGAAAAGCTTATTGTGCCTTCATGCTGGAGACAGCACCTCAAACGCAATCGTGATAAATGGAAAACAATCTCTCTCATTTTATCCGGGTCTTTTTTTGTTCTGCCAAAGCCACAAACAAAGCAGGAAAGAACAAGAAGGTAAAAATAGCACATTTAGTCTTGCATTTCTAGTAGGGCTTTCATGACAACCACACACAGTGGATTATATATACTTCATTTTCCAGCTAATAACATGAACTATTCATTCCTTTCCAGACTACACATTCCAAAAATATTTCATGTATGTTTAATATACTGATTATTTCCTCCATCATGTTACTAAAGGCAAATTAAATAGACCTAATGATCCCTTCCAGTTCTCTAATCCCTTTCATCCAAAGGTCCTAAGGCACACTATGGTTGTTAATTTGCCATGAAAAACACCCTGCCATAGAGCTGTGCTAATAAATGATTTTGGTAGCTGAATCTAATATACATTTGGCTTCAGTATGAACCACAGTTACAGTTTTAGCTTTAAGGAAAGCAAAACCATTCCTTTTCAAGTGAAAGGAAACATTTTGTTTGACCTGAAGTGTTTTATTTCTGAAGAATAAAGATTTGGAAAGAAGTGGCCAGATTCATAAAGAAAGTTGCTCAAATGAAGTTGAGGTTATTATTTGGCCTTGTGTAGTTTAATGGTTAGGAACAGTTCTGGAGAAAAACAAAAAATATGAAAGGGGATTTGAAGATAGTTCTACCCCAAAAAATCATCTTCTTTCTAATCAGAGCTTTTCCAGGAAAGCAGAGACTCCATGAACTTCCCCAGAACAAAGCATCAAAGGTATAAACTCAGGTTTATCTCGCAGGGGCTTTAGGTACGTGAAAAAGTCTAAGTGTACATCTGAGCAGTGCTTAGAAATCCTTAATGTAGCAACTCAAATCTCTCAAATTCTCTCTTATTTAGATATATTTTTTCCTTCTCCTAGTAGTTTGTTTATTCCCCTTTTTCATTCTCCCCCTAGAATTGTTTTTTCAGGGAAAAAAGGCTATTCTAGTCTATTCTACTCTATTCTATTCTTCATTAAGTTCCTTTTTTGTCCAAGTAAATCAAGTCATAAGACTGCATGGCTCAAAACAAGTCACTAAACTCTGAGTTTTAATACTAACATCAGTGAAAGTTGCATGGCATCCAGAATTACTTATTGCTGAAACTGAGTCTAGACCAGGCAATCTTCCTTTGTGGTGACCTTGCTACAGCACAAACACCTCAGCAGCTGCAGAATTAACAGGTCTAGGGTTTTTTTATACTTTCATTTTGGATAGTGATAAGCACAATTCACTTTGTAGATGTTCTTTTGTGTGGTTTGACATTGTGCGAAGTAATGAAACAAAATTAAGGAGAGTAATTGGGAAAAAAATAAACAAGTAACAAATTTAGGAAGCTGGTAATCCTTGCCTAATATACATGTGGAATGTAATAGGAATTTTGTAGACAAAGCACCCGACTTCGTAAAATCTTCTGACTAAGCATCCCCTTAGTAGATTTAATTTCATCATGTTTGCAGCATGTTTAATGACATTTTCCTCTCAGATGCTATTGCTCTGTGATTTGGGTCTCTTGAAGATTAATTTATCTTCTATTCTCTTGCTCTGAATCCATAATTAAGGTCCTTCTATTAATTTGGGCATGGTGCAAGTGCTGAGAAAGAATCAGAGCCTGCTCCATGGAGTTTACAGGGACACCACAACTCCATCTTGTTTTCTTCTTTTGCCCTGAATTTTAAGTTCCTCCCTTGTTATTGCTCACATTTAGACAAACCTAGCTCTAATTCATTACATTCACAGTAAAATCCAAAAAAAATGAAGGTTAAATTGTGGTCACAGACCTCATTTTGCAGTGTCCCATTACAAATCATGCTTTCTTAGTGCAAGTACACTTAAGCTAAAACTCTAACACCATCAGATATCAAAAAGAAATTTTTATGTCACTGTCATTTCATTCACTTTAGAGAAATAACTTAAATCTTTCCTGCTCCATCATGCTGAGATCTTGCCTTTTAAAGGATTTACATTACTGAAACTAAGTGGAGATTCTTCCAACTTCCTGTTTCAACAGCTACAATTTTGTTTCTCACCCTATTTTGCTTTCTGATTTAAATAATACCCAAATTTTTGGTCTCAAGTGAGAGTTTTGGTGGTTATTTGGCATTTTATATATTTATTTTTGTTTAGTCTTGCCTTTATAAAGTTCCCAGCATTATTACCAAATGGATTCACATCGTGTGAACCCAGGAGGACCTTAACAGAATGCCCAAATTCTAAAATTAGAAATGTTGCTAAAGCACACCTATTTGTGAATTGGCCTGCCCACATAGCAATGACTGTATTGAGCGCTTGCCACTGTCCAAAATGCAGATACAGATGTGACCTCTGCCACCAGAGCTCTTTGCTCTTTCAAGAAAAGCAATGCAACTGAGACAAGTATCCAACGTCTCTGTCTATACACATTGGTACAGAACTATTTTTTCAACTGCCTTGTGCTAAGTTAAAACGTCCTCAAACTCACAAACAATGTAGAGCTCCTTGAAAGCAGTTTATACACATTATTTTGTATGTCCACAGGATACATGCACTTGGTATTTTTGCAGGCCTGATTTGGCAGATGATGATCTGAACTACAAAAGACAGGAGAAGGAAATTTCATTCCACCTGTAACTTTAAACCCATGGAAACTTAAGGGAGTGCTGGTATAAGAATGCATTACATTCAATAAAAGTAGTAGAAAGCAAGGCAGCGTTAACAGATATGTCAGTGAGGGGAGATAAACACAGTGTGTAGCAATAAAACAGATAAGTACAGTGTCCACAAACATTAAACGCTTCTTTCTAGGGTTTTTACTCATGCAATCATATTCTCAGTGTGCACACACACATCTATTTCTCCCAGAGTACCTCTACAAGTCATTAACAGTTTTTAACAAATTTGCCAGACAGCCAGGGCTCCAGACTAGCCAGATTTTTCAAGCATTAGTGAATTAAGTGACCAGAAACATTACAATTAGCTCTGCTGAGGAAAAGAGGGTTATTTAAATTAGGATATTTTTAGATGTCAAGGATCCATGTGCACAAGAGTGACCATGCAAACATCTCAACCATGACAAAATTCTCACTCAGAGATTGCTCTTCCTTGAGACACCACAGTGAACAATGAGATGTACATCTCCATAAAGCACCCACCTAGTTTTGATATTTAAAGGCTGGACTGTTTATTTTGGATGTTTAATATCATTATTGGGAAGATTCGGAAGAATTGGAAGATTACTGCAGTGCTGCTGATAAGTGAGGCTGCAAGGCCCAACATCAAGCATAACATTCCAGGCACATGAGTTTGATTTAAGAGAGCAGGGAAGGAAGATGGTCCGTACCAGTCTGTAGAAGCAGGGTGTTTGCTGGGTTCAAGCTAACAGAAATGTCACCAGACAGGCACTGAGTGCTGAAAGGCAACTGATGACTTTCTGCTCAGTGTGAAAAGCCAACACAACAATTTAAAGAGGAGAGGGAAAGAGAGACTGAGCTTTGAGACTGACATCCAAGGACTATGGCTTCTAGTGGCTTAGCTTGAATAAGTAAGGTTGCTGTTATGAAGCCAAAGGAGAACAGATTGTAGTATCTATGACACAAGACACAATATGGCAAGGACCCCTATTTTAGCAAGAGAAGAAGGCAGTCATGTTTTGAAGAAATATTTGGCAGAGTGGGGAGGAAAAGAAAAGAGGTGTCAGACCATGCCTCTCAAGTTGTGAACCCCTTAGACTTGTTTGGCTTCAGCCTGCTTGTTATCCTCTCTCTGCATATGATACCACCTTTCACATGATTAGCAAAAGCTACGTCACCTCTGCTTGAAGAGGGGAAAGTCAAACATATGGCACCCCTCTCAGAAACAGGAAGGCATTTAAGGATTAA
Source organism: Brachypodius melanocephalos (assembly GCA_013398615.1). Classification (NCBI taxonomy): domain Eukaryota; kingdom Metazoa; phylum Chordata; class Aves; order Passeriformes; family Pycnonotidae; genus Brachypodius; species Brachypodius melanocephalos. The sequence goes on from VZSR01002340.1 coordinate 9,569,007, forward strand.
TTAATCATCTAGAAATATCACCAAGCCTACCTTTGCTAGGGGGTAAAAGGGCTGTTAGATATTTTAATTATATGACATGACTGTTCTGAGGAAATAGACACGTTGAGGTTTGACCAACAGCCTTTGAAAGTGGAGGAAATACAAAGCTGCTTAGAAAACCTAAAAAGTAAGGGTTGAAAAAGATGAGACAGGAGGAATGATCTGCTTTGAGAAGGGAAATTTGTGCTGGGAAAAATGAAAAGGGCAAAAGTTAAAAATGCAAAGAGCATATGTTTAAATTAGATTTTCAGGGTGAAGTTTCAAATAAACAACCACTGATCTCAAACAGATTGCAGGAAAATATCAGGGAACATAGGTACAGGAATACACACAGTCACAATCTCAGTTGTGTGTGAGTGTACAGGAAATGGGTGTATAGGAAAAGTAACAGGGAAAATACCAAAGGTGTTTGGCAGCAACCAAGTGGGGAAGGGGATGTGAAAAGAACAGCCACAGAAGTTCAGTGCTATGAACATCACTTGCAGGAAGAGCGCCTCAGTCAGAAGTGACTCTTAGAGAAGTGGAGTCTCTTGAATATTGCTGCAAGATGTGGAATTAGCACAAAGTAGCCTAATTTCCAGCTGGGTTTGATTATGTGCAGCAGTGGAAAGGGATGTTGTACCAGTGACAAAAAACCAAACCCGTCGGAAGGAGCAGACTGGAGAACTGAGACCCTCAGGATCACACCACAGATACAAAGTGGCCAGGGTTAAAGATAAGAAAAATGCTAAGAGTTGAGTTTCATCTGCTCTAACAAAACCTGCAGGAAAGGGGTAACAAAATTAACATCAAGACAGAAAAAGAGAAAAAAAAATCTTCCTGTAAATCACAAAGAGAAACGCAAAATTAAATAAAAAAGGTGGAGCTGAGAAGATTAAAGCAATGCATGAAGCAGAAAGGGAACCAATATTTCAAGATCAGCAAGAAAAAGATATCTTAGGGTCTCATTCTGAGAGATAATATGTGTAGGGAAGATGGATGAGTATCTGGTCTGAGAGCAGCTTAAGCAAGGTAACAAGAGCCAAATAAAATCTTCTGTGTATCTTCAACACCACAGGTAGGGTTACCCCCCAGTATATTTCTTCTTTTTTGAAGGCGTTCTTTTAAGAAGCAGTATTCTCACACCTGCATGAGTGTTGAATGTGTGGTATTTTCTGTCAGAAGAAATACAGTTTTCAAGAGTGCAATATGAGTTAGCATTCTCCCTTGTAATACTATATAAATAAGGTTAGCTTGCCCTCCTACACACAGTACATTTAACATGTTGAAGACAAATTGACTCAATAAATTCTCCTGTCTCAGAAAATAGTGAGAACAACATGTTGATGACATTGAGACAGTAAAAGATTGTATGCTAAATGTTCCAACATCGTTGACACATTATTTCTGAGGTTCTAACATCGGTGGCATGAGATTTCTGTTTTCCAACCTTAATAGTATCATCTTTCATGCTTTTTCTTGGCACCATGAACAAAAAGGTTCCTACTGTGGAATTTTCCTTTGTGCATGTTGCCTATTCCTTAACTTTAGTGTGAAAGGATCCATGTCTTCCTGTGCCAACATTTTTTTTTTCTCCCTACTGTCCATTCACGAACAGCAAGATGACAAACTGGATCCATGCAGTGAATAAAGGAAACACTTAAACGGTCAAAACTATTCTAGGAAGTAGCACATGTGTGTTATAACAATTTAAAGTGGAGAGATTGACATCTTTGCCCATTGCAGGTTACTCCAGTTGGAGGAAAAATTGGTTGGTCAGCTATTTCCCTGATGCCACCCTGTTGGCCTGAGCAGAAGGGGTCTCAAAGAAGACTTTTTGATTCTAGACAAATAACTTTGTTTGGATTGAAATCTCCATCACTTCTACTGCAGTGTTTCTTGAAGAAGCTTTACAGCTTCCTCTGGCTTACCAGAATTATAAGGGAGGTGCTGGGATGCGATTCAAGAAAATTCACAGCCATATCTGCTAACTTCACTTACTCATCACAGCAGCTTAGGACAGAAGGTTGACATCTATATGTCACTTTCAAAAGGAAATAAAAGTAGAAGAGCCTTTCTAGAGGGTTCAATACAAATTACATAATTTAAAGCAGTTACCTATAGTATAGATCTATAGTATCTATAGGATAGTATCCTATCTACTAGGGTGTTTTTATGGGCTACTCCAAATTGTAGTTCAGTGCCCTTGTCTTTGGAGTTCTCCACTCACTGCCCAGGTTATTTTCAGGCTGCTGAGACACACAGAGACACACAACTAAAGCCTCCTGAGTAGTGTCAGGTGTAGGAGCAGAAATTTCTGGCTGCAGCACCCCACACATTGTGCCCTAGTGAGGGGGGCAGGGTGGGGCAGCTTCTTACTGAAATGGCCTTTGCAATTTTGAGATTGACAAGTACTCTCCCAAATTTTAGGATGAGAAAGAGAGAGGAACAATCTTAACCCTGGAAATGCTCTCAGTTGGACACGACAATTTATATCCAGGGCTGAACCCCAAATTATCTCCAGTGACACTACTTGCATTCACATCTGATCCATGTAGGGCCCTATCCAAGGTTTAGTTGGTTTAAGTTTTCCAATCGAATTTGGCTCAAAAGCAAGATTTGTAGTTCAATGGAAATTTGAGGGGGCTTTTCAGACTTGATTCCAGTCCAAATCAAATCTAAGTGAGATATTTTCAGGAATTCTTCTGAACTGGAAGTTCCCCAAACCATTCAGCTGCTCAGTGATTATCACAGATAAAATGAGCATTGACTTCACAAAGCAGTGATAGGGACTCAAACTCCCAGTTCCAAGTAGTTCCATCTGTGATGTGTTCTGTGGGGAGGACATGATAATCTCCAAAGTTTGCCAGAAACTTAGGAACTCTCTTAGATCCAGTAAAATCAAACAGGGCCTAAGATGCTTTTAACAAATCCTCTTTGTCTGAGGAATGACACTGTTGCTACTGAAAAAGAGTCATCTCTGGCACACTCTGCAGTCCTGATCTCCCCAACTGAGAAACTCCAAGTTTCCTTTGAATGAAGGGCTCGTGTGCTCTGGGTCTTGTCTCAGCACAGCACCCACACCCAAGAGTAGGGGAGTACTTCTGGCTTACACACTCAGAAGATCAGTAATAGATAGTTCCATTTATCACAGGTTGTCTTTAAACATATTCAACAAGCATTGGACATTTTGGTTTTTCTCCCTTTGGAATTAAGGGAGACCTAATGAGTGACCTGTTCTGAATGACTTAAATAATTGTTACTCCACAAAAACTCCAGGTAGAAGATTTCCTAAAGTCTTCAGCCCCCAACCAAGAGTGAGGAGCAGTAGCCCACACTCCTACAGCTTCAAAAGGAATACAAAATGCTGATTTCTGCCTCTTGTCGATAAGAAAGTCAGCTGAACTGCCAGCATCCACTCTGAATTCCTCCCCTATCTTATCAGAAGTTGTTGCACCAACATGGTAGGTATTTAATGGATTTCCTACAGTCTCACAATCTACACAAACACTTTCAATTCAAAACTTCTTCCCTGACCTGTGTATGACCCACCCCAAAATTTCATATCTAATTAATCCTCTTTGATACAGTGTGCTCTATTTTGTATTATTTGTGAGGAAGCAACCTGGGCAGGGTTATTTCCTAAAGGAAGGTGAGGCAAGGGGAATGCTGAGGCCACCAAGGCAGGTGCCTCACTGGCCAAGCTCCATCCCACAGAACTTCAGGATATCTGTAGGTACAAATCCAGAGATGGTGGCCAGGTCCAATGAAGAATCCAGGTCTTAAGGCAGGACTGTGATGATGAGGCAGATTCAGGTCAAGCTAGGAAGTCAGAGCATGGGTTCAAATCCGGCTGCATAGCACAGCTCTCACCCATAACTTCTCCAGCAGAGCTTAAAGAGGGAATGAAGGGCTGGGGCTGAGCTTAAATGAGTCTCCTGATCTCTCAAGGCTAGAGAGCTTAGGTAGAGATGGTCAGGGACATTAAGACTTATTAATGCAATCAGGGCCCTGACAATACCTTCCTAAGTGATCTTTATGTAATGTTGGGAACTACTGCAAAACTCCCAAGCAAATAGTAAATACTAGTCCTTATTAAAAATGTCAGAAAGATCTGCTTAGCAAAACCCTGCTCAAGAGAGGCTTTTCCTACATCTTAATGGTGCCTAGCAACTTCTACATCCATTTGTAGCCCATGCAAAGGAAATCATACCACTTTATAACACCTCAATTTGCCAGCAGTTTTTAAATCATGACATTACACTACATCCTTTTTTTTTTTAGTAGATCTATAATAAAGCTTATAATCTACTGCCTTCCTCTCATCTTTTAGACAGAACTTGATGGTAAATTCTGAGCTGTTCCACTGTGAATGCAGTTTTCACTCAGGTGAAAAAAGCTGACGAGTTTTCACTCACACTGGGACAGATTATATTCCAGGATGGCTGTTGCAAATGGCACAGTACTCTGGTAGCAGATTCTCTCTGTGGGAATCACTCAGTTTCTTGGGAATCCCTGGAGCTACTGTTCCACTGGATTTGCACTTCTGAAAAATACAGGAGAGGAGGGAAAAATCACCTCTCCCTAGACGTGCTCATTGCCTTGAACAATCAATTCTTTGCTCCTTGCTTGCTCAGGCTGGCATTTGCAATTAATCTCACAATGAAGTTATATGGACAAGACAACAATAGCAGTCAATGTTTAGCCTCAGTCCATGCTTTCGGGTTACTACAAAACCATAGCACCATTTATTCCAGTCTGTGGTGATTCTGAATCTGAAGAACCACTGCTGCTCCATTCCCACCAGAAGCCCCTTTTCTGCAAGTGGACATATTCTACAGTTTTAACCACTTGCAGAACATAAGGTAATTTTTCCCATGAGAGGTTAGCCTTTGACTCCTAATAGGCTGTCATCCTCTTAAGTAATTGTAATTCCTGTATCAATACCCAGTCCATAAACAGCAGCATCTGTATCTAATTGAAAATGAGGTTTGCAGCCCTGGTCAGTTAACAAAGAAAAAGTCAAAAGAACCATTTGATCTCTGAATATTAAATCATGCAATGACCATTGAAATAACATTGTTTTCCTCCCCTTTTTATGCAAATGTTATGTAATACGGCAAAACACAGCAAAAAACCTTCTCTGGTAGGATTAAAGTCCCTCAAAACTGTACATCTGGAAGCCTCTGGGGAGCTCTCTGGTGTCCAAAGACACCCCAAAGAGTAGAACTTCCCTTGCCGCTGTTGTGTGTGCCAGACCTAAATTCACTCTTTTTAACACAATCCCCATTGCTTTGGGTGCAGTTTCAGGCCAGCAGCTTTGGGTTGATCCCAACCTATTTGTAAATATATCTTATTTTGTTCAAAGATACTAACATGTGCCCAGGGTGTTATTTAGGTGCTGTGAGTAAGCCAGGAGTAGTCCTGGACCAAAGCCTTTGTTAGCAGTGCCTCAAATGCAGCTGCCCACTACAACAATCAAAGGCCACCACGTTGAATGCTGCAAACCTTGTTTGCAATAAAAGCATCTTGTCTCATTTTTAGGGCCAATTTCTATTGCCAATCTTCACTTAGTATTCAGTCTGAAAATCAGATTAAATTTTTACAGAGTCTTGGGAATCATCTATTCATGGGAACTCAGAGCAAGCCTTTTAAAGTGTTCAAGGTAGTTTCTACACAGGAACCAAATCTGCCATTTTTTTTTCCTAACAAGAATTATGGTTGACACACAAGAACAGCTGAAGTCTCACTTATGCCCTTCTGATATGTTTTTTCCATGTCCTTTGTGGTCTCTTCTTTCTTTGCTTGATGGCAGAAACAGATGAGGTGGGTGTTTGATGTGCTGTTTCTCCCTCTGAGGGCCTGGAGATGGCTTGGAACACTGCAGCCTTGATCTTTGCTGGATCAAGTAGAAAATCATGACACTCAACCAAAAGGTGTTTTGGGCCATTTTGCAACTGCCTGTTTAAAGCAACAGTACTATAACAGAACAAATCTAACAGGAACCTCCAACTCCATCTCTTTAGTGTTTCCCCTATACAACTATGCTTTTTCTCCAGTGGGTTTACATTTTTATGTTTTACGTGCCTCCCTTTTTTCCCTCTTTATCTGTTCAATACACTTTAGCCACATTAGCAAGCATATAAAAAATCACCCCAGCTCCAGACCTACAAAAATTGTTAACACATAACATCCTGCTTTAAATTTTGTCTAAAAGATGATTTCAGCCAGTTTTCTTCCTCTGGACAATTATCATCATAGTGAACTGCTTTTGGCATTGTAGGACAATTTGTTCAGAGTTGCAAATGACTTAGTCCACAGAACTTACTTATTTACTTACAGTATGTACTGAACAGTTCCTCGGAGAATTTGGCACAGGCTGGATTTATAAGGTACCACCTGTCAGCTAACATTCACCATTATTCACCCAAATTGCACAAGCAGACAGACTCACTCAGTCTGTTTAGCCAGGCTGGCCTAAGGGTTGTCATGCTGGAAGTTGTGTCTATTTTGGTCAAGTACAGGCTGAGGAGGGTCCTGGTTCTTCCATTTTGAGTCTGGTGCCCCTTGTTTCAGGCTAGGTGTACAACAGCCTTTATTTTCTTCTGTCAGCGTTTAGTCAAACTATCAAACTATTCCTTTGCATTACTGCAAATTTGCTTTGTCTTGTAAGCCAACTGTGTTACTTTTAAGGATGGCTTGAAGGATGAGACAGGCTCTCCTGCCAGCCTCAGAGCTGTGCTAACAGAGCTCATGGCAGGCAGCTCTCAGCCTCCTTAGGAGTGCTTGCTTCCCACCCTAGAACACTGCTGCGAGAAATGAGAGATTTATGGGGAAATTCCATTGCTTTTCTATGAGCCAGTAACTTCTTCACTGGCCTTGATCCAGGGAAACATATATACATATATATAAAAATCTCCTGATAATTTATCTGCTTCAGTGTTGTATGTGCATTCTACAGATTTCCACGGTGCCCTGCAAGTGAGGTGAGGATTCTGGTTTCTCTCTCTTCCTGACTTCTGGCTGTCCTCTAGCCACCACAGGCATTAAAACAAAGACTTGAGGCTTCCTCAAAGCCCCGGAGAATGCCATGTCCTTCTGGTGGACAAGGCGTGCAGTGCTGTCCAAACCGCACATTCTGACCCCCATCCTTTTTGTTCCTTATCCAGCCATCCTCTACCTGAGGGACAGCAGATCATTTGTAAGAGAAGCTGATTATTCCCTTTATGCTTAACCCAAAGGTGCAACAGAAGAGGAAACACTGGAAGCCTTTCCCCAGGCTGTCAGAGAGTGGTTCCTCAGACGCTGGACTCATCCTCTCCCCAAATGTCAAACACTGCAGTCGCTGGAGTGCCAGGAGAGGAAAGGAAGACTCGACTTATGTTTCTCTCTAAATGCTAGATCCACACCTCCCTTACCTCTGAATTTCCTTGTCGTGATGGGTTTATTTGACTGAATTGTGTGCCTCTCTGATTTAATTGTTCTGTTATTAGGGCGAGTAAAATAAAGCTGCAGCTTTTCTTTTGCTGTATTAGTGCAGTTTAATTACATTTGGGAAAGGCAAAAAGGAGAGTGGGAGCTTGCCAACATTAATGCTGTCTGTCATTCACAGCCCATTGATGACAAGGAGTTGAAAGCTTGGCAGTTACTCTGGTAATCAGCAACCTGGCTGATGACAAATGGAAAAGATTATGTGAAATTTCCTGAAAGGGGGAAAAAAAAGAGTTCTCCAAAGAAATAAAATACAAAATGAGAACAAAGGGCAAAACCCCCCAAACCCCAACTTCTAAATCCAACCCTAAATCCTTTTTATAATGTTTACATGAAAGACCCTTCATGAAGCAGATATAATAAATGAAAATTTTCCAGCAGTAAACTGTGTTTAATGCCTATAAAAGGAATAAGTTCCTAAAATAGGAGCACAAATATGTCCACTTGATTGTTGAAATGGACTTTTTCCTCTCAGCTGAAGAATACATATCACTGATAAAAACCAACCAACCAAACACAAAACCTTTTATTGCTATAGATGGCCTCCCAGTAATATTTTTTAATTTGTAACACTGAAAAGCAGCTCGTCTTTTAGAGCTGTTCCAAATATATAACTCTACAGCCTTCAAAATGCAAATACTTTGTTTTCTCTTTTATTCTCTCTACTTAATTTTCTATTTTTAATACAGGAGGATGCAGATATTTCATCTTACTATTAGGAACATAAGCAACTGCTATTCAGGTTTTAGAGTTATTTGTACTATTTCAGCCTCTGACACAGAAGTAAAGTTCAGGAAAAACTCATGTTAAATGAGACTTGGAATTGCATCAGTGTTTAAGGGGAAATTCTACAGGACAAATTCTACATTCTACATGGTTTTGCTGTGACCTGTAAAATGCATTATTTGTGACATTTCTCATTTGTCTTAATTAAAAGCTGAATGTAATTCTAAAGACTTTTTTTTTTTTTTTTTGGCAGCTTTGGGAAGAAACAATGATGGCTTGTTTGAGGTTTTGTGCTGTCATTTTTCTGTAGCTGCTGGATATACCTACTCAGTTTCACAAATCACAGAACTGCACTTCGCTATTTAAGACTTCAGCTTTTCATTTTGCTCACAATGGGCAAATGAAAAGGTCCTCTGGTATCTATAGTATTATTAGACCATATTTTTAAGAACAAGAACAACCCATACAATTGGACAATGTGCAATTGTTTGCTGGGCATGCAAGCAATTGTGAGACTTTTGTCCCTTCTGTTTTGCCAAACACAGCATAGGACAAGAAAGAAACAAATGGCTTTTAATCACGACATTAAGCAACTCGAGCAATTTAAACTTTGCTAGCAGGCAATGTTGACTGTGCGGGGCTGTGAATAGGGAATTTTTCTTTCACACTGCTAAACAGATAACATCACTATGTGGCTCCAGGCTTTTTCTCCACAGGCAGAGTACCCCAGCTCCGTATTATGTGAGGAGTTGCAAGGAACACCTAACCGCAGCTGAAAGGAGATCGCTAAGCTTTGCTGGGAAATGATACGAGGTTGATTTGATTGGTAAGTTTAGTGTTAAGAACTAGCTGTTTATTTATTAGCTTAAAAATATCACACAGGTTAGAGACCTCCTCCCCGTAAAGGAAATGACGATGAGATATTAGTCAGTCATCAGACCCACTTTCAAATGTCGGTGGAAAAGATGTAAAATTTAAATTTAGCAAAAAAACCCTGTAAAGTTTTGTGTGTGTGTGTGCGTGTGTGTGTGTGTGTGTGTGTGTGTTAGCAGTGTGAAGTTCCACCCCTGAGGAACAGGTCTCTAGGATTCCTGGACAATCCATCATTCTCTCCATGTGAGAACCACGCCCAGGCACAAGCTGATGTTCCTCGGTGTATGTCCAGGTTTCATGGATGTACAGCCACACCTCAGAGCTCAGGTACAGCACACATCCTCCTGTCCTGGCAAAGGCCACCCAGACTGTGCAGATCAGCTGTTCCTTGCACACTGCATCCCAAAGGATGCTCAGGAAAGCACCGCGGGAGCGTCAGTCAGTCTTGGGAAGTGCGAGCTGGAGCGCCCATGGCTCTGCAGGGTGTGTGCAGCAGGTCTGACATGGCACACAAGCACAGGGCACGGGGAAATAAGAGCCTGCCAGAGGATGGATGGCACATTTCAGAGCTGTAGGCTCTCACTCAGCACTGGTCTACTGCTCCTCTTCTTCTGTGACACTGTGCTGACAGAAATCTGCACTAACTCTTATCTGTAAAAATCAAACTGCTCAAGAAACATTAAAAAAAAATCCTAAACTAGGCTGGATTTATTCATTTAGTGGGTGGTTTTGAAGCACAGGTTTAACTTAAACTACACATAAATAATTGCCAACCATTAAGAAGCCAAATCAAGTACAAAAATTCGGCTGAAATGATGCACTGTTATACAGGTTTGTAGTTATTATCCATTTCTGCCTTCCCCAGTGATTGTCTGAATTTCATTTGCCCGACTGCTTTTCACTTTAGATAAGGGGATCATTTCCTCCCCTATCAGTTGAAATTAATTTTTTTTCTGTTGCTACCTAAGTGCTCACATAGAGCAATTTCTGTCTTCAAAACTAATAGTTCAAAGATGAGATATGTAGGCCCTTCCACCTTGAAGTAACAATCCGTACAACCAAAGGTACCATTTTAGGGGTTCCTTGCTTCATTATGCCAGAATTTGGTCAAAATCCCTACAAATACTGTCCTTGCTGGACAACATTATTCTGTAATATCTTCCCCAAAAATCCATTATTTAAAAAAAAAAAAAAATCAAGTAACAATTTGTTGAAATTTTGTCTGCATCTCTTCAATTGACACAAAGAGATGTTTACTACTCCTGAGCTTTGGAAGGTGATGCCACCAACCTGACTGAAGGCCTTGGCTAAGCAGATGGAAAAGGATGTAACTGATGCAGGAAAGCAATTTTTGGAGAGCTGCAGTTTCTTCTGCGGGCAGGGTGAATATCTTCTTTGTTTCAACCCATTTGAGTAGTTCAGTTAAGGACTATTAAAGCTGAAAAATCAACATTAGAAAAGAAAAAATAAGACTGCCTATTTTCCTCTCTCAATCTACAGCTAAACCCAAGTGTGAGAGGATAAGATCTGCTTTCTCTAAGATTGTCAAAGCCATGGCTACCAGAAGCTTCCAATTTAATTCCCCTTCTATGGGCCATTATTTCATTATGTCATAAAATATTTTAAAATGCAAAGATACTTTTGAAATGCATCAAGCATATTTAAGATAGTTTTAATGAACAATTTTAAATGACCTCAAATCAATTGTAATTGAATGTCAGTTTTCATACAAAGAGAACTTGATGCAAATCATAAATAACTAAAAATGTCAAGTACTATTCACCATTTTGTAACAAGAGGGTGAGAAATTAATTTTTAATAAAACATTTTAAACCTAAGTCAGATTTAATGTGTATAGATATGATGTTAACTCTATAGATACAGTGTCAACTCTCAGTTGAAAAATCAAAATATCCAGATCTGCTAACACAGTCCAGGTAATTTCAGTTTACACATTCACCAAAAAAGAAAAATCTATTTGTCTCATGAAAGACAACTAAAATTTAAAGAGTGATAAGAAGATCCAAATTACCAATATCAAATCTTTCTGCTTTTTCTTTTCAAGAGTAGTTGAAATTAAGGATTTGCACCCAGCCACCCTTGCCTCACCTGGAATATTTAATCAAAATTTTTAATATTAAAGACAAAAATAAATAAGAACAATGCTTAGCACATTTTTTTTTAAGTAAGAATTTATTACTCATATTTCCCACGGGGAAACCATACAGCCTCAAGATTCCCAAAAAAAGGTGCCTGTAATTACTTTTCTAAGCTTGTATTCATGCATCTGAATAAGTGAATTGATGGTGAATATGTTCTGCAGCTTCTAATAGGTCCTAACCATTAGGCCGATCAAAAATTTCTCAAGCACATTTATATTGCTGCGAAACCGCTGACGTGTCAAAACGCAAACTTTCGAGATAGATACATATGTTTTGCCAGCAGTGGAAGCTGTGGGGGAAGGTTTCCAGGTCCAGTTTGGGGGTTCCGAGCCTCTGCCCATAGCACAGGAACTTCTTTGGGGGTGCAGCCGAGGGGTGGCCCTGCCCCGGGCAGAGCCTGTGTGCGAGTTTGGCTCTGCTCGGCCACACAGGACCGTGTGTGGGGCTCGATGGCTTCTTTTATTTCCTCCAGAACATTTCCCAGGGCTGTCTGTTTCATCCTGACTTATAAGAAACGTGCGAGGTACAATTTTCCTGTCCAGAATGGGTGTTTTCCAGATCGGGATTTTCAGACTGCTGTTTGATCAGCAATAAGTCACCCTGTGTACCAAACCCAGATGTAACTCCGCTAATTCTTGCTCGATATCCAGCACACTTTCTTGCCTAGCAGGCGATACGGCAAACATGTGAGCAGGAATTAAATTGATTCTTGTAAGGATTTGAAATTTTTTTGAGAATCGCTCTGCAGTTGTGCGGTAAAGCCCTTTACATGTAATTTGCCTCTCCTCAGTGCATGCATTTAACTCTCCTGCTCTTTACTCATAATATCATAGGAATGTAATATTATATATTTATGATTCTACGATGGCCTGATTTCGAAGCAGAGGGAAGCTGTGCGTGCTCGGTGCCCCTGAGAAATACACCAGGTTCTCTCGGGGAAGGGACCTTCCCTGGGCCCCCAGGTGAAGAACATCCTCCCGTACTCCACCAGGACCGGACCTCCGGAGTCCCGCCGGGCGTCCTTCTCGCCCACCACCACCTGCGCTGCCGAGGGAACGGATTCTCTCTCGGCAGGAGAATCCCCCCGCAGCCCAACTTCCCCCTGACCGCTGCGGGAAGGAGGGGGACGACCGGCACCCCCCACCTCCCTCCCGAAAGGCCGGCGAGGAGTTCCTGCCTCCCGACCGCACACACACGCTCCCCAAGGATGCCGCCTGGGCTGTGCCCGGGGCCGCGCAGCCCCTCGGCGGGGCCGGGGGACGCAGCCTCCCCTCCCGCCGGAGGCGGCCCCGCGCCGCCCCCGCTGACCCGCGGGAGGGGACAGCCCGCGCTCCGCCGCAGCGCAGCCCGGCCGCGGGCACCGAGCACCGGGGCCATGCAGCGCCGCGGGCCCGGCGCATCACCGCTCCGGCCGGGCGGGGAGGAGGCAGGGCCGGCGGTGGGGGATTCCTGGCCCCCCAAAGGAGGTGGGG
>VZSR01002340.1:9591750-9615661 GCA_013398615.1 Brachypodius melanocephalos
CAAAGGAAATAGGTTGTCTTCCCATTTTTCACCTGTGTATAGGGTGACCTTTTTGCTGAGTGTTTGCTGCCATTCTCTCAGGCTGGCCTAATGGTGTGATTCACTCACTTTACCGTGTGCAAGGGTCAATTCCTTGCCTAAAAGAGCTCTTCAGCATTGAAGGGTGTGTGGAGTGGTGTGCTGGATGTATTTCTGTTCCCAAACAATTTTGTCTTTTGAGTTAGATTGTGTTGGTAAGTGCTACTCCACTAACCCAGAAAGAGGAAGAGCCAAAGGGTGGCCATTGGGGTACATGCACATTTATCTGCTGGTTCTGCAGCAGATTTGACATCTGACTTGTGATAACCCAAAGAGAAGGCTGACAGAAGGTGTTTGCTCAGCTGATGTGAGCTCCTGAGAGCTTCCTAAGGCTCAAGAGAGATTCTGGGTCCCTAAGGCAGTGCCTTAACTCCTTTGAAACCCCAGCTCAGTTGTGTGTAAAGTGGGCACAATCCCTGAATTGTTAAAAAAAAGCTGTGTTTTTCAGGTGGTTCGAAATCTTTTTGTGGAGGTGTGAAATCATAAATTATTTATCTTATTGGAGAATATTTCTAGAGGTCACCAGTTCTAATAGATTCTTTCAAACAGAAGTAGGTTCACTTAGAACAGTTTGCCCCCTATAAAATCTCTGACCTTGCCTATTCAAACTTCTTTACAAATGCATCATTTAATACAGGAAGCTCCTTAGGGAAGGTTCTTCACATCTGCTGTCATAATTTCTTATTTCCTAAATGCAGCAATTTCTACTTGATTATTCTTACAAGGATCGTGCCTCCCTTCCCTCCCCCTGCTCTGGCACATTCCTTTGTGCTGCTCCTGCTTCTCCAGCCTGAACGCGGCATCTGAGAGTGTTTGAAATCCCAAATTTTCTTTGTTGTTATTCTAGCGTTTCCTTACCGCTCCGTTCTAGGGGAGGGCATGTAGGAATCTGCTCCTTTATTCTGAGGCTGTTTTGCTGCGGCTTGTTAGTGACAGCAAGTTGTCATCATTTTACAGCCATTCAGCTAGTAACAAAAACCAAGCTGAATCTTTCATTTCGGCTTCCTGAGAACAAGGTTTCCCCAAACAAAAATACTCTGCCACTTCTTGGAGCACTTAACATCTGCGGTAGTTAGGCAGAGGGCTGCAGCCCAGATTTTTAAAGATGCTTAAGTGCTTGACTGCCACTAAACTGAATTGGACCTAAGTACTTGTAAATAGCTTTAAAAATTTGAGTGACTGTGAAGGTCTCCCTCATCCATCACTCTCGGCAGTGGTCCCTTCAGAATGGCACATCAGAATGGTCACAGAAAATACTTCTAGTCCTGTTCTCCAAAACTCTGCATATTAAGTAGTGTGGCTTTTCATGAAATACATTTTTTGAATCAGATTGTTTGTATTCCTTAGAAGAAAAGAGCCCCTGCTTGCGTGAAAGTCAATATTTAAGTCGGACAAGTTTAAAAAGGATGCAAAGTTATACTGTAAAAATACCCACCTTTATAGCTTATAATCCATTTTTTATTAAAACTGGGAAATAAGAGTAAAATTCACATTTAAATTACTTTCAGCTGTTTCTAGGGGATACTCTTTGCATTCCAGTTGATTTCACATTGTTCTTCCCCTACCCATTTTCAGTACTGCTGTTTTAGACTTGTATAACCTTCAGGGAAAAATTTATTCCCAAACATAAAACCTGTATGGATTTTACGTTTTAAAAAAATATTTAGTAACATTTAACTGTGTGTTAACCTTGGAATCACTCTGTTTTCCTGTGACTCCAGAATGCTGGGCTAGTGTTTGAAGAGAGGAGCCCTTCATATTTATGTCCTTCACTCAAGGAGTTGTGTCCTCTTCAAGGAGTTCCTTCAGTGATGCTATAAAACCAGGATCAAGTGCACAGAAAGCCATTCACTCTTCTGTTGCTGTAAAGAACAGGGACTTGCAAAGCTTCTCTGTAATAAATGTCACAGAGTTTGGGAAAATGTAGTTAAACTCTTTCTTGTTCAATTAACTTGCATTTGAGTTGTGCGTAGTGATGTTCCATTTCAGGTTTGGTGGGGGTTTTTTGAGGGAGGATGGGGAACAAAACTTCATTGGTTCTATGAAAGAAAAAAAGAAACGAAATGTGTTTGAAAAACATTATGATGTGGCTTTCTGAATGGCGGTCTTGTCTTTTGGGTTTAGGTTAAAAGGTTGTAATACTCGAGCTATGTTCTGTAGCAAGTTTACTTCCACTCCACGCTCCCCACCCCTACCTGAAGCATGTTGGTCAGGTCGCTGAGCTGGAAAATTTTGCGATGTTTACTTCGAGCAGTCTGTCTTCGTCCCCGTGCCTTCCCCTCACGTTAAATAACGCAAATTCCCATCGGATGAAGCGCCCCACAGTCACGCTGCCTCTCTCCCGTGTGCCGTAGGTGTCTGGAAGGGGCGCGTGCTGCCTGGGCCGGGGGCTGCCATGGTGCTGGCCCCCGCGGCAGGAAGATAGCAGCGATGGCGGCCTGAGGGCGCCGGGCCCGCGCGCGGACATGGCCTTCGCCCAGTCCCACATCATGGCAGCCAGGAGGCACCAGCACAGCCGGCTCATCATCGAGGTGGATGAGTACAGCTCCAACCCCACACAGGCTTTCACGTTCTACAACATTAACCAGGGACGTTTCCAGCCCCCACATGTGCAAATGTAAGTATTATAGTGTTGTTATTGCTCCAGCGCAGCCTTCGGAATGGTTATTGCCTTGTCGATGTGGTATTTGATGGACCGGTCGAAAAGAATTCAAAGAACGCTGTTTTGCTGCCTTTCTAATAATATTTACTATAATGACAAGAAATCAGTCCATTTGAGAAGTATTTTGTTAAAAAGACGGGAGAAAGATTTCCTCGCTGGTGTAAGTGTAATACATAGTACTTACATATTAAAAAGAGAAATAAAAAACAAGCGGTGGCAATAAAACACGGGACGCTACAAGGATGATACTTTCTGCAGTCTTAATGTTTGTTTGCTTTGTGCACTTGCATATTGATGTACGTGGCTGCTGAAAACACCAAGCCTGGATCTGTGCAGCACACATTCTGTTTGGTTATATTACAGCTGCATATCAGGAAAAAAAAATCATATCAATACATAAAATACTGTGGGCACCCATTCGACAACTTACTTTCTGAAAATGCCAAGTGCTTAAAGAGTAATTAAAATAATGTGTTTGTTTCTGACTCCTTATATAACGACAACATCAGTAAAATTAACTGCTCTAGATGATTTACTTGTAACGTAAAGTGGAGAATTATAATTACGAAATGAAACCTGCCATAAAGTTTAAAGCCAGAAGGAAGAGCAAAACAGTAAAGCTATTACAAATAAATTAAGTATAAAATTCTACTGTAAAATATTTTTATAGGGAATAAAAATGTCTGCACTGTTTTATTGTGTTTATTAAAGAGACAAGCAGCCTTATCTCTAGATCAGATGGCTGGTTTTCATCTTTTAAAGGGAACCCTTTTCCTTTAGGAAGACTGAAAAAATAGTCACCCAGTTTACATTTTTGGTATTTAAAATGATTTGACTTAAAACTTAAAAACGTTGGTCATGATTTCTGCAGTTAAAAACCTCAGCACTTGTGACTGGTTGAATGCTGTGTGCCTATTTAGTGAATGCTTCTTTGGCATGCATTAAATTATATTAAAAAAAAATCTGATGACTAACATGTATATCAAGATGGTGAGCAAACACTCGGTTTTTGGGGGCAGTATATTATGGTCTGTGTTGTGGTTTTTTAAATCCTGCCGAAATACAAACTGTAAAATGAGTTGAGTGTTAGCACTGGGAAACATCTTTTGTTTATAGAGTTGGTAAATGGTAGAAAAAGTACAAACAAACAAATGTAGATTCAGAAACACTTTTACAAATGAAAATGCCAAATACAGGTTGCCTGATTTGTTGAGGCTTAGCTATTCCTTGTGAATATTCAGACAGCTCCTGGGCACTCAGGAATTTGTTTCCTGGTCTTAAAAGCAGAATGTTTTTTACTGGGCTGAAAATAAGTTATTTATTAGCATTCACTTGGTTCTCAACAGTGTGCTGTTTAAACTTCTAACCAGTAAGAAATCATGGTACTGGAGGCTTAGGCCGCCGACTACATGATAGAAACCCAGCACTCAAGGAAGGAGTTGAAAATCCTAAGCTATCCTTAGAAAATAGTTCTTCAGAAGAGTTTAGCAATCTCTCATGAATGATTAATACTGTTGAAGAAGCTTGTGCAAATAGAAAAACAGGCCAAATCAATTGAAACATGCACCACAATCTGACCTACGCTTTCTCTTTGTACAGAAATAGTAAATAATGTTTCTGAATACCAGCAGGATTGCTTTTTCTTCCTAGCACTGAATAGAATAGTAACAAAGAAGGGAAAAGTAGACATAAAAAGGGTGACAAAAGTACCTTTTATTCACATGATTGTTATGGGTGAAATCTTAGCACTGCTTCTGTGCATGCCAGTTTTGTCTTTAACTTCAGGGAGGTTAGGCTTTGTGCATGGTTCAAGATACCTCCATTAGAGACCTTGCAGGCAATCATAAACATTTCACACAGACCTGTTAACATCTGAACTCACAGTAAACTACTTCAACAACTGGGGAGAGGCTTGTGTGCTCCTTTTCTTCTGGATTCAGTCTTGCAGCTCTTCCTCGGTCCTCTGTGCAGGTTTGGATTTCTTATTTGATGTTTTAGCTCCCAGAACATGCTGACAGCCCTTTCTAGACCTGTCGTAGTCTGGCATCCCTGTGCTTGTGAGATGACTGGGTTGCCTCTGACAAGAAGGGTGGTGAATTCTGCCAGTGTTTTCAAGTCCATCAGTCATTTCGGGAAAGTGCCTGTCTCACTCCTTCCTGAAGTACCAAAATCTAGTGTATAAACTAACCTCTAGAAGTGTTTTTGCTCTGAGATGTTCCAACTTCGCTTTTCAGCTTCTCCGCAAGTTTTCCTACTGATCTAAAGAAAAACAAAAGCATTTGCACAAAAAAATAATCAGCAGATCTGTATTCCTCTGCTCGTGCTGCAAGCTGTGCATTGGGTGTTGGTGTGACAGCTGCTGTGGGAATGCGTTACACAAGAATATGGGGATTGAGCCTTCAGAAATTATTTCCAGTAATACAACTTAGATGTGTTTGCAAAACTTGACATATGCTTTTACCTATATATGGTCTCAGTGCGTGCATATCACTTCAGCATGAGAAATCTGCATCTCATTTATTTGGGTGGGTTTTTTTGGTTTTTTTTTTTTTTTTTGTATTGATGCCCTTTCCCCACAAAAATGTTCTGGCCTATTGCAGAGAATTTAAAAGTTACACAGACCTCAGGAAAATGCTGTCCATACCTTCCCCATCGCCATCCAAAGCATGTGCATTATGTGCTGTATGGGGTTGCCATGGTAAGCCTGCTGTTCTTTCCACCCAGCTTTCTATGTGAAGTGTACACTGTTCCCCAACACCCTGCTCACTGCTGTGCTGAGTTTTAAAAGATTTCTGAAGGAGAAGCACTACCTGCTTTAGAGGCTACCCTACCATGAAAAGTCAAAAAGTGGTGTTTTAGACCAGTCCATATCCTTATGTTTGCCAAGGCAGTATCCATGATTTAAAGCTGGCTCAGTAATGCCATCTGTAACTTGTTTTGGGAAGTGTTGGGCAGGGAGAACAATAATTCAGTTTACTGGACTGATGTTGAATCCTTTTAGCTTGAACAGCTACAGTGATAGCCAAGGTCAGCCCCTCATCATTTTTATCCAGCCTTCCCGGCTCATTTTGTGAACTGACTGTATCATCCTTCACACAGCTCCCACCTGAGGGCAAACCCTCACCACCCAGTCAGTCTAAGCCCCCCCATTCACCACCCACATTCCTTTGCACCCCTGCTGCCTCTCCTGGAGCTTGCCCTGTGCAGCTCTCTCCTCCTCCAATGCTGAGAGGCATTTTTAACCTCTCAGCTCTTTTCCTTCGTCTGTCCTTCCCCACGTGCCCTACACGAGGTGTTTGCAGCTGCTCAGAGTCCAAGCACTGCATTCTTTGCCACCCAAATTTTAGAGTTCCCACTACATCCTTGCTTACACATGCTCCTGGCATGTAGTTCATCAGATGGGATTTGACCACAGCTGGGTTTACTGCTCAGCCCATATTTAGCTACTTTCTGCTCAAAACCTGGAACTTCAGCAAGACAATCCTAAGGTGTTTGTATTACAAAAGCTGCTCCTCCAGTTTTGCTGTAAAAAGCCCAATATTTATTCTTCCCATATGGGAAAGATGGGTACAAAATAATTGGTCCATTGGTTATCTGGTTTGTGGTTACACTGTTGAAAATGTGAAGACCTTTTTCTGGTTTTAACAAGATTTCAATGTTTTGGGTTTGTTCCTCACCCTCTCACTAATCCTGTGAAGTTGTCAAAACCACCTCAGTTTATCTGCCTATAAATTTAATAGAATTTTTTGACACAGAGAAAAGGTCGAGTGATTAAAGATTATCTTATGCCTTTTAAGCAATAAAATGCTTTTTGAAAATTTACCTAGTAAACAGAAGTAGTTTTGTTATAAGCAAAGATCTCTATAATTTTTTTTCCTAAGTTTGTTGATATAAAAGTAAGCTCCTGAATTGAAGCACAACCAGCAAGGGATAGAAATATGTACTGTATACTGCAACAGTGAACAAAAAAAAATTTATTTGTCCTTCCAAAAGAAATGTTGTAAAAGTAAAATAGTTCATAACAATTCTGTATATCTCTCTGGTTTCTAGTGACACTAATATAACTTTTGCATCTCTTGCTTTTTGATTTTTTTCCACCAGAATTCCCTAACTGGAGTAGCAGATACAGTATAGCTGCATATAGATAGATTTGCTTCTATGTATTTGAACAAAATATGGATTGAGGTTAAAAAGATTGATTTGCAAACAAGTATTCCTTCGATAGCAGAGGGGTGTTCTCTGATTTCCTCTTGTAAACTATAAGTGAGTCTCATCAAACTGGGTCAGATCTTTTAGTTTCTTCAGTTTTGAATGTAGAGATTGGGTTCTGAACAATGCAGCCTCACCCCTCACAGCATTTGATTTCATTTAGTGTAATTAAGCCCAGAAAGTCATCACTTTGTCCTGACAATAGTCAGGCTTTAACGTACATTTACAGCTGTTAGGAGAGGTTTTATGTTGCTTTGCATTAACACACTGAAACATATCTCCAAAATGTGTTAATTAAATTTGCTGGAATTGAGTAACTTGCAGACAAGAACTTATAATTAGAAAAAAAAATCTAAATGTATTTGTGTATCTAAAATCAATCTCTTCCCTATGTACAGTGTAATCATATTTAAACAATGAAATGGGATAGTACATTTTCTTTGAAACTGGCAATGCCTTTGATTTATTTGTAAGTATTTGTGTCAGAGTTACTGCCATAGTCCAATCTCTTTTCCTTAATCTCTTTAAATTAATCTATCTACCCAACAAATACTGAAAATGTTGTGATGTGAACATCAAGAATTTTTACACCTCTTTTTAGTGTTAGGTTTGTTTTAATAAATCTTTCCATCAGGCAGATTTAGAAGTCTATGTAATCTTTTTTAAAGGTAAAAAGTAGTATTAGAACTGCAAAGCAGACACTGAGAAGTACATAAATACTTTATAACCTTGTTATGATGCATTTCCTACAGGGTTGATCCGGTGCCCCATGATGCTCCGAAGCCTCCAGGATATACACGATTTGTCTGTATTTCTGATACTCACTCAAGAACTGATCCCATCCAAATGCCATATGGAGATGTGTTAATACATGCTGGTGATTTCACTGAGCTGGGACTTCCTAGTGAAGTAAAAAAATTCAACGAGTGGCTAGGTAGGTATTGAATTCTGTGTGGATTTGACAGTGTATTTGTTTACTGATTGTATCTGCCCCTTCTGCCTCCCAGTTAAAAACCATCACACACTCAGCAACCATGAATATTAATTTGACTTTTAAATTTCAATGGCAGCGAGTAGGAATCAGATTTTTTTTCCTTAGTTTTGTCAAATATTTTTGCATTTTTCCAATTGAGCAAATAGGATTTGTGAGACTATTCATCTGTTCTGCCTTCACACTCTCAAGTGTACATTAAGCAACTTCTTGGTGTTAGCAACAATTGAAATCAGGAGGCCTTTAATGATTTACATAAAACCTCTTCCATACATTGTTACAGCTTTGCTGCCTCCCCCAAAAAGTTGTTGTGACTGAAAACGTTTTTCCGTTTAACCCCAGAGGGCTCATAGGTTTGTTTTTTTTCCTTCATATCTGAGGCTCAGCTGCACCACAGAGATGAATTCTGAACAAAGCAAATCGTGTGTGCCTGTGGTTGCTGCCTTGGATGTAGCAGACCAGATGTAGATGCCTTCTGTAGGCAACTTTTGGCATTGCTAACTGAAATTCTGTTCCACTGGGCAAGAGAGTGATGATTTACACGTGCTTCTGCAATGTTTTGTATATGCTAAAAAAAAAAAAAAAAAAGACAGTGAAAATTGGAAAGCATGCACTGTATCCAGACAAAAACCCTCATCAGTGCTGTTCCTGCAGCATTGCAGATACCTTAATTTAGAATAAAAGTGGCTTCTGGATTCTGAGACTTTGTTAATAAAAAAAGGTGAGAGGGAATGACGAAGGTGGAGACAGAAAGGACACAGTTTAAGGGTAACGGATTTCAAGTTTTTGTGTTGATTTTCTTTCTTGTAGTTGATATTTTTGCATTTTTTTCCTGTCTTTTTTTTCCTTTTTTTTTTTGTGCTACATATTGCAGCATTCTGCACTGGGAAGGCACAAAGCAGACAGATGCATGTAGGCTGAAATGGAATTTAAAAAGGAAAGTCAGGACTTCACAATTTAAACAAATATTTACTAGCAAATAATTATCAGCAAGGCTGATAAATATTTATTGGAGCTCAGGAACCCAATAATATGCCCCACATGGAAGAATTGTTTTGTTCTGTAATTCTGAAGGTAGGAACAGCATGTGGAATAATTGATATAGAGCCATCCACTCTGTCTCTGCACCCAAATGGAACAGGTTGGTTACAAAACAGCAAGTTTTGACCCTATTTTGTAGGTCTCTACCATGTATTATAGTAATGTGCTGAAAATAGCATTTACAAATTATTCAAACCATATGGTTACCCCGTCTAAATAATCCTGATTTTATTTATCTGCTGGTGTGGGAAGAGAAGTGCTTTGGGATATTGCTGGTGAGCAAGAATGGGGCTGTGCACATTGCTTGCTGCACGGTTTTTGTCTCCAGTTCTCCATCTGCCTCCCTGCTGGTCACAGCTGTACAGTGTTCTGAAGATGTCTCTAAGCTGAAATCCTTTCAGAATGGTAGGGGGATTTCCCAAGGCATTTCTGTGATGCTCTCTTCATCATTTTTATTCCAAAAAAAAAGGCTTAATTTTCTGACTTTTCAGGCATGCTTCCAATTTCATGGTGGCGTGCGCTTGGGAAAAGGTGATCTTGGTGGTTGGAGTTATATTTTTGCAAGAGCATCTTTAAGATATAGGAAGTTAGCAAGATAAAAGGTTTTTGTTTAATTTCTTGGCAATTTAAAATAAAGATTTAACTTCAAATTTTAATAACGTTTTTGTTTGATTGTTTTAAATGAGCAGTTTGTCAAGTCTTGAATATATTGAGTGTTCGCAAAATCGGTAGTAAATGGCAGAATGGTTAAAAGCATTCCCATTGGGAAGGAATTTCAGAAGGTTTTGTTGGCTGTCCATTTTTTTGTGAAGGCATTAATCTCCAACAGTTTTGATTTTTCTAGATAGCTGCTTTCAATACCTTCCATAATTTTGCAACTCCACGGCCAACCCAACCTTCTCCTTCTTCCTTAATATTTTATGGATTCTTGAGAAAGTAACTGACAGACTCTGGCACCGACTTTTCCTCCACTGACATTCTTCCTTGCTGCTGCCAGATTTCCCTGTTTATTCCTTCATGCACAGGGCTCACTTTCCCACTTATTTTGTTCTTCGTCTAATCCATGTCTCCTGCTGTCGTTAGATTACGACTTTGTTTATGCCTTGCAATAAACGTTAGGTTTGGTGCACCTTCGCTTGCTCTCAGCTTCCCCTCAAGCACGAGACACAAATCCTCCTCCTGCTTTTGCTCCATGTCTTTATGTGCAGCACTGATTCCCACCTTTCAGTTTTCAGTTCCCTCTTGGGTCTGTGCCACTCTGGTCTCTCTCTGTTTCATCTTTCCAGATGAACTTGCCCTTCAGCAAGTTCAGATTTTATCTTTGCGCTTTACATAAAAACTCCTGTGCCTGTCTGATGGAAAATTTGTTTTACATTACCATCATTAACTTCCATGGGCCTTATGGTTCTATCAAGCACATGCTCAAGTGTTGTGCTAATAGAGGCACATCGACTGGATGAGTCATCCCCTAAAATCTGTTCTCTTTTTTTGACTGTCATTGGGTTCCCAGGAAGGCCGCTACCAGCTCGGATAACGCCGCTCACGATCCCAGTATTGTCCCTGGCTGGGGCTGGTAGCCCAGGTGCTCTGTTTTGGCTGCTCTTTAGTCACCAAGTTTTATACTTCTGACCCCCAAAGCCTTCTACTTCATTTCAGTTTGTTCTTTCTGATGATTAATTGTTTTCTGTTGCATGTCTTTTTTGCTAAGCCCTTTCTCAGGGAGAGAATTGAGGTTTGACTAGGGCTGGCTTGGTATCTAACTCTGTGGAAGAGATAAAATGTTGGTGATCACTGGATGTGCTTATTTTCTCAGCCTTCTCTGGTAGACAGTCCAGCATTACTTTTAATTTACTATGTAGATTTTTCTTCTCTGAGTTTTTTAATTGCCTTTCGGTGCAAAGTTTGAGCACAGACACCGTTTTGCGATAGAGTTCCGGAACATGACAGGGATGGTGAGGTGAACTGTGTTTATTCTGAACCTGTCACCTACTAGTTTCATTTGTTATTTCCTAATACTAGAAGAGGCAAGTGAAAAATTTATCATTCTTTATTCTGCTTAAGAATTTTTAGTCTCTTTCCATATCTGTCCTTAAGATATTTTTCAGATTGAAGATTGCTCAGAAGCCCTTAAATGCCTTTGATCATCTGTGTCACTCTTTGTACCTCTTTGTTCCACATCCTTTTAAAAAGAGTGAGACCAGAACTGCACATGTTCTGAGAACACTACAGATTTATTCCCTGGCACAATGAAATTTCCTAGTTTTCTTTTCCTTTCTCGTGTTGTGGATTATTCTCTTTTTAACAGAACAATGAGATGGCATTGTCATAAAATTCCCTAATATGACTCCATGAAGTCTTTCCTGAATGGTACTACCTAGTTGAGAACCCATCACTGCATCTATATTTTGTGTATTTTTTTCCAAATTTTAAAAATTATTCTGCATAAATTTAGTTCAGTTTCATCTGTCCTCTTACTGCCCAGTCATGACATATCATGATGCACTTTTGCAAGTGAGATTTCTATTTTGCTGATGTTTTTTAGGGTAACTTAGAAAACTAAGGGAAAAGGGGGTGAATAGCCAGTTTACAAAGCATACAAATGGTTCCAACCTGCTCATTGCCCTCCCTTCTCTTTTTTTCCTGAACTGACCCTTTTCCTGTTATCATATCTTAACTTTTTCCTTTTTTCATCTGATTTGTTCTCTTACTGTATTTTCCTATCAAATTTAAAAATTCAGTTTTGGAGAATCAGAAAAAGATGAAGTACATGGTATGTTTTATGGTAGGACTGAATGGAAGGCCAAGAATCCAGTGGAACTTTTCTGATGATTTATAAGAATACATGGTATGACTTTGAAAATGTGCTAATTTTCCAGCATTCAGTTCAGGAGATTTTAATGATAACACTTCAAACAGACAAAAAAAATAATCTGCAGCTTTTTCATTATTTTAGTTTTTTTTTTAAATTTATTCCCTTCTTCCCTACCTGCATATCAATCAAATGTGTTGTAGGACAAATACAGAGACACATGTCCTGCCTCAGTACACTCATCAAATACTGACACCAAAACCATCTCTATTTTTTATTTCCCATATAGTTGGCACTGGAAATTGCCTGCTTGGCTCAGTTGCTTATGTGATTCCCTTTGCTCAAGCCTGTAATATCATTTCCAAATTGTGTATGCTCCAGGACCCACTGTCACTTTGAGCTTGTGGGTTACTTTCCTGGAAATTTAACTAAATAGCTGATCTGTGGTATAAGCTGAAACACATACTTCCATCTTTTCTCTGATAATTCTCTTCCATGCATGGATTGGGAAGATTACTTAAACTAACACGTTTTGTAATATATACTGTTTCAGTGTGTTTGCCTGAGATTTTCCAATTTCTAAGACAGACTTTCTATTTGAGATTCAAGTTAAAAGTAAATTGGAAATAAAAAACCAGAAGATGGCTTGGAGTTGTAATGGAAAACAATAATTAGCTCTTCAGAGTATTTTCCTGAAAATATTATTACATGCATGTTGTACACACAAACACAAACAAAAAGTAGGATTACATTATTTGACATGCATTTCAGAAGTTGACCTAGGCAAATTCAGCACAAGGGATAAGATTTTATTTCGAACTCAAAAATATTTTAGAGTGAAAATGTCTACTAACTGTAGTAACTAGCATTAATAGAATTACTTGCTTCTAGAATTAGATTGTATTTGTTCTAATCCTGTAGTATTAGATTCAGTAGACAGAACCAGAAATTTGTCAATAAATATCATCTCTACTCATCTCAACTTTTTAAAGTTCTTGATAAAAGATCTTCAGAAAAACTTTTGGTTACTAGGCTTAGCTTTACTTTTGCTTTACTGCTCAGCTTTGCAAAATGATGGTAATTATTTTTCTTCCTCTTTTAATAAGTATATTTTTAAATTCAGTAGTACATTTAAAACAGATTAAAATCATGTTGAAGATAAAAAAAATCAGCTTCAGAGCAGCAAAAGGAATTAGAATTTATATATTGTAGTCATGCCATTTTGACCATCAGTAATTACACTATTTTTATGTTAATGTAGAAACCCCTTGAAAGAAGTATTTAAGCACTAATTATCTATTTACGAAAGAATGGCTTTGGAAATGCAGTGAAAAATATTGAGCTGTGTAGAGATTCAGAACAGATGTCAATTTTAAAATACTGGGCATACAAAAAAATAAATGTTGCTTTTACTGCAGTTCTTAAGTGTATGGTGGCTTGGATGCATTTATACATCCAAGGGTCAGACAGAGCAAAGTGCACTGCAATGCATTCTCCCAGTATTTGTCCAGTTGTGGGGAGTTAGGATGTCCTAGGAACTTCAGAATGCTAAACTGGCTTCTGTGAGTCTCAGGAATGTTTAAGTTGCATCCCTGTGTTGCAAAGATGATCCAAAGCAATGTACTTCTCCTCTCCCAGTGGTGAGAAGCTGTAGAGGTGATGAATGCTAAACATGGTTTCTTCATTTCCTCCTTCCACACACATGTGCTTCTAGGTGATTTCTTGTACTTTGTACTAATACTGAGCTTGCCTCTTTCCAGTAATGCATTGCAAAGTAGCCAGACTCCAGGATTCTGAGTCTGAGGTTTCATAAATGCTGAGATCCCTGACCCTCCAGACAATCAAGTGAATAAAAATACCCACTCTTATCCCAGACTAGCAGACAAGGGTAACTTTAGAAGACAGTGTGGCCCAGAAGTAAAGAAAACAACCATGGAACTGGAAAGATCTGGGATGTGAGTCTGTGAACTGTCATTGCCTCTGGCAGAGATATTTGAAAGAGCCTGAGGAAGACAGGCAACCAAATTCTAGTTAGTCATCTTCAGATTTGACAGCCTCTTTATTGTTCCCCCTTGTGAAATTGTGAAAATGATGCTTGATCCACCTACCACATGAATGTGTTGGAGGATTAATTATTCTCAGCACAGCACTTTGAACACCTATTGTGCAGCACTGTACACAAACATTAAACATGGTTATTAGTGCTGTGCACCTCGTACGCTGACATGACACACGGCTCTTTGTAGTCTTCCCTTCCAGAAGGTGACAAGTGGGAGATGCTGCAAGCGCCTCCGTGGGATCTGAAGATCTGAATTGGAATCTGTATCAGTGTGCACAGAGATCCATGTAGGAAGTGTAAAACGTTTTTTAATTGTTGCTTTTAAACTCAGTTTTCCCAGCTCCTTGCCTTTCGTGGTCCCCAGATACAAGCTGTAACCAAAACTAGAATATTTCAGGGGGCAGAAAAGATGTAGTAGGAATTATATCTTCTCAGAAAATTTAAGACTATAACTATCTCAGGAAGTAAAAAAAAACCCCCATACTTATGAAAATGGACTGTGACTTACATAGTTGGTGGCTTTCAAGCCATCAAGTGCCATAAGCTAAGGGGACACATCAAAGGAAGGTTCAGCCCAGGCAGACATTGCAGTCATGAAATTTTGTAGGCATCTCATACAGACCACAGGTGAACAGAAGGTGCAGATCCACATAACCTTTTTTCTTGACTCGTTGCAGCTACTCTAATGGCCTAGTTATTCATTGAGCTGGTTCTGCATAATTACAGGGTAATTAAATAAACGGGGATAAAAGGAAGCCACTTTTCCTTTAGAAGTAATTTTGACCAATTATTATATGTGTGTGGGTGTCTATAAAGCACAGTATATCAAAGAGCCTAAGCTGGATTGTTATCAGGTGTTTTTTTAGTTTGATTTGCCTTCGTCTGTTTTAGGGAATCCTGTTTTACCAACGTGAGCAGTGTTTTATGTGTTTGCTGTTTTAGTGTTTGGTATAATTACTGGCTTTTACAATGCAAGAATGGCTAGAGCTGGAAGGTTACAGATGACTTTGGAGGGAGTGTTCATTTACAGTATTATTCCAGATTATACACCATACAAAAAGTATGTTAATGTGAATTTCCCAGACGTCAGCCCCAGTGTTTAAACACAGAACTGTCAAAAAGATGCTAAAAAGCAATCTGTGACAGTTATGCAGTCTTTCCACCGTATCACTTACTGCTGTATTCTAAAAGGTTGAAATGAGAGGTAAGAAGCACTAAGTGGGCACTTACATGATTGTCACTTCTTTTAATGAATACTAAAAATTCTGCTCAGTATGAAATACCAGGGGAGAAGGAAAACACATCTGCCTGTACAAGTTTGCATTTAGCTTGGCAAAGTTGGGAGCTTCAGAGGAGGTCCAAGGTTCATAAAGATGCCTCACTTGGTTATGTGCAGTGTTGATCTGGTTTACTGGGTTGCTGATAGAACAGGATGAACTCTTAAGCACACAGAATTCCACTTTGAACAAGCTCAGCTGCAGAGAAATAGCAAACAGGCAGTGTTGCTCAGCAGGCTGCATTATGCAGCCTGTAGTTCGAGTAATGGTTCCTCAGCACTTCAAGTTATTTTGTAAAAATTATGTTCACCATAAAAAGATCCTACTGGAGTTTGGAAGTTAAAAATTGCCGCAATAATTTTGTAATTGGTGCATAAACATGCAAAAATTAGATGTTCGGTTGATTTTCTTAATTAGTAATCTGCAGTAATGAAAGGAATAAACAAAGATGTTCGTAGCTAAAGAATATATATATTCCTATACATATTATATTACCAGAACTTTTGTCACATTCTTATACTGGACAAATGAAGGCTAATAAACTTTCTGAGGAAGGTTTGCTGTAAACAAACAAAAACTCCACAGATGAAGTGAAGAAGTCTGTAAGATGATAATACATCTGGCTCTATATAAGTTAAATATGATACCCTGAGCTTGTTGATAGTTAAATAATCTCAAATAATAAGGAATTATATCAATGGAGGAAACTTAGGGCCGATTTTTTTGTGTGATGGGTTGTTTTGGGAGCAGAGCCACTGCATCCACTTCATGGATCTTGTCTCGTGGACCTGCTGTGGGTTCCAAGTTGCCTCATTCCTTTGAAACCTCTCCCTCAGATTGGGCATTACTCACCTTAAACACTTTCAGGAAATTCAAGGGAACACAATTACCTGTGAGGTCTTTATATAGTAAATAAGTTTTCAATCTGTTGGGCAGATATGGAGTGACAAGCAAATGGAAGTCTGAAGCTTTGTACTTCTACAAGTTCTGTGTTTTCCCTAAGAAAAAATATATCTTTTGCTAAAACTACTAAATTAAGGGCAAGATAATGTGTCTTCAGCATTTTACTGCATATGAGGGGAGATTGCAAAATGGAGAGGGGAAAATAAGGCAGGAAAGATAAAGAGCCATGTAGCCAAGAAGGAAAGAATGGGAGAACTCTCTTATCCCACATTAAGACAGAGGCTGACAGAGTGGATGGTGGCATGGAGCCCCATTCCAAATTGGCAGAAGGCAAAAGTTGAATGTGGCCTGAAAGGGAAAGCTCTGAAGCCCAGGGCTGAACCTGAGCCAGTGTGTTTCTGACAGGATTTTGATTTGTAAATATTTAATTCCAAATCCAAATAGGATGAAGTGGATAGAGGTTGATTATGGAGGAAAATAATTTTAGTTTCTTGCAAGGTAATCATCATGAGAGGAAAAAGACCCAACACTTACTTTAGGAAAAAAAGGTGAACTTTTGCCTAGGATGAAATTTTTATTCACCCCGAAGGATTTTAAATGGACATTTAACTTCATTTTTTCCCCTTGGTAATGTCAGAAGGACTGTGAATTTCCAAAAATATCCTATTTCATCTAAGTGGTATTTTAATACAGAGAAATATTTAGCTAAATTTTTTCCAACCGATTCTAGTTGCAGCTTATGTCCAGATTAGAGGCATATTTTAGCAGAATCTTCTCAGGTGCCAAGAACAGTAAAATCCTGGACTTTTGGACAAAAACACTTGCCTTGTTTTGGCTGGTCAATAGAAGAGATCAGACAAAAAAAAATAACACTCCCAATTTCATAACTTTTCTTCTTCTTTTTTGTTTTTTTCTTTGTTTGAAATTACATCTTTGACTCCCATAGCATATGTTCTTGCATGTGTTTTTTGGCAATCCTGAAGGGCAGATCTGTTTCTTACATGCTTCCTGCCTTAATTTTTTCTGGGGAATTAATTTTGTCCTGGATATGTGTGCAGAATTCCTGTGACAGACATATTTTTTCTTTAATATCATTGTATACACAGAGCTTCTGTATTAATACTGAGTTTGCTACCTGCCCACCAGCAAAGCCATATGCTAGCATCAAATGTTAATTGGTTATCAGTTGGGGATTTAGTCCTACTCATCTGCTAGATGGATAGTATCAGAAACTTACACCAGAGCTAATGGAACATACTCTCTAGTCCTTTTAAATTGCCTGTCTGCCATCAATTTATTCCATTACAATCACAACACAAAATGGGGTTTGGATTTGTTTTAGCATTGCAGACTCTTTAAAATCTTGGTTTGTTTTCCAGTGTGGATTGACAGGAACCTAGAGAATCAGGGAGGATGGAGGGGACCTCTGGAGGACATTGAGTCCAACCTCCTCCTCAAAGTAGGTGTAGTTAGCCTGGTGAACTTTGAGGGCCTTCAAGGCAGGAGATTATCCAGCTGCTCAGGACACCTCCTTCACCTTTTTACCATCCTCATGGTAAAATTATTTCCCTGTAGTGTGTTCCCACTTGTGCCTGTTGCTTCTTGTTATGTACCTTTGAGAAAGACTTGCTCTTGTGTTTTTCCTGAGCTCAGGTGGTTGCAGACCAGCAGCAGGGTCTGCCCTGCATCTTCTCTGGGTCTGAACAGCCCCAGATCTCCATCTCTCTCCTCATCCCAACCACCTTGGCAGCTCTCTGATGGACTTGCCTCAGTTTCTCACTAATTTTCCTGTCACTGAGGAGCCCAGGATGGGACCCCACACTCCAGAGGAGGTCTCACAAGTACTACATGGAGGAGAAAGATCCCTTTCTTTGTCCAGCTGGTTTCGCTGGTGATTAACACAGCTGGGGTGCCATGGCCACAAAGACTCACAGCAGAGTCTTTTTGAGTGAAGTTACTCCATCCTGGATGTGGCTGTGGGAATAAATGATGAAACTGGAAGTGTTTGAATTATCCATGATCAAGAGCTGTTGGGACAAAAAATGGAGAAGTCTTTCCTCTAGGGCTGTGCATAGGAACACAGCCATACAACAGCTCTTAGATTATGTGCTCTTGGGGATGGCCTGCTCCTGGCCAAGGAAGCCAGGGCTACAAATTGTGCAGGAATCTGTTCCTTACACATTAACTTCACAACAGCAGTGCCTAGGCAGGAACAAGATTTCGAAGATTTATACCTAAGTCTGACTTTGTACTTCAAGATTGCTAGGAGTAAAAAGCAAAGCATTTTCTAAAGTCTTCCAAGGAACAAGGTTTGAACAAAATATTGCTAAATCTATGAACAAGCAGTAGAAAATACCCTGTTAGTCAAAAAATTAAGATTTTAAAGCGTAAAAACTATAGTTAAGGAGACAAAGAAAAGGAAATAGTTTTACCAAAGCCTGGTGTGGAATGAAGGAAAAAAGTAAACAACTGAGCTGCATACTCATCAAAAACACAGTTGCTAATTGAAAAGCTGACAGACCTGTAACTACAGCAGTGCTTCTGGACACCACTATAATAAATGTAACTGTACATTTAGAGTAATTTGCTAATTTGCCTAAGTAACACCCACAGACAGCAACATGACATAAATACATTAGTGGAAGCAACAACTATAACCAGTTCATACAGGTTCTTGGCTGCTAGATGGATGGATCAGATGAGCTGGAAAGGATTTGCCAAACACAACAGTATTGTGGGACAGAGGATTTCTTTATTACTTTATGGCCTGAAGATGCCCATAATACCGCAGCATGTAAATAACATTTTTAACTTATGTGTGTATATGTGCACACACCTGGAAAGCTTGTACAGGTGGAATACACATCTTCTAAATGCCAAGTGCTCAGAAGCAAAACGGAGAAGTCTTCAGGTAAATTGTTGAATCTTGAACATTTAAGATGTAATTATAAATATCTGGAAAGGGTTTTTGTTAAATATTCTAAAGACACGTATGTATTTGGTCCATAGGAAAGACTGGAACCTGTGCCATCAGCTTTCCTTACACAGGTGTTACAAGTGTCAGCAACTTGTACTTCAGAATCACCCATGTCTCCATTTGGCCAAGTTCAGCCCTGTGTCACCTCCCTTAAGCTAGCACTCTTCTGTCTTCTGTTTCCATGACTCTGAATCACACTGTTGCGTTTTATTCTGAAGTCCTACTCATGCCAACTTTTGCCATTGCATATTAACTGGTTTTTTGCATTCTCTAAATAGCCTGCCTCCAGGTTAAGCTTGGGCCATCGCTAAGGATTTTTATGTTAGCAACAGTGCATTTCTAAAATTAAAACCCCACAAAATTGCTGTTACGCAAGGTGGGTTTAATTTTCAGGAAAATATTTCTTTCTGGTCCCAGCCTCCTCTTCTGTCCGTCTTCATCCTGATACAAATTAACAGTGCAGAAACAAAGCTAATGAATGCAGCCTTGCACCGTTTCTGTCTTTGTTTCCTCCCAGATGTGCTTAGGAGGTTTGTGCTGAGCTGTTTGAGACAGGCAATGCCAGCTCTCAGGGGCAGAATCCAGTGAATAACCAAATGCGGAGTCAGGTGGAAAGTTTCTGTTTCAGTGCTGCTCTCAGAAAGAGCCCACGTGTGTGGGCATATGTATTCTTGCCTTCGTCAGGAGGTTGTTCTAAGGTTTTTCACTAAATACGGGTTGTAAAATATTCTTGAACATGAGTCACTTTAAATTATAGTCCACGGAGCTAAGGGAGTCACTGAGAAAATGGAGCAGGAAAAAAACCCATGGGATAGAGGCAAACAGTGATATTTCACTGTGGGATGTGGAGTTTTGACAGCCAGACTGAATCCATGGCTTGCTTGAAGGTTTGGTATTAATGTCAGGGCAAAGACCCCTCTGGCTGACCCAAGTTCTGGGTGTTGGACCTCGTCAGTACAGGCTGACAAAGACCTCAGCTCTGGGAGAAGAGAGCTGACATGATTTTATGAAGCATTACGGCTGATCTTCTTTGAACCCTAATTTCTGTCAAAGAGTTATCATCACTGTCACAGTAAATGATACTTGCAGCACAAATGGCAATTAACTAGAAGTAAATAGTAGAGCAGAAGTCTGCAGACTGGTTTTTAAGGTTGATGAGTTGAAAGTAATTTCAACACATTAATGCTAAGCATGCTAAATCATAGTGTGCCATGAAAAAGACAGTAATGTCATTTACCTGAAATCAGCAGGAATTACAATAACATGTAGTAGGGGTAGGCTCGATTGTTTCAAATATATGAGCATATTACAGGAATCGATAACACTTTGTCTATCTGTTTGCTTTTATCAAATTCTCCATAAAACAAGTAATTTGTTTGTTTTTCACTGTTTTAGGTAGCCTGCCCTATGAATACAAGATTGTGATAGCAGGAAATCATGAATTGACCTTTGACCAGGAATTCATGGCAGACTTAATCAAGCAGGACTTTTACTATTTCCCCTCTGTTTCTAAGCTGAAGCCAGAGAGCTATGAAAATGTACAGTCTCTTCTAACGAACTGCATCTATCTTCAAGACTCTGAAGTGACGGTGAGGGGATTCAGAATATATGGCTCCCCTTGGTAAGCAGGTTTTTAAGCATATATATTAAAAAAAATATTGTTGATTGCTATCACATCAGCCATTTTGTCTGCATCAGCTGTATTTGGATTGCTGTGTTAGGAAGAAAAGTAACACTCATTTTGATAAAGTTTTTTATGTTTTCTTGTAATGAAACATTCCTGTGACAAAATAATGTACTGTACTGTGGGTATGGTTAACCAAATAATGATGAGGACAATGAAGGTGTGCTCTTCAAACTCTCAGCCAGGAGCAGTTGTTTAACAGTCTGTGCAGGGAGCTTTTGTGTCAGAAAATATATTTTCTATCCTTGGTGAGTTTATTTAATTACAGGTTAATTTTATTGCAAGGGCACATTCTTTTGATAATTTCCATCCTACAGATAATATTGGAGGTTCATTAGTGTATACAGTAGTCATTTAACTCAGTGAGCTTATTTCAGCAACTCTGAAGGTCTTTTATTGCATATCCCTCAGAATCTTAACTTTCTTTTATAAAGTAATAACTTTCCCCAAGGTCTAGCTGAGCTTCTAAACTAAAGTCAACAATTCAGTGGCAGCCTAATATTTCATGAATTTTGCTCTACTGCATAGCGAACACTTAGAACCCCTTGACAGTATTGGACACAGATGGACTTTAGCTCCTGACTTCCTTGTATGTGCTGCTTTTGTGTCTCTAACTGATGCCATTTCATAACTAATGAGCATTTGGTTTATGTTTGAAATAAGTAAAAATGCATTTTAAAAGGCAGGGTTTTAGGGGAATATATTATTCTTCCTTTTAACATCACATCAGGCTGAAATGTAGCAAACAAGTTGTCAAACCTGATGCATATACCCCGATGTGAATTTTCAGTGTGAATAAACTGTGAAATCTCTTGAATTTTCTTTTCTTTTTTAATGAAAATTGGCTTTTTCCCATTTGGTTACTTGAGTTGGGTGTTAATTTTGTCTGAGCTTATTATTCTACATTTGTCTAGATTAGTTTCCTTCTTAAATGCACCCTTCTCTTTCTCCCTCTCAGACCTCCAGATCTTTCTGGGTTCTTTCCCAACCTACCAACCTGCTGTGTTGTAGTTCATCTTCCTCTGGTGTGCACAGTGTATGCAGTCAATGTGCAGTTTACTTAATTTTCCAAATCATTTGAGAAGATGTTAGATGAGATCAGTCCCAATATTAACTTTTGAGAAATGCCACTTGGCATCTCTTCCCATTTTGATGTTCCACTGTAAATACTGTAATTATGCTCTGTTTACAGTATGTCTGGCAACCTCATATCTTCATTGCAGTGTTCATAACCAGGCACCATATTTCAGTGTCAGTAATAATCTTCCAGGCCGTGAAGTACCAAAAGTTGCATGGAAATCTAGAGAAATTAAATTAAAGCAAAACACTATCTATAAAGTAGTACTATGTGGAGGCTAAAGAGAACCATTTGAATTTTCTGTGTATATAGATTAGATCTATAAAAACTTGTTGAAAAAACCTTTTTGTCCACCCACTAACCCATAAATAATGTTACTGTAAAATCAGCTCTACCACATTCTCTTTGTGTGCAAATCCTGTCACTCTGCACAAGTTGCCTGAGCTATCTGCCATGACCTATCCTTCAAGTAAAAAGAATGCTTTCCATCTTTTCTGCAACTCTGGGTTATAGCTACACTTCCATACTCCGGGTTTCACAGTGCTGCTGACTCATCTCCCACCCTCTTATGGTCCAGATAGTTGAGTGTTGCGAAGTCTCCTGAAGATGTTTGCTCTTTCCACCTGGGAGAGAGTCTTGATGAAAGTCTTCCACCCAAACTGGGGGTTTTTTACTCGCTATTCAGCAACGCTGAATGAAGTTTCCAGGCCAATTGATGACGTGTCCAGCAGAAACATCAACAGTAGCAGTAGCAACCCTTCATTAATCTATCAGGGCAGCAGATAAAGAAGCTGCAGAGTCCCATCAGCCAGATCAACAGTCAGAAAGCTTGGGAAGACAACCAGCTCTTTTGTGGGGGTTTGACTAGCTGCTGCTGGATTTCAGGCTCTAGTACACTCCTGTGCCTAGTGAGCACCATTGCTCTTTGGCTTTTCTGTTGCTGTACTTTGTTTGCCCTAAAAGGAGAGGTTTGTCATAGCCTCTTTCTACATCACAGTAATGTAATCTCTAAAAAGCTACAGAAATTTGCTGAACTTTACACGGTGAATATTTTTTTTTTGGACCTAGCTTTATCAAGCTAGTCCATTAGAAAATATTTATAAATGTCGTCAAGACTGCCCATTAGAAAATATTTATGAACATAGTCAAGATTTCAAAATTTAAAGCTCTTCAAGGTCTCAGAACTCCACAAGAAAGTTCAATTTCATGCAGTTCTTTGTCTGGTATCCTAAAATAATTTTCTTTTTCTGCTTTGAAAATACTCACTTAGACTTTCCATTTCTGGTTGCAGTGCTGACCTTCTGTCTTACATCACCTTTCATAGAAATAATTAGAAGCTAGAGATATCCCTCATACATAAAACACGTTAATCAATAGTTGCAAAGTACATTGAGAACACTAGAGTAAGGTGTGAGTGAAAGCCAAGCAGCATTAACTTAGTGTCTTTTGCCTGTAGCCATCTGCATTTTTATACATAACCTGTACACATTAGATTTTACTTCTGTTTAAAACATTTTAGTTGCAAATTAAACCATGAGAGCTTGATTGGTTTGCATAACATGCCAGTCTCTAAGGTCTTTTAAATATGTACCACTTGTGTGTGGTTAAATATTTTTAACAGCACTTGGTATTTTGTCCTCTATTATTATCTAAAACCAAGTGGTTATTTTTAATTGCACAGAAGAAATGGGACAGTGTTTTGTCTCAGAAACTAATGCTCTAACTCTCCTGGGCTCCAAGGGCAAGAATTCAAGTGCCAGATTGAGCCTCTACTCACTAACGAAAATTTAACGGTCTTAATTGTTAATTACACAAGTATTATCATTGAGCAGGGAGCAGCCATTTTGAAATGCAACTGGCAGTGCACAGGAATTAGTACGTTAGGACCATGGATTATCAGGATAGATGATAAGGAGTAGAAGTGTGAAAACATTAGAAGTTTCATGAGAAACTCAAGAATACCAAGATTTTAAATGTGTCCAAAGCAATGCTGAAAGCAAAGGGTGGTTGTGTTTTGGTCTAGGGGCATGATACTTCTGACAGTGTATGTGGGGCTTGGCTGCCAGATCTGGATGAGCAGGGCATCAGTAAGAATGCAATGAGCTTCACAGAATCCCAGGATGGCTCAGGCTGGAAGGGACCA
>VZSR01002340.1:9622376-9662674 GCA_013398615.1 Brachypodius melanocephalos
ATGGTCAATAAAGATATTAAACAGGACTGGCTCGAGCGCTGAGGCCTGGGGACTCCAAGATGCCTGTCCCCACCTGGATGTGGCTCCATTCCCCACCAGTCTGGTTTTATACCCAGTGAAGCAGGATATACCTGCCCAGGGGCCTGCCCAGGGGCCCACCCAGGCCGTGAGCAGCCAGTGTCCCCAGGAAAATGTGTGGGACACAGTGTTAAAGGCTTTCTAAAGTCCAGGGAAACACATCCACAGCCTTTCCTTCATCCACTGAGGGGGTCACCCTGTCACAGAAGGAGCTTGGGTGGGTCAAGCAGGAGCTGCCTGTCACAATCCCACCCTGGCTGGGGCTGATTCCCTGGTGGTCCTGCGTGTGATGACACTCAGCTAGATCCCTTCTGGCTCTGCAGACTTGGGTGTGTCTCAGTGATGCAGCACTCACTGACTATTTTCCCCCTGGATTATGGGGCTCCATTCTGCACCCTGTCCTTGTCTTCCAGCTCAGGGGCTCGGTACAATGAGAACAACCAGTCTGACTGTTAAAGAGTGAGGCAGAGAAAGCAATGAGTACATCAGTCTTCTCCTCAGGCCTTGTCACCATATTTCCTCCTGCATCCAATAAAAGATGGAGATTCTCCTTGACCATCCTTTTGTTACTGATGTATTCATTTTTTAACCTCTTTTACAGCAGTAGGCAGATTAAGCTGTGTCTGGGAATTGGCTCTTCTACTTTTTTACCCTGCAACATCCTTGTAGTCTTCTTGAGTTTCTTGTCCTTTTTCAGAAGGTCATAAATTCCCTTTTTCCCCCTGAGTTCAGACAAAGCTCTCTGAATATTACAACACAGAGTTGCACCTGCACGTGTCAAATATCTCTAATTGTGTAATCTCCATCAGATAAGTATATTTTTAAGGTATCTCAGATTCCTAGATAGCTGAGGGATTGCTGTTAAACATGTACCTTTTTGGTACAGAAAGCAATAGTGCAGCAGTTTGCGCTGTGGAGTGAATTTAGGACTGTGGGAAAACGTAAATATGGGATTTAGGATTGCTTGGATTTTGTTCACTTCAGGTAGACACATGGCATATGAAATATCAGTATGTGCTTTTTTAAACAAGCAGTAAGTTCATCTGTTGCTAAATTGGAAACATTAATAATAATGCACTTCATGCATATATGCACACATGTTGCATTAATTTATTAGTTTTGGAAGTGTTTTCATGCTTGTTTAAATCAAAATGGATTTGAATTTTCTATAGCAAAAGAAGGTAAAAAAATAAAAAAGAGAGGAAAGTCAGAAAAGAACTGGCAGACAGTTAGTCCATATGGCCTGATTACTCCTGGTATCTTGAGACAAGGATGTAAACCTGGTGAATTACTAAACGAAGTAACTCTTAGGCCTGACTGTAACTGGGGGGCTCAGTAACTCAGTGGCTACTGTGAGAACCTTTTTGGTTGTTTCTCAGGGCACCTACTACATATCCCGCATATTTTAGTCATGTCTCATCTGGGAGAGCCCTTAAAAGGGAGATTCCATCTACTCAGGTGGCAAACCCCTGCAGGGGCTTAGGGGACTACAACAAACACCAGCTAGCTGGAAGAGTGGAAGAACATTCTTTTTCTTTAGCTGTCTGGGCATCTGACAGTGAATAACCTTAAAGATGCCATGCATAGATGGGCATCAAATTTCTTTTCCTTCTCAATTGGCCCCTTCTTAGCGGGTTTTACATTTAAAATGAGCTGGTGACTGTACTGAGAACAGGGGGCCTGTTAACTCCCCTCCTAACCCCTCTGTCTGTGACTGCCAGCCATCAGTATATGGGCTGGATAACCTGGCTGTATCCATCGTTTTTAGATGATGAGAATCCAAGAGACTGGAGGTACAAGTTCTGAGACATCGGGAACTCAAGACTTTATCTCTGCATTAAATCCCTAAGACTGTACTGAAAGTCTGTACAGTTCTACATCTGCACCCTCAGCATTGAATATTTTGACTAATTATTCCAAATTAGCTTCTACCTTTGTTTGTTTTATTATTCTTAAAAAATATCAGATGGGGTATAATCATTTGCCTTCCAAAAGAATGAGATAAACTATCTGCATTTGGAACTGGCATATTTTAAATTCAGTCTTTCATTAATTTTCCTTCTTACCTGTTACCTTCTTGTTTTCTTGTTATGAAGATAAAGGAGATTTCATTTTATTTTTCATTGTTTTATAACAGATTAATGTTTAGAAATGATCAGTTCCTATTAGTCATAGCTCATTCTTTTTTCTTTGCAGTCAGAGCTGTATGAAATCCTTTACTAAACAAAAGATGAATGATTTAATGTGTAACTTGAATTGCAAGAGAAATAATTACTGACAAAGGGCCATAGTCAGATTTTTATCCTTCTTTCCTTTTGTGAAAACAATAATTTAATTTGATTCAGAGTTTCAAGAATGACAACCTTGGATGCAAAGCAAGTAAGGCAAACTTCCCCATGGAAGCAGAATTGTGTGTTGTGGCCAGAGGATCTGAGTTGCATAATTTCCATTTATTAATTGTAAGTATAAGGCCTTACCTTTCATTAAAAAAAGACCTTGTTCAATATTAAGAAGGAAAAAAGTTTCGATTTCTTCATTGCATAGTTTAGTTCTTTTTGCACACTGCTGTTCTCTAAAATCAGACCACCCTTCCCTCTCTCATATGGAAGTTAGTTATATTATAAATCTCATGCTCCTGAAGACTTCTGAAACCTATTTTTCCTTAGATCTCAGTTATGTTGGGCTCAGAAGCCCAGATGTTGAATGAAATTTCAAAGCCTACAAACAAACAGTGCCCTGCCAGTCATTCTTAGCACCAATGTCCTGATAGCTGCCTTTGTCCTTTCCCTTCCTGCTTTGGATGGCCCTTTTTCGTGAAAGGACGAAAAGACAAAAAGATCTGTGTTATTTCACAACTCCTTGAGATTAAATGGCCAATACAAAAAAACCTCCCAAAATATAAACTTTTGTGAATGCTTACTTGAAGAGAAAGTAGAGTTAAAAAAGAATAGAAATACTCAGTAAGATAGTTAATTACTTAGTGAGGAAAGGCTAAAAAGGCAAATGCAGTGACTGGGTAAATTCACCTTTTGCAGTGGTGGAGAATGTGAAAATATAAACACCTGAAGAACCTGCACACCAGGGAAGGTGGGCAGTGTGTATAGTACTGTACACCCGTGTTCACAGAACTGTTGCTAGTTATGATAGTAAGATTATATCAAGACCAGAAAAAAGTAGACTTAAATGCCCAACACTGAGTTTCTTGGGCTGGGAATCAGGATGTGTTGGAGTTTTGCCCACGTTTGCCACTGATGAATCTGCTTTTTGTGCTCCATGGCCCTTGACCAGTCACTCCTGCCAGTATGGCTTTCAGCATGGGTAGTCCAGGCTTCTAAATATGGAATATTTGCTTTTTTCAGGAAGAGCAGCAGGACTGAGAAAGGTGATTTGGTCCATTCTTTTCTCACTGAGCTTCTTGACAGTCACCAACCAATATCTGTTTATTTTCCAGTAGGAGAAAAATGACAGCAGTTGTGGAGAAAAGGCTGGAGCAAGTTGCATGTGTTTACGAACCTTTGAAATTTATTTGGTAAGCAAAGGAATTCTAGCAAGAGAACTTGCCTTTCAGCTGAAAAAAAAAGGCATTTTTATAAGAAAGAATAGAAATTAGGAGGTACAACGTGTTTCAGTGCTGCATTTTTTGCTCCCACAGTGTTTGCAGGATGCTGCCCACCCATCCCTTTGATGGACCACTGCTGTTCAGTCAAACCACCCAGAGCTCCCTGTGGCTGCTGGGCTTTCCCCTTGAAGTCCAAGAGAGTAATTGGTGCCTACTGGTGGCAAGATTTGTGTTTCTCAGCTGGGCAGCCTAGAGGCAGCTGCTGCAGTAAATCTTGCAGCTCCTGTGTTAGCTGACATCCCCCAGCCCTGCAGACAGTGCCAGTGGGGGTGTTTCTGGGAGTGCCTCCTGGTTTTCTGCCCTGTTTGTTTGCAGGGATGCCCAGGTACTGTGAAGAGTCCCCTTGAGCTGGAAAGGAAGGAAGCCATTCTTTGAGTTAAAATGTTTAAATTGAATCAAGGCAATGGAGAATCAAATTTCAGGCTTTCATTGCTTGTAATAGAAAAATCCATGTGCGTTGATGGTTCTCCCCAGTCAAGTATCCCTTGTTTGCATGGCTGCCTGTCAGACTGAGATGGGTACCTGTGGTTTGAAAATTAAAACCCTTCAGTTTTCACATAAAGGGCAGGTCAAATATGTGTGGTGCATCCCCACCTTTTGCAGCAGATCATGTAAAACTAAGTAAAAACCTATTTAAATGACAAAAGAATTCTTTGGTTACATGTTAGCTCTTCCTGGCAGTAGCTGAATAAAAGAAAAAAAAAACCCTAATAAATAATTAGGGTGGTAATATGTTTGACCATTATTTTTTAAGTATGACTTTTTTTCTGTTACTATTATAACAGAAATTATCCTTTCAAAGACAACTAAAGTGCTAATGATAGCTAAGAAGGTCATTCTTAGGAGGTTAAACTGGTTTAATTAGAATTTATGAGAAGGTTACTATAGGAGCGCAGAAAGATGTTAAGGGGTTAACCTATAAGAGATTACATTGTAGTCAGTGTTCTGTTAAAGTTTGAATTAATTTTTCCCATGGGTTTTTCACATTCTAATTTTCAACTAAATGAGACATCTGTTTCAGAAAAGGAAAATTTGCTATGGTTGTCATAGCAACTATCATTCTGTAAGAAAATTATTCCAATGGTTACTTTAGAACAGAAAGATAGAAATTCAGTACATAAAGCGACATCCGATTTCTAGCACAAACTCTTATAATTCAGCCCTTTTTGTGTGGCAGATTATTTGGCCTGCAAAACTTGTTCAAATCTTTTAAACATAAGGTTAATTGTGCTGTAAACAAATTCACCTCTGCTATATTTTCCCCCTTGACTCTTATATGTATAAAATCATTATTCTTATCAAAATAATAGAACAATTGAATTTCAGCAGTGTTGGAGACACTCAAAGTGTTCGCTTGAAAAAGGTAAGACCTAAATCAAAGTACATTTCTACAGATGAGTGCTTCAATTCAAAGGTGAAAGATATTAATGATATATGTCTTTAATTGCCAAATACATTTTTCTTGGGTTGGTTTCTCTTTTTTTTTTTTTTTTTGAGAATAGTGGATTTTTCTCTTGTAGAACATACATGACAGTATTTTCTTTGTCAAATGTAAAATATTATTGAAAAATACATTATAAAAATAATTACGCTTTTCTTGAGTAAGCACTAGCTGGGAATACAGATATTCAGTAATCGATATAAAGAATTTAACTTTGTTTTCAGGTTCTATCATAAATGCAAATTTTAGACAAAGTTGTCTTTGCATGATATCCAGGCCATGGGCTCATTAGTGGGTATTAGAGAAGAAGGCTTTTTCCCCACTCAGAAACTTTGATAGCTGTTTTGTAATGAATTTTCAGAAGAAGGGTCCTGGGGATTTATAAAATCCCTATGTGCTTATAAAGATGGTTTTTGCTTTGGGGGTGGGGGCACTGGAGTGTGTGATTTGTCTTTCTTCTCTCCAATGTAAAGCATACCGGCATCCTCCGCTGAATCCTTTCTTGGACCTGGGATTTTTTTTTATTTTTATTTTTTTCCAGAAATATTCCAGACATTTCCTTCCATCTCAAGATTGTCACAAAAGACAGCATAATGGCAAATCACACAAGTTGTAACATCTCCCCTTCACAAAAGAACAGCTCCAGCATGCATAACTTACCAGCCCCACTGCAGTCACCACAAAGGGAGCGAGGGAGGGAGGAGGGAGGGACGGGGGAAAGTGCTTCTTGTCTTAATAAGCAGATCATGCCTATTCATAAGGGGAAATGGGCTTTTTTAGAAAGTGGCCCTGTGTACTCCAGCCCTGGTAAAGGCAGGCAGAGGGTCTCACAG
Source organism: Brachypodius melanocephalos (assembly GCA_013398615.1). NCBI lineage: Eukaryota > Metazoa > Chordata > Aves > Passeriformes > Pycnonotidae > Brachypodius > Brachypodius melanocephalos. The sequence continues at coordinate 9,628,348 of VZSR01002340.1, forward strand.
CTGCGTGTGCTGTTTGTGGTCGTCTGGATTTCAGCAGGATTAAGCTGACTTCTGGTGAGACCTGTGGCAGTCATGATTATTTCTCTTTAAAAATGCTTTGTTGTGGTCTTAAAATAATTGTTCCATGAGTTTTTGACCTGTACTTCTTGGGCAAATGCTGGTCTTTCCCCTTGGTTTCTTTTCTGTGCCTGGCACACCTGTGGGAAGGTGCCTTCCCTCTCTTCCCATCAGGGACAATCCTGTCCCTGCCCAGCAGCACCAGGCCAAGTGAGGGGTGGGAGCAGGGGTGTACATGCACTGAAACTGTCAATGACTTAAAAAACACGATTTACTGTGCTGACACTTCTTTTGCCACCTATTTGACCTTGCAAATATTTTCTGTCAGTGAGAATTTTCTTCTGGAAGTCATGCCCTGGATCTATAAACGATTTGCCAAACAGCTGTGTATTTTCACCTTGGTGAAGAAATATACTTGGCATGTTAGGTGTGGAATGCAATCCCAAGGCAGGAAAGGATGAAGAGTTTAGAAAAAGCCAACCACTGTATATTTTTATGAATCCTCTCACTTCTGTAATATCCAAGCACCTCATGATGTTCAGGTTTTTTATTTTCAAGGCATTCCTGTGTAATAAAAATAATTTCCTTATCTCAGTGGTGAGCTGGATGTAAGGAGGGCAGACCCAGCTCCACAGAGCATGTGTGGTTGCTGTGTGGCAATGTCACATGGTAACATTGCTGGTACCTTGCTGCACGATTAGCCAGTTAAGAGAATCCCATAATTGTTTAGGAAAAGACCTCAGAGATGATGGAGTCCAGCCATAAGCCTGACTCCACTAAACCAGGTCCCCAAGTGCCACATCTACACATCTTTTAAATGCTTCCAGGCATGGTGACTTAGCAACTTGACCTATCATTAAAGAATTTTTCCCAATATCCAATCTAAACCTCCCCTGGTGCCACTTTAGGCCATTTCCTCTTGTCCTATTGATTGTTACCTGGGAGAAGAGACCCAAGTCCCACCTTGCTAAAACCTCCTTTCAGGAAATTTTAGAGAGATAAGTTCCCCCCTTAGCCTTCCTCCAGACCGTGGCAGCAGGAAGGTGAGGAAAGGCTGCTTAGAATGTTGAATGGAAACAACAGAAAAGTGTGGGTTTGTGGCCTGATGTAGGTTTGTGTCTTTTTCTTAGCCAGCTGCCTTGGCCTGAGCAGTGTTACTCAGAACAAGATTTGTGCTTCATTGCTAGTGCTGTTAGTATCTCTCCTTCATACACCTTCTTCACCTCCCTCATCACGGCTTCTGGAGACCGGGACATACATTTCTGGTCCTGATAGCAGATGTTCAAAATTTCACCATTTTTATTTCTTTCTTCCCCTGGGACACCTGTTTCTCAAAGACCCTGGTTATCCAAGACATGTGATGAAGAGGCAGGGGATGAGAAGGAAAGCCTTTCAGTCGCCAATAGTTGAGCCTCTTTTTGTTTGTGGAAGAAAAACATTCTGTTCATTGTTCTTCAAATATTGGTATGGCCGCAAGACGTCAGTCAAAAAATTATTAAAAACTTCCAACCTAAAACTAACCCCTCAATTTTATGGCCTAGAATTGGAGCCTAGTCAGCATGACATAATTTAACACAGTGATATAATTGCTGTGAAATATAGTTTTTTAATCAATGGCATAGCAAGATACAGATAAATTATGTTCTGACTGGCAGTGTTACAGTCCCGCTGCTCCATGATGAGCTGCTCCGTAAGTATGTTTTAAAAAATGTAAATGCCTGTCTGATGAGGAATCCTGAATATGGAAAGTCTTTAAAGCAAGTCAGCACACCAGAGGACAGAAGAAATTTGTGTGTGAGAGAAGCAGCAGCCTTCTTGTTCTGATGGGATGTATCCAATTAGGGAAAAAAAAGCAGCAGAGATGATGTCTCTGACTTTGGAGCAGGATCTGTCATGGTGCCAGGGTCTGTCCTTGCCCAGCTGGTCATAGGCTAAGGGCCAAACATGCTGGGAGCCAATGTGAAGCATAAATCACATGGAGGTGTCTGAGACAGCTGTTCTTCTAAATGTTGTGAGAGTCAGCGTGATAATCCACACATGGAGATCTTGGTATCCAGGGCTTGTAAGTAGTTGGAGCAGTACCGTGAATATTTTACTGCATGCTGTCTGCTGAAAGCGGGGAGGACTGCACGAATTTGCCATACAAGTTAAACAGCACTGCTTGTATGGAAAGAGGGGATTACTGTGCACACAAAGAAGAAAATGAATGCTATTTGTGTCTCCAAATTCCGTGGTAGTAAAGAGTCAACCTCAGTATTTTAATTAGATAACCAGTACATGGAAGTAGCACTGAAGACATTCTCCTCCTCTCTTGGCAGGCAACCTTGGTTTTATGGCTGGGGCTTTAATCTTCCACGAGGCCAAGCACTATTAGAGAAATGGAACCTTATTCCAGATGGAATAGATATTCTTATAACACATGGACCACCTCTCGGTAAGAAAATAATAGTGCTCTTAGCTGTGTGTTTCAGATGATTATATGGTAACTGATGGCTCTCCTCAGAAAAAGAGTGCAATCCTGACTTACAGAAGTCAAAAGCAACATGCATACTGATTTCAGCAGCGCCAGGACTTCAGCTCATGATTTCCTATGATACTCTGCTCAATGGCAGGGAATTAAATAATGGCTTAAAAAATAAAATGTTAACACATAAAGCCATAATGAGCTTTGTAAACAAGCAGGGCCTAGTTTTCATATGCACATGTCTAATCTGTCACTGCTGAAATTACTAGATTAAAAGCATGGAGCCTGATTGAAGAGAAATGCAGGATTAGGATCTTATTTTTTATCACTTTCTCCCTGACTTCTTACTGCATTCTCTCACCAACAAGTACCCAGAATCTCTTTTATTTTTTCCTCATCATCCTGACTTGGTTCTCCTTCTGCCTCACAAACCCAGATGATCCCCGTTGTTGCCTTTGGACAGGATGGTTGAATTGCTTATCTGTAATACAATTTGGCAACATGAACAGATCAAAAAGAAACAGTTTTGCATGTCTGTTTTCCAAATATTAATATAGATGATATAAAAGCTGTCTATGTATAATAGATTTCTCATATTCCTATTACCTTTGCTACAGAAATAATACAATCACACAAGCTTGTCCATATTCAGTAAAGACTTTTAAGCTGTTTTTCAATGTATTTAACATAGAGCAGTCTATATTTAATGTGACTGTGTGTTTGACTCTCACTGGTTTAATAAATGGACATGAACAGGAAGATGTATTCGAGTGTTCTGCTGAGTCTTACACACTGGCTTGTGCTTTGCATGAAACGGAGGCAGTTGGTTTCTTTAAACCTTTAGATTCCCCAATTTCCTGAAGCTAAACCCCTGGTCTTCCACCCTTTCTTCTCTTTCAGAGCTTGGAGGAGAAAATATCTAAAGAGTTTGGGTTTTGTTTTCTTTAGAAAGAGGTGTTTGCATTCCACTGCCTCCTAATCCTGGAGGAAAGCAGTTCTTTGTGAGCAGTTTCTCACAGTTAGGGGTGTGTGTTTTGATTCTTCACCTAAGTGGAGTCTCATGCCATGCCATGGACTGATTTTAATATGAGCCTGTATTGTAAAAGTGGATGTCAGAAATTAAGTGTTTTGGCCCTCAAATATCAGCTCCAAGACGTTGATATGGGGGTAATCCCTTCCAGGATCCAAAGCACGATGCCATGTCTTTCATGCAGTTTTATTTATAAGTCATATTTAAAACTTTTTCACAAGCTTTCTCAGCACTTTGAAGACCCCTTTTAAAGCCAGCTGACCAACTGTAAAACAATCCAACCCTCAGCTGACTGAAGAATCACTTGAAATCTAATGTTGGAAAGTGGAGATTCAACCACCTTGCTACTTTAGCCACCAGCACTCTCCAGCAGCCTCAGGCATCAGCAAAGGGAGAAGGAGCCCTAAAGGGTACTGCAGAGCTGACACTCAACAGACAGACTTTAGTAATAAATTTAATAGTAAATTTAATAATTGAAAAGTAAATTAATAATTGCAGTAATTCTGAGGAAGGGCCACCCATCTCCGGCGCTTGTAATGGAGTAATGTGAATTCCCCCCATCTCCATGGTTCAGTATGTGTTCTCTTTTTTTCTTTTTTTCTGTTAATTCTTTATCTTCAACCATCCCCCAAGAATTTCCTTTTTTTATAAGAAGTTCCTGTTTCTTTGTCTGTCCTTTATTGATGCGTTAATAGATGGCTCAGGCACAGAACCCTCTGCCCGAGGGCAGGAGCTATTGGTCTCCCTGACACCCATGGCAACAAATACATGACACTTCAAAGAACTTAGCACTCTGCTCAACTTACAGAACCACCTTATTGTGCAAGTCCATCCACAAACCTTTTGGGAAACAGGATCCTCCTTGACCCTCCCAGCCAATTATTTTAACCAGAAAGCTGATTCCTGTTGTTCTGATTTTGAAACTCAGAACCTCGCTAGAGTTGTTCCTAATAATCATAAATAGCAAGCAGTCCTCTTGCAAATTCTGTTTGGGGTTTTTTTGTTTGTTTGTTTGGGTGTTTTTTTTTCCCCTCCAGCATGGTTGCCTAAATTCTACTCATCACCCATTTTCTGTGCTGCTTTCTCATTCCCTCACTTCAAAAGAGCGTGCATCCTCCTGAATTAATTCTACATTGTTACATAGATTTGAAATGGTCTGATTTAGGTGCAGAAGCACCATTAAGAGTTAATGAACTTTGTTTTTCATTTAGCCATGTAACAAAAATCAAAGTAATTTTTCTCTTGTTTTAGAGTAGTGCTTTGGGATGAAACCAGGGCAGGAATACATGGGAGGTTCACACAGGATGAGAAAAAAAGGGTTAAACCAGCTATTTTTGACCATTATATTAGTAACCTGTTTAATATTATTAACAAAGATATGCAATATATTTAATAGCTTATGAAATATAGTATTAGTAATTATGGGATCACTCTTAATGCTCATTTCAATGTCAGCATATTTTTGTTTCCTAAAGATCTGCATTTATGATTCTTACATTTCTCTTCCAAAAGTTCACTTTTTTTTTCCTTTGTTTTTAATTTAATTTCACCTTTAAGTCTTCATTTGCAGCTGTCTGCTTGATAGTCTGTGACAAAGATTTATACTTTCCTGACAGCTGCAGAAACCTGTTTCAAGTAACCAAACATTAAAAAACCCCTAAGATGAACTCTAATTGTTAGCTAGGTGTAATCAATTATTCTTAGTTTGTGTAGTCAGGTGTACATAATAAGCTGCAAACATATGGGAAGGCTTCAGAAGGGTGATAATGCATGTAAACAAAAACATGTTCAACATAAATAATGCTTAATTTAATGGAGAAGTTAATTTTATGGATTTTTGTTTGTGAAGTTTTTGAAGTGGAAATACTTTTGGCTTTATGTTCACCGCAGACATTTCGACAATTAACTGTTTCAAATCATTGGAGTAATACAACCTATGGCTATAGTATGTTTACTATGGGGAAAAGAAAAAAAGAAAAAAAAAAGAAAAAGAAAAAGAAAAAAAAAAAAGGCAAAAAGAAAAAGCATTACTTTAGTCCAGAAGAATTGCTGGCCTCCGTTTGACATCATAAACACTGTTTTTCTCCAATGAATTTTGGCCTCACTTTGATGGCAGAAGTGAATTCACCAGGAGTGAGCATTGCTCAGTCTGGCTGTAGTTCAGCAGGGCTTTCTTTTTCTGTTTCCCTGACAGGTGCCAAACAGCACCTTCAGGTCTTTGACCATGATCAAAACTTCCTCTTTTTGGCACTTAGGATCCCCATTCCCACTTTTTTTTTTCTGAAAATTAAACTGAGCCCTCTGAGTAGCTGTGAAACAAGTGCAAGCTTTTGCCATTTTGGTAAAACCTCACAGTTTACTGAGCCCAGTTTTTGAGCCCTGGCAGCTACAGAGGTATTTCTCAATATGTGAACCTACCCTGAAGCTCTAGCAAATCTGAGAGCTTTTCCAAGAGCTTGAATACCACACTTCTGGTCTTTTAAACCAGTTGGTTGGCTGCTTAGCCATGCTTGAGTGGACATCAAAAGTAAATGTATGAAAACCAGGTCCAGGCTCTGTACTTTGGGCTAAAAGCACAATATAGTCACACTACTGGAGCAAATCCAAGAGATGCAAAGCTATGACAGGCATGCAGGGAAAATATCAGAACAACATAACAAAAGCAGGAAGATTTTATCATTTAGGTTTCCAAATTTGAGCCTGATGAAAATGACTGAACAATAGAAAGAAAACAGATTGGTTGTTGCAAACACTCCAATACAACGTCCTCCTTATACTACTACTTGGAAGGAAACATGAGACTTCAGTTGGCAGTAACCATCCCCCTGCAGTAATTTTAGACAAAGAGGCAAGTTGATGTAACATTTCTGTCTATTTTTGTGAGAAATACATTTTTACACAATTTTTGTGCAAGTAAATGCAGCATTTAAATACATCTTCTGCAAAAGGCTTCAGTTTCTCTTCCTATCTCAGGCTCATCAGTTTAGGCAAGTGGAGCTTGCTGTGTCATGAAGTGGTTTAACTCAAGGATGTTATTTTTTGGGCATGGAGTGGATTTCTTGCCTGAGCTCCACTACAGAACCAAAAATGTGGTAGGATTCAATGTGATAACAATATAGTTGTATTATTGGCAACACAGATTCCATTACGTTGGTTCAAATGTTTAATCTAAAAAACTAGATCCCAGCACTGGTTTTAAATAATTAAATGTTCTTTTAAATTTTTTAGAGGCTCGCTTTGGTCTTACTACTCTTTACACCTTCAGGAAGAAAAATGGGTAAAGCATTGAGCTATCCCATTAACAATAGTGCAAAAAATGCTTTGATTGCAGTGGTTATTTTTATTTTGTGAAAAACAACTGGAAGGAGTTATCATTGTCCTTTTTATCCAGATGAGCTTTTATGGTTTTACACCAGTATTTTGCTTTCCTTCCTCTTCTACTTACCAAGGCACACACAGCTTTTGCCATTTCGATTCTCCATTAGCTGATTCTGAAAAGCAATGAGAATGAAATCTCGAAAGTGCTCTTTAACAGCACAACTTTGTGAATCACCTGTCTTCCCTTAAAGCTTTCCTTTCTTTTCCAAAGGTTTTCTAGACTGGGTTCCCAAGAAAATGCAACGGGTGGGATGCGTTGAGCTGCTGAACACAGTCCAGAGACGAATACAGCCAAGGCTTCATGTTTTTGGACATATCCATGAAGGTCAGAACGCATTTCTTTTTTTATATATCTGTATTTAGAAACTGCAAACAGAGAAGGCTTAACCAGCATTTTCAAACTTGAATGTCTGAACTGAAGCATTTCTAGAATTCAGATACATCTTTAGCTGCATATATAGAGGTGAATTTGGCTGATACCCACATTTCAATACTTGTGCTTGAGCTTACCTTTCATTTTCTACATCTATGAAACAGGTTCATGCTTCCTTCACAGGGATGAGTACTGTGAATTTTAAAATAAGAACACAAGTCCAGTAGTTACAGAAAGTGACTAAATATTAAGATGAAGGGATTTTTTTTTGCCTCAGCAGAATCTGTGCTTCACAGTAATTCATGTAAGATTTCTGTGTCTCAGCTTCTGTGCTTGTAAAAGGGGTAGGAATGTTTTGAGGGATGCTTCTAAGGCTTGGTCTTCAAGATTGTACAATAACAGTTGCACATCTCTCCCCATCACTGTATATATGAAGTTGAAATCAAGAGGGATGTCACCACTGACTGGTGCAGAAGTTCCAAGATATTTATGGATGCATTTAGTTGCTTTGACAGGGGAAACATTTTGTGCTCAGACAAAACAAGTGGTTCTATTGACTATTTGGTATTTAACTGGGAAAAGAAATGAGCTCCCTTCATACAAGCCAGAATATGGTGACAGATATGCTCTGCTGAAGTCAGTGACAGCAGGGGTTCATCTCCAGGCAAAGGGAAAGGTAGATGCTGTCTGTCCTGTTCACAAAGCAAGGCAATAACGCTTCAAGAAGTGCCCCCACTGCAAGCAGAAAGCAGTGGGCTGTGCAGGAGTGAACCACTGGCGTGTAAGTGTGTATTATCAGCTGCTCAGTCTTTGGCAGTGTTAACTTACTGGCAGGAAAAGGTACTCCACAACTGCCAGTTTTCTGCTTCTGGGATTGCTCCAGCCTCTGCTGTTGGATCTCTGTGGGTCTCACCAGTGTAGAGATGGAAAAACTGGAGGAGCTGGCATTCAGATGCTTCTGGTTTTGTGAAGAACTCTTGCCAAGACATCCCTCTAAGACTTGCTGCTGGGGGCTTTCACCATGGCACATTAGAAGTGACATTGCTGGTGGTGTGAAATTAATGGGTAAGGTGTTCAGATCATTATTTTACAGCTCAAGAATTAGGTCCATTCTCCTCATGTGTCTCATCTGCAGTGACCTCTTAATGCCTGGTTAACATCCAAAGTGCTGTTAAATCACAGAGTAAACAAATAATGCTGCTAGAGCAGTCTTTGATAGTCCAACCAAGAGAGCTGGTGAATGCAGTTCAAACTCACTGTCATTTCAGAAATTGTAAGCCAAGAGGGTTGCAGGGGATATAAGCAAACAGCAAGCCATGAAGCTTCAGGCAGGTAAACAAAATCACATCTGCTAAAACCAAGCCCAACTTTGGCTCTCGAGGGAAGAGAATGGCACCTCCATAGAATGGTAAATCTTGTGAATTAATGTAGTTGGCACAGTAGGTATCAAAACACAGAAACAAGGTACTCTTCCTGTTAACTATCATAATTTAGAGACAACAAATGGAGAGCTGCAGAGCCTGTTTTTCAGTGGGATGCTAAATCTCTGCAGAGGAGAATTCCCATTGCAGACAGCCTGTGCAAACGAAGCTGCACTTTGTAGAGAGAATGCATGATTTGAACAGATGAGTTCTTCCTCTGTGTGAGCATAGCTACATCTGCAGCAGTCATTTACTGAACATCTGGGGGGAAGAAGTGCTTATAAGAGATGTTTCTTCCCTATTCCCTCTCTGCACTACCATGTCTGCCGAAAAATACCTCTGCACATGGGCTTGCTGCAGATCCCCCCATGGAAGGGACAAGCAGCATGGCAGGGGCTCTGGCTAAAATTCTGGTTTTCCTGTTATAGCCAGTATTGCACTGAGGTCATGGCCAAGGAAACTGCTGGCAGTGGGACAGGAGTGAAAGCTGCAGCATTAGGAATCTTCCAGCAAAAGGAGTGTGATTCTATTTTCTCCAAGTGTGTAGATGAGGAGACAGAAAGTCCCAGTCCCTGTCCTCCCTACATTTTGTGTTTTCCTCAGAACAGTCGTTCCGTGGCAAACAGAGAGGGATGTAAAGAAATGCCTGTGATAGGAACCTGACAGAGTTTTCTTCCCTCCCTGGTCCCTAATTATAGTGTGTTTTTTTCCATGGGAGGTGCAGGAGGCCCTGCATTATTCAGGGTGTTTTAAGGTACGAAAAAAAAAAGGAATTTGGCCACTGTTTCTTTGTTTGCAAATTATGCAATTTTAGTGCTCTGAAAGACACAAAGTTGCATTCAGAAAAAGTATAGGGTCCACAGTACCTAGGATTTGAATAGCGAGAACTCAGTGTGTATGTAGCAATGAATACATTTCACTATTAACTTTCTGAAAGGTGAGATTGATTCTTGGTACAAATGCTTTCTACCAGGTGATCTCTCCAAAATCATGTATTTCTGCTGATGAATGCAGTTCTTAATATTGATCATAATATTTCAGTGAAAGTTTCCAACATTAAGCTTTTAGCTTCCATGTAATCATGCTTATGTTTTTGTTCCAATGATTCATTAAAAGATTTTTGACAACGGAGAGTGTGCCTGCTTTTTCATGGCACCAAGGCTGTCAAAAGGCTTCTTCTCCAATTTTTGAAACAGCATTTCACTGTACTTCTACAGGCAGTACACCTGAAAGTTTGGTTTTCTGCAGATTTAACTCTGAAATTGTTTGCCTTGGGTGTCTAGCCAGACATGAGATGTAGCTGAAGCTTTTTCACCACTGGTGAGACACATGGATGTGTGTTCTCCTGTGGAAATGTTCTGGTGTTTAAGGGTGTGAATTCACCTTGTCTATTGGACAATGCATTCAATAATAAAGCCATTTTTTTCATAGCCTGGGCAGGCATTTTAGTGCCTTACCATCAAGTTTGGTCAACAAGTTCAAAGACACAGCAAGAAGAGGTTCCTAGTAGGCAAATCCTGCCCAGATGCACATGCACATGTACATGCCTCAGTCAAGCAATGCTTTTCCTTCAGTGGCTGCTTAAAGGATGTTCAACACAGGCCAGGAAAAAAAGGTGGGAAGATTAAAATTTCCCAAAGTTTGCTGCACTGATGACTGCAAGCCTGAATGATCAGAAGCATCCTTTCCAAAACTAAAAATGTTTTAAGAGAAAAATCTCTGCAGAGGAAATCGTCTATCTTTCTAAGGAGGTTTAGTGAGCTGGCTATCAGAGATAATAGCCACTAGCTACTGGGGCCCATTTTGCTTTTCCTACACAATTTAAAAAGTTCTGCTGTAGGACAGAGATGGTATTAATTCAGGGAACGTTTATGTTTTGCACAGAGAGAATCTTTAAATTCCTTCTGAGTAATAAAAAAAAAGAGGCACTTACATTGTGTGATAGAGGTTTAATTAAAAAATAAAGAAGATAATAAGGAATAATGAGAGTAACCAGAATTTTTCTTCCTTTGTAGGTTATGGTGTCATGGCTGATGGAACCACCACCTATGTGAATGCATCTGTGTGCACTGTGAATTACCAGCCACTTAATCCGCCTATAGTTATTGACTTACCTACTCCGAGGAACACATGATTATAATGAGGATTTAAAGTTGTACCCGACACATTAGCAACTTTATATTGCTGGCTGAGAATCCCAATAGGGAACCATTCAACAAAATGCAAAATCCTTTTTTCTCCCTGCTAGCTCTTCACAGATAAATTTAGAGTAACAAAAGTGGACAAGGAACAAAGACATTTTGGTGCCAGAAACAGATTAAAGACTAACATTTCACCATTAAAATGTTTGTGAACACAGAAAATTGAATGCATTCCACATATATATATATATACATATATATATATCTATATATATATATCTAGTAGGGGCTTTTGTACATACCGTATATTGGACTTATTAAAAGAACGATGTCGTTCAAAGGAGTGTTTCTTTAAGAAAGTTTGCAGTTTAAACATAAGTGTTTAGACTAGGATTTCCTCATTTCAGATGTTTTTCAGTGAGCTCTTGGTAAAGTAAAAATGATGGTAAAGATGTTTTCCCTTAATCAACGTGGCAAATATAAAAGATGCTGCATAAATGACCAGTCACAGGAGGAAAACTATTTCTCCAAGTCCTCCAGGTCTAAGTCTTTGCATCTATTCAAAACCAATGCAATAGAGGCCCTAATTCAATGTACTGAAATGAAGTTTTACTACATCTGGCATTACAGATGGCAAGGGAAATGGTACATATTGCCAGCATGCTGTAAACAGCTCAACATTCAAGAAGGGAGACTGTGTTAAGTGCAGTATAAACTCAGGAATTTGTAACCTGGCCTCGCCTGTTCAAAAAAAAAAAAAAAAAAAAAAAAAAGAAAAAAAAAGATGACATTTCCCTTAAAAAAAAAAAAAGAAAAAATATAACTGTGTTTTCATATGGCAAAGCGATATGTGATTGTATTTAAGGAAAAAAAGAAAGAGAAAAAACCTGCAAAGAGCAGACCCAATGATCAGTAATGGTATTTTAAATAAAACCCACTGGGACCATTGGTTTAAAACCTGCTAATGGGACATGCAGACAATTATGAGATTACTGGTTTGAATTTGGCCTTGGTCAGGAGTGGTTAAATGTCATTGTGATAATTTTGTCCTTGGGAAACACAGATGTCCAAGGGAAGGCATCAACCCAAGGTGTAGTTTGGGCACTCGCTTTTTGTAATGGGTACACACCAGAGGTCACCTCAGGGGACCTGGTACTGCTGTTTGCCCACTCTTGGACACTGCTGAGAGAGGCCCAGCACAAACCCAGTAGAAATCCATCTGTTGTGTTGCCTTTGGCACCAGGCAAAGCAGGGGACGTGCCAGGAGCTGGTTGGGATGGTCCACAGCCACAGTACTGCCCGTGCAGCTCTCCTGAATGTTAGCAGAGGTATTGAAGCTGTTGGATTTCAGTCCTCTCCTAGGCAGAAGCTTAAGAATTGATTACAAAGCCACCAAAAAACCCCAGGGCTTCAGACATGTCCTGTGAGAAATGGATTTCTGCTTTGAGCTAACAAACATGTCCTTTTGACTTGATGGAGATAACTGCTATATTCTGAATGTGGACATCTTGAATTTGGGGCTGACAGCATCTAGACATTAATCTTGTTTCACACACATTGGGCAGACCACAGAACTGCCAGCTCAGAGTTGGTTGCAGCTCTGTGCATAGCCCACATCTGCACACATGCATTGGAGGATTGTGTGTGTTACATGGATGTAAATGTGAGTTGTACGTAGCAGCTGCATGTACATTATACACATAAACAATTTAAAATACCTGTGTTGCAAAACCAGGCCATGTGAGCTTCGACTCTGAGCAAGGTGGGCACAAACTCTGCTTTTCACTGGCTTCCCATGTGCAGCAGCTCTTCCAGGTGCTGCCTGGAGCTGAGACATTCAAGTCCAGTAAGTGACTCATGCTGTGGACCCACACGAAGCCACAGACCCCCAGAAAACATGACAAGGCACAGGTCTGTCATTTCTTGTTATCTGTTGGGTGACCGTGTGTCTAAACTAATGTGCTGCTTTTTTTTCCTGAAAACAAAACCCAAAACAGTTGGTGACACCTGTAACTGGTTTTTGGGTGAGTGGTTCATAAGTGCATGAGCAATTTGCCATTAATTCATATGGGGCCACTTTTGCCAGAGCTCATGGTGTAGAAATTTCAGGATCAGCTCCTAAATCAGTAAGAACTGAAATTCATAGCTGAATATGAACTCCTGTCATCATTGGGAAGATGAACAATAGCATGTAGTTAGAATAAAAGTGGCTTAGCTGGTCACAATTCAAGTGGTTTGCAACAAATGTGGCAGGAAATTGGCTGCATGTTAAAGTCTGAAATGTTTACATTCGCTCACGGCACTTAAATGTTAAAGTGAAGGGAAGAGGTCCTTTTATTAGCCTCAGCAAAATTTCTATGTCAACCATAAAATATTATCTTAAAAATAATTTTTCCTAAGGTATCTTCCAAATACTGTGTATTTTTATGTGGAAAGGATATGAAAGCAACTGTTACTTCAAAATATCATTTAAAGTACTTGAGGTATGAAAGCTTAAAGATTATTTAATCATTTTGGCATAACTTGCGTGTTGTAATTTTTCGTCAAGCATGTTAGACAAATAAAGTCTTAAAAAAAAACAGAACAAAAACCACCCACACAACAAAAAATAAGGTCTCTTAATGTCCAGCTCGTGTGATCAGCTCCATGTTGGAATGACTGTCATCTCCAGGGGTAGGAGCTAGGCTGAGGGGACATTAAAGTTGTTATGGAGGGGAGTGAGCAGAGGGTGCCCTGCTCTGTCCCCCAGCTTCCAGCCACCACATCACCTGCAGAGAGAGGGGAAAACAGCAACCACTGCTTGTAATGGATGCATTTTGGTGGGAGAGTGTGCCAGGTGTGTCTAGGAGGAAGGGAAAAGCTCCAGTGGGAGTGCTGCAGCACAGCTCTGGACAGGTCAGGAACTGGGATGCCATCCTTTGGGAGTGGGCAGCTGCTGGGGGAAGGAGAGTTGCTGCTCTGAGTTGGGTGTAAGGACACATCTCCACAGGTGAATATTTTTACTTTAACTTTTTGGGCACAGAAAGACCTGAATTTCTGATCTACCTCAGATAAGAGAGGCTGTGAAAAGGCAGATTTCTACAAATGTGGCTGTGCCATTGTCAGCTCTATTTAAATTTGGGATGCCCTCTCAAGTAATTTCCTGCCCCACCTCCCCATTTCTGACCTCCACTGGTATTTATCCAGGTAGCAGTGCTCCTGAAGGAAGGTGTGCTGATGTGTATCACTAATATGTGCATTCCCATCACCAGGCAGAATTGTTGGCTGAGATTAATTCTGGTTCATTTCAGCAATGAATAGGGGAGATATCACTGCACGTCAATGAAAAAAAAAAAAGAAAAAAAAAAAAGATGACGAGGTTATTTTTACCTCCCTCAGTCACATAGAGCTGAGGATGTGAAATGTTCCTTGACTAGAAGGAAGGAGCAGGCTGGAACTCAGCACCCACCCAAGCAGCTGCTTTTGGTGTTCCAGGAAGGATCAAAAACCCTGTCTCAGGGTCATGCTGGGGACACAGCAGGTTGGGAGGTGCTCTTGGTCTTGCTGCAGGAGGGAGCCAGAGGAGATAAGAGGTGGTTTGTCTTTTCCAGTCACTGACTGCTGCCAACAGTCAGTGCAAATACTTCAGAGGAAGGAGGAATGAGACATCCCTTAGAAGGCAATTTTTGGAATAATCTGCCCATGGGGATCTTTGCCCCCCTCCCATTTATTGCTGTTTGCATGGAAATTTCTCTCTTAAAACCCATATTATTGCTTTCTGCTCAAGTAACTCACACAGAGCAAATATAACTGCAAATGGTCTTTCCTTTCAGGTACATTCCTGTCCCTTTCTTGCAAGTCTCTCTGCATCTGCGATTTTAGTGATATTTTGGAACAGGGACCACCCTGGATGATTATGCACAGTGCATTAGAACAACAGTATTTCACTTATACTTGTACATGTGCTGCTGCTTGGGTTTATTGACTGTCCCTTTGTTCTCTTTTTATGTGAAAAGTGAAAATAGGACTACTTACACACACCTCTTTTGTGCCATTTGTTATTTTGTATATTGGCCATTACGTTGCTTTTTACTCACTTCATCTAGAAATTAAAATAATTTCAATTCTAGCTAGAGTCTATTTCTAACTCCCTTATTTTCCCATATTGGAAATGCTCCCCCCCTCTCTTTTTGATGTGTCATTTGGGAGCTGGGGAGAGGCAGCAGTGCCAGAAGAGGACCTCTTCTTCCTTGCTGTCTGAGCATTTAGACACAGGTCTCTGCTACTTTCTCTCCTGACTTTCATCCAATATTTTCATTTGTTTAGAGGGTTTTGGGATAATAGTATATATTTGTAACCCCCAGTGGTGAGCTGTCTGTGGCCCTAGCTAGATTTTCTCTTCAAGAGAGGAGAACTGATCTGGACTTACCACAACCATCACCCCTTCCTCTCAGGGAGCCTTACCCAAGCTGTGTCTGTGGTGGGCGTCTTCTTCCCCCACTCTGGCCTGTTCCCACGGCTTTGGTGGTGACTTGGCAATTCTCATCACCCCTGGCTGGGCCTTGCTGCTGAAGGGGAGCTCATCCTCCACATGTGGGGAGCTGAGGGTGCTGCTGGGTGGGATAAAGAGCTGTGGGACACTGGCACAGCCCTCATCCTGCTTTGGGGGATTTTATTTCTTAGCTGCTGCCCAAACCGTGACCCTTCCTTGCCTCCCATGAATAGTTCTTCCACAAAGGTCTTTATCAAAACCTTCCCAATTGTCTACACCAATTATATCAGTGATAGCTCTTCTGGCCGGGACTTTGATGTACAAAAGCTTTCAAATAAATTAAAGGAACCAGCTTTTCTTTTGCACAAATCAGCTGGCATTGTTTCCCCCCCATCTAGCGAAGAGTATTCCCTCTGCAAAGCATGACAGGCTAACACTGAGCAGAGCAATTAACCTCAGCACATGTCACTGGGTCTGTGCACACCGTGCCCTTGTGCTCTTTGCTCCCACCCAGGGCCATGTGGGCATTGTCAGTGGACAGATGATCGCTGCCATGGGAGAAGAGCCCGTTCTCTCCCTCAGAGCTCAGGTCTTGCCTCTTCATGGCCTCGGGGACAGGGGGACAGCCATGGGAAACAATGACACAGACAGGTTGGCTCTTTGGAGTACTCTCATCACATTTATCCTGTCATTCTCTCTGTGTTCTGAGTGGGGTGAGCAGCTCGAGCAGGGCCAGATGGGAAAATGCTGGTTGCTATAAACATGTTGCGGTGGCTTATGGTAGAATGGAGCTTCAAAATCAGAGTGAGGAAAATGCTTTGCCCAACCACATGAGCTGCCCAACACCCAGGAAAGGCTGGGGGCAGTGGAAGGTGATGTTAAAGCACTTTCCCACCAGTGCAGCCCCAGGTGCCCCTTCCCCACTGCAGTTTGAGCCTGGCTGTGGGGGCTGGGGCTAGCCCAGCTCACTGGCAAGTGCAAACTGGGAATACTAGGAGATATCAACATTGATGGTACAAACCTTTCCTCAGAGGCCACTGGGAGGGTGAGAAGGCTGCTGAGGTACCTTCTCTCAATGAGTGCCCCCTTGTCCACAGGGGGATGGCTGCATGTGTCCTGGTGGGGACCCTGCCTGAGCAGGGCTGGGGCTGAAGCCGATGGAAGGGACCAGGGGACTCCACCTGCACCTCTGCAGGGCACAGAGCCAGGTGGCCCTGATGTTGTGTGCTGTGAACTTCAGAGAGATGCTTGTCCCTGCTGGGCTTCTCTTTCAGCCTGATGGTGCTGCTGCTCTGCTGAAACACGAGGGACAGGAAGCAATAAGCAGCATGGCCCTGCATCTCCAGCATTCTGAGGAGGTCTTTGTGCGGACAGAGATCCTTCCCTTTGTGCAGTGTAATAACCCACAGTGGCAAATTTCAGGGTCTCCTGCGGGCTTTGCCTCCCACCAAGTCAACCCAGGCCAAATTTTCTAGAAATAATAAAATTATGCAGGATAAGGCAGTTTAATACAAGCAATTAAACCTGTATTCCTTTATTTTTTTTTCCTACTCTTTTATAAGGCTGTTGCATGCACAGCCATTCTGGTTGTGTCTGTCACGTGGTATTTTGAAATGCTGCTTCACGTGTGTCAGCTGCTGATTGCATTGCTTTTATCACCAGCTCCTGAGCTTCCCTGGTCGCTGCTGGGTCCCTGCCATTCACTGCACTCACATTGGGGCTCCCTGAGAAGCATCTCACCATGGACACCCCCACTCTGGGCTCCCCAAGGGTGATGCATGAGGGTCAATGCATCCTGGCCTTGTTTATGAGCCCACAGACAAACTCCAACACCTTCCCCAGCAGCATTATCTCCAAAGACCTGCAATGAGCCAGGAATGATGTAGGAAAAGGAGACAGGTCCCTCTGCTTGGGGTGGGCCTGGGGACAACTCTCAGCATCACCCCAAGCCTTTCTGGGTCAGCCAGTAGCTCATATGGGGTAGGTTCCCTCCCCTGGGAAGGAAGAGCTGTTCTGGGGGAATGAACACCAATACCAGACAGAGCAAAGGCAGAGCAGGACAGCAAGGTAAAGCATGGCAGAGCAGGGCGAACATCCAGAGAAAATGGCCCAGCAGGGTCCACAGCAGGGAAGTTTGTTCCTTCCCTTTGTGAAATGCTACGAACATCTGTCACCCCAATAACCTTGTGGCCTGCCCGTGGTGCTTCCCACCCCTCATTCACACACCAGGGGGTGCAGCACCTCTGCCCTTGCTTGCAGTCCTCTGTAGTGACGTGCACAGGAAAGAGAAAGCCTCCATGGATCCACCAAGGAGTCGTGAGTAGGAACTGCTGCCAACCTGCTTCCCCATCACCTCAGCCTGTGCTCTCATCTCTGAGAGCATGCCCATCTCTGGGCAGTGATGGTTTACCCTCACACCTTCAAAAGCAGCTTCTTTCCCCACCTGTTCTGGTAGGAATGCAGTGTAAACACAATTATGTTTATTGCTTGTTGAGAAAGAAGTGAAATCTCTGAAGTGTTACCTCTCCAGTTCACTTCTGCAGACGCCCTTAACAATAATTAATCATATGTATTAACACGGGGTCAAGAGACTTGTCAAAACTGAAGCTCTGGAGTGGTAAACAGAGCTCATGCAATTAGCAGTCCCCAGTCTGAAAATGCTTGGATTGATCCATTGTTCTTTCAAACACCTAAGAAAATCAGGGAAGTAATAAATCATGAAAATATAGACAAGGCACTCAGCAAACTATGATGAAGACACTTCATCAGCTGCCTGCAGCTCTGTGGCAGTGTGTTTGCACTGGAGTCAACACTGAGCTGTTTTCGTGACAGCTGGAACCACCAAGCACTCATAAACGCTGCAATAAACTCAGAAATTTTGTGCCCTCTTCTGAGTTAAAAGTGGGGGATTTCTTAACTACTTTTAATCCAACTGCTACCAAGCTTATGCCATCCCTTAGAATAAAGGTACTGGAGTTTTAGTGCATAGATTTTAATCAGAATAGTAGGAATTTCTCTGCCAAGCCCACAAGGCTGTGTGGATGGAGGGAAAAAGGGTGCAGCTGCATTTGCTGGTCAGGAAAGGGTCCTTCCATCTCTCCATGGATGCAGGGTGCCACAGTGCAAGACACCTGTCTCTCCTGGATCCTGGACATGCTTTTTAAAAGCAGTCCCTTTTAACTTGAAAAGAAAAATAAATCAACATTTGCTAAAGGAATAAAGGAAAAAAGCACAACAGTGGCAGAAGAGGAACAGTTCCTCCAAACTTTGAAGCTGGTGTTATCTATTAGAAACAACAAAAGGAACTCAAAGCTGGGAGATGGAAAGCAACAAAATGTATGAAAGCAAATTACTTGAATGGGGCTCTCAGAAGTGATGGTGATGTTTTGTGCTCCCTATTTGCTTTGTTTCTGTTTCTGAGTGAAAAAGGAGATCATGCTTTAAAGAACAGCCTTGTCTCAGTAGTCTCTGCTTGGCATTATAACAGTGGTTGTGTTCTGCAGTTGTGATGTTGGTCTATAAATCATCAGGAACTCACAGCCCACATGTAAAGTTGAAATAAGAAGGTGGTATGTGGTTGTGTTTTTTTTATTTTTTATTTTTTAATAAAGAGAAAATAAAGACTATTTGTATTCTTTAAAAGTTCCTTGTAGTTGTAAGAGGCAGTCACTTCTCCTGACTCCTTGATGGTTTCACAAAGGCTTTTCCTTTCTGTGTATGTGACTTCAGAGAACTGCAAAGCTGTTCCCACGAGAAGAGGGTGCTGATACCAGTGGGAGTGACTCTGTCAGAAGCCCAGGATCCATTGAGTCTGGAAACCATCTGTGAGGAGCTAAATGACTCAAGTCTCTTTCCCAAGTTGCTCAGGTCAGAGCACCTCTGGAAATACCCAGTCTAACCTCTTGCTTTAAGCTGTGGAAGCTGCTCCGGGCTGCTCCAGCTGAGCTTTGAGGATCTGCAAGGATGCAGAGCTCGACACCCCTCTGGGCATCTGTGCTGCCCTTCAACCACCTTCATGGTGTAAAATGCTCTGTGCTGTGGAATGGAAAGGTCAAGCCCTGCATTCCCCAGGGAAGCCACCTGCCCTGCTCCCCAGCCCATCCTTCAGGGTGATGTCCAGAGTGGGGACAATGCCAGGCAGCCACCACATCCATCTGGCTGTCCCAGCCAACCCAAATCTTAATGTTCACAGAGAGCCACAACAAAACCCTGGGGTCTGCCAGTTTTATTTCTGGTGCTCCGATGTCTTCAGTGCAACAGCTTGATTTGCTTTGATTGTTTTAGGAGAACAAAAAGAAAAATCACTCTGAAGAAGCAGATGCTGGTCTTGGTCTCTCAATTCAGCAGAAGAATGAGCACTGAGCTCAGCAAAATGAGCATCTAAATAAGTATGAGTCAAAAGCATCCTTATACGACCTCACCCTAAACTTTATGAAACTTTTCAAGACGTTTTTGGGAGAAGCCATCGTTCATCTTTGTACCATGCTCTTTTCTGGCTGACCTGAAGAAGCTGAGAGTGACAATCACTGTGCTGAACCTTCACTTTGCTGGGCCTTTGCTTTGCATTTTTCCTTCAAATGCAGGAACTGGAGCTATGGCAAGCAAAAAGATCCATTCACTGGTGAAGGAGTTTGCTTTAGAAGTTGTTCAATGGATGATTGATAAGTAAATATTGTTCACAGCCTTCTTACTATTTCCACAAGTGAAGTCTAAGGAATTTTGTGTACTGGGACAGCGAAAGGCAGTGAGCATTCCCTCACTGTGTACCTGGAAGAAGCAGGAAAAGACAAAACCAGGGAGGAAGATCAGCTCCTGTTGCTGAGAGAAGAGGAGGGAAAATATCCTACAAATGACAGGCTGGCACCAAAATGATGAACTGACAGCAGAACCACAGCACAAAGGACAACACCTCCTGAAAACAGAAGACATTGCTGCACTGATTCATGATCTAACTTCACAAACTTTACACTCCAAATGGGACTGAGGGTGAGGGTTGTCTGCTTGGAGGAAAATGGAGGAAATCGGAAGATGCAAGGACCTGACAGTGGAAATACTGCTTAACTGGGGGGTATAAGTTAAATAATTTTTGCTTTTTAGGGCAACAGAGAAACTGCATGGCTTGGAAGAGCTCCACTCCTGCAGAAGACAAGGCTGTGTGGAGCTGCAGGGGGGGGTTTCAGTTAACAGAAATGTCTGAAAAGAAGGGACCACCAAACCCTCAGACTGTTCAAACTCTCGGTGTTGGCAACATATAATAGAGACAGACTACACTGTGCAGAAATTCCTAAATTGATTATGTATCAAGATTAAAAGCCCAGGTAATAAATGCAAGGAATAGAAATTGCCTGTTTAGACCCATGCATTAGAACTAGCTGATATTAATGAAACCTAATAGGATGACACATGACAGGAATGTTGATTAAGTTGTTTATAATCTCTTTAGGAAAGATCAACTGGGCTAAAGGGAAATAAAACTGACTCACACCATAAAATGTTGATGCTGGCAACTATGAAGTTAGTCAGCTGGAATATTTATTCATCCACTACACCTAAGAAGTAAAGCTTGTGGTGTCCCTCCAGGTGATACACGCTTCACACCATTACATTCATTACATTCTGTTGAATCATAGAATACCCTGGGCTGGAAGAGACTTGCAAGGATCATCAAAGTCCAACTCCTGGCACTGCACAGGACAAAGGCAACCCCAAGAATCCCATCGTATGTGTGAGAGCGTTGTCCAAATGCTTCTTCAACTCTGGCAGATTTGGTGCTGTGACCATTCCCTGGGGAGCCTGTTCTAGTGCCCAGCCACCCTCTGGGGAAGAACCTTTTCCTAATATCCAGCCTAACCCTCCCCTGACACAGCTTCATGTCATTCTCTCAGGTGCTGTCACTGGTCACCAGTGAGATCAGTTCCTGATTCCTGCCTCCCTCTTGAGGAAGCTGCAGATTGCTGAGTCTCCCCTCAGTCTCTTCTCCTCCAGCCGAGCAGACCAAGTGCCCTCAGCCACTCCTCACAAGGCTGCCCTCCAGACCCTTCCCCATCCTCCTGCCCTCCTTTGGACACTCTCCAATAGCTTAATGTGGTTTTATGTTTTTTTATGCTGTGGCACCCAAAGCTGCCCCCAGGACTGGAGGTGAGGCCGCCCCAGCCCAGAGCAGAGCAGGACAATCCCTCCCTGGCCTGGCCGGTGATGCTGGTGCCCCCAGGACAGGGATGTCCCTCCTGACTCCAGGTCACTCTGGCTCATGTCCAGCTGGACACAGCCCAGAACCCCCAGGACCCTTCCTGCAGCTGCTCTGCAGCCTCTCATTCCCCAGTCTGTCTGTACAGCCGGGGTGCCCCATCCCAGGGGCAGAATCCAGCTCCTTCCCTGTGGAACCTCACAGGCTGAGGGCTGCCCAGCCCTGTCATCTGTCCAGGGCTCTTTGCAGGGCCTCTCTGTCCTCCAGGGAGCCAACAGCTCCTCCCATTTTAGTGCCACTGGCAAAATTACTGAATGTTCCTTGAGATCATTAATGAGGATGTTGAACAGCACAGGGCAGAGGATGGAGCCCTGTGGGACCCCACCAGTCACTGGTGCCAGCCTGGTGTCACCCCGATCATTGTCACCCTTTGTGCCCAACCCCTGAGCCAGCTGCTCACCCAGCACAGGATGTGTTTATCCAGCTGTGGCTGGACAGTTTGTCCAGAGGGATCCTGGGAGAGGCAGTACTGAAAGATTTGCTGAGGTCCAAAAAGGTTACATCAACAAGCTTCCCTTGATCAAGTACACGTTTTACCTTGCCATAAAAGGAAATTTTATCTTTTATTCCTATAGAGGAAGACTCCTACTTAACCACATACCAATATTGTTTGCAGCACACCCCGCACTTGTCATTGTGAGGCGGCTTGTTCTGGATGGCAAAGAGTGGGAATTTCAGTCCACCAGAATTTCTGAAGTCCCCAGATGGCAATTTTCTGACAGAAAAGCCACTTCCAGCAGGGACATCTACATCGTGTCTCATCTTGGCCAACAAAGAGAACTCGTTCACAGAATGAGGGTGCTGAAGCAGCTTGAGGTATCAGCAGCACAACTTTGGTCACATCCACTGCCTGAACATAAAATAAACCACAGCAGATAAACTCTTTGTCTTTCAAAGGGAAACTTCACAAAGCCAAATCTTAACACACCAGCGAGGAGGAAAAAACATTTAAGCAGGAAAATAGAGATGGTATTTGCAAACTGTCTACTCAAGTTTGCAAAAGAACAGTCTCAGAATAAAGAAAAACTCAAATTAGTTTCAAAATAAACCCCCAGCCTGGTTGGAAGAGCAAATAGAAACAGACTCAGAAAAAAGATATAGAATAAGGGAGAAATTTGTTTTAAAAAGGAACAAGTAAAACAAACACACAAAGGTGCTATCAGTGGCTTAAGCCAGTAATAATAAGAATACAAAAGCAAATGGAAATGGGAGTTATTATTAAAATGGTGGCATTTTAAGGTATCTTTGCCATTCAGACAAAATGGCCAGTGGTGGTGGTGGGACATTGCACATGGTGGCTTCTAAGCCAAGCAGTCCTGAAAGATCATGTTAAATGGCAATTACCACATTTCTCAATTCAGAATTGTGTCTGAGAAGGTAGTTTTTTAAAACTGCTAATAATGAATGAATGTTTGGACACACTAGGACATGAGAGAAGTCTCAGCAGTTCAGAGAAGACTGAAATTGTGCCAATATCTTTTAAAAGGAGAGAGAATGGCCAAAGCTAGAGAGCATTACCCAGATTTTGATCCCTGGGAAGAAAAGCAGTGATGGGAATGATTGTGTAAGGCTTTAGCAATAAAGAATTAAAAGAGACTAATAAAATTAAATGCTAATCAAGGTGGGTTTAAGGTAAATGGATCTTCTCAAATTAATTTGATATCTTTTTATGAGATTACAAGTTTGGATGACAAATGAATTAGTCTCAAGGTAATAGACTTGGTAATAGACTTCTGTAAAGCACATGACTTGGCACCTCTGTCTGATATTTTGAGGAGGAAAGAGGAATGATATAATTTCAACATGGCACACAATAAATGAATTAAAACCCACCAAAGGATGTAATTAAATAAGGAATCATCTTGAAGAGGCTCTATGTTTTGCAGGGTCATCCAGGTTCTGGTTCCTGCCCTGACATAAATTACATGCTACGTTTTGATCAGGAAACCTGCCTCACCCACCCCAAAAAGTGTCACTGAAGATTTGAAGATGAACCAAGTGCTGGACTGCAGGAAATACTGAATGGGATGTCTCACAGAGACACTCTGGTCCAGAGTTTTTTAGAAAATGAGGCACAGCAAATCGTTCCTACATTTCAGCATGGGCACGTATAAACCTGAATCCCTCATCACAAGGACATGGAATGATTTGCCTCAGAGAGAAGAACTCTTAAAAAGAGGCCCTGGGTGTGTGTCTGGCTGGCATAAAGTGTGCCCAGAAGAGCAAATGCAGCAGTTGACCGGGCAAAGCTGGCAGAGGGAGGCTGCATGCCCTCTGCCTTTGGCATCCCTATGGCTGAGATTTGAAAATGCCCAGCTCAGACATCCCAGACTTGAGCATAAATTTGAGGAGCTGAAACTGACTCCAGAAAAGCCTGTGGAAATGGGGAAAGGGCCAGAAAATTTGTCCTAAGAGGTGAAAATCTGGGAATTTCACTTCTGAAAACAGAAGGGGTTTAAGTTGATTTTGCTGTGACCTTTATGTAACTGCAGGGTGCACCAGCTGGAAGCTGCACAGAGGCAAATTCATATTTCAAACAAGGACACCATCTTAAAAATGTATGTATTTATATGTATGGATATTGGTGCTCTCTTTACAAAGAGAGTAATTAGCCACCAAAACAACCTTTGAATGATTGCACTGAATATTTGCAACTGGCAATTTTAAAATCAAGGTCTGATGTGTATCTTCAGACAGAAAGTGATTATGGGAGTACCATTCATTAACAATAAACAAGCAAACAAACATCCATGCGAATCCTTTCAACTCAAGAGATTGTGATTTGGATCAGGCCCTGCCTTAGCTGTGGAAAATGCTGCAAAATGACCAATGGCCAGGGTGCTTCAGCCTCACTGGGCCAGTGCAAACCCTTGCAACTAAAGAAAGTGCTCCTTTACCTAGGCATGTCATTTCACACCCCGGCAGGCAATTAAAATGCAAATTAAAAATGTTAATTAGAACTGTTTCAACATCTATTCTAATGCACAAGATGGGAATTCTGTACAGTGTACGGAGAAGGATGCATTGTTCCTTAGGCAAAACCCTCCCTCCACTCTTGCTCTGGAGTGAGCAGAAAGAGCTGCTTTTTTCTCTTTTTTTAAAAACCTGCAGGAAAAAAAATATAAAAGAAAATGGAGTGCTGAGATCTGATCCTGATCTCAAATGCTGGCATAAATCTACCAAAGCCAGAGGAGTGGTTGTTGATTTAAGGAGGTCAGGATCGAGTCCTGTGAAATCACTTATACTGAAAGGAGGTGAAAAAGAGTATCTACCCCACAATGAAACATCTGTGTTAGAACAAGTTTTACTGTTTTCCTCCCTGTCCTTTTTTTAAATCACAGCCAATTTCAGTGTAGTGACCAAGACAGACTCCAGCTAACCTGAGGCACTGGAGGCCACCCTGTTCCAGTGGGGATTTGGGAGGGCAGGAGGAGGCTGTGCCACAGCACTCAGCCCCCACAGCTCTGCCTGCACAGCACAGCAACTCCATTTTCATACTGACAACAGCCCTGTAAATGCACGCCAGCAGGTCTCCTCTCCACGTTAAATATGTAGTTGCTCATCCCATTAAGGCTCATCTCAATACACCCTGATGCTTAAGACAACTTTCTTCCCTTTCCTTCTCAAAATCTACCTACATCAAAGATGAAATCTGGATGCTCCCAGAGCTGTGATGAGGTTGTTTTTACAGCTATTTGAGCAGCATGTTATACCTGCTTATTTGAAGATGATGATATTTGTATTGTTGCTAAGAATTCATGCCAAGCATAATTTTGGGGCGTTGTGAAGATATCATATTTGCATATTTTAAGTATTGATATAATACAAAATTCTCTTTATGACTCTTTCACAGCATAATAATGCTCTTTCCACTGCATGACAGCCTTTAGCTTAGAAAAATTCAAAACCAGAAGAAAATTAGTTTGTAGAAAATGGATCTTTTTTTAAATCTGATTTTCATTTTCCCATGTTTGGAGCATCCCTTACTGCTCATGACCTGCTGCACATCATTCTGATAAAAACAGTAATTGCACAGAGATACTGGCACTTCACACAGCAATGTCTTAATCAAACAAATGAATGCATTTGGAGGAAGTTTGATGTTTTTTTTCCTGAAGCACACTCTATTTTTAGCCTTGCAGACCCTGTGCCAGTTGTCCATGTAGAAGATGGCTCATATGAGTCTCAGGATGGAAGCACAGGGGTTCTCTCCGGCCCCTCCTGGCTGCATGGCTGACCCTTGGAAAACAGGAGCGGCTGCCAGAAAAATCCCCAACTCCTCTTCTATTACAGAGCTTATCCATCCAGCAGTTTGCAATTTTCATATGAAAAATTGCCTTGGTTATCTCAAAATGCTGGCAATTGGAATTCAGTTTGTTGGGTTTTTGTTGGGGTTTATTTTTTCGAGGTTGTATAAACAGTTGGTAAGTGACATCCCTGCCTTTAAGAACTCAGTAAGAAAACCCAGCATGATTTGATTTGTTTTTACAGCGAAAAGATTGTTCTTTAATCCCTTTGGAGTTGTTGGGTTTGATACTCCTGCCAGTCGAACTAATGAAAAATCCTCTGGCAGAGTGTGTGTGGAAGCTCAGAGACATCCATCCCCTCCCTGCATTGCCTGTCCTGGAGATGGTGGAAGCTTGGAAACCACAGAGCAAGGGACAAAGCTCCCGCATCCCTCTGAGGAGCTGCACTCCGTGCCAGAATCCAGTGCAGGGATGGAAATCTTACTGTGTTTGATACAAAATTAAACCCAGTTATCCAACAGGAAGTACAGGAGATTTGGGGAAAACAAAAAGCAAACAAAGACAAGACCCACCCAAGCAATAATACCCGATAATCTTGAGTAGTTATTTTCTTCTCCTTGGCTATATGCACTATTGTAACAATAATTTATGCGGGGTTTGTGTTAATCTTAGGTATCAAAGTAGCAATTCATTGTTTAATTAATATGAATGATAAATTAATTATATAAACTGCATGGAGTAACGACAGAAACTGTGTTTTATTAGTGGAACTAGGAATTTTTGTAATGATCTAGTGTAGGAGAATGTCCCTAAATAACAGCAGTTTCAGTTTCCTCTGGTAATCAACTATCTAAGCAGCAATTTCTGTGACATACAGATAGGCATCGATTTGGGGAAAAAACTCTAGCAAGCATTTTTTAATGCTTATTTTCCAAATACATCCAATTCCAAATGTATTTATTTTGCAGTAGAATGCTAATTACACAAATCTTAGAAGCTAAAAGAGAAAGAATATAAAACATCCAACCTCAGGTCTCCCCAAAGCTTTTTACTTAAAATTGTCACAGTATTTCCTGAAAAGTTCCAAATACAAAGAAGTATTTTCCCCTGTGAGTTAAAAATGTTCTGCACTGAGAATCTTTCAGATTCATGCAATGGTTCACACATTAACTAGATTGAATTTTCACTCTATTCAGTAGAAATAACAAGAAAAACAAGATTACATTCCTCTACCCTTCCCCATTTCAAAGACTTTACTTGAGATATAAATATATTTTTTTACGTGTGTTTGTACACCCACAACTTGCCCCATTTTTTCCCCCAGTAATATCTGTTGACTTCTCTTTATGTTTTACTTGGGAGAAAGCAAGACACCAAATCAGCACAGCTGACTATGGTGTTCTGATGAAAACTGGTTTAGGAACCAGACACAGAAATACTTATCTAGCAATTCTTCAGAGTGGGTGTTTAATTGTTGGTACAATCCCAGGAAGCAGGCTCTGATGATCATGTTAGCTGTTAATTATCACAAGAGTTCAATGGTCAAACAATTTTCTTTTCTTTTCCTTGCCAAGATCTAAGTACCTCACGAGGTATTCAAAGAGGATTTTTTTTTTTTCAGAACTGGTAATCTAACCAGAGATTTTAACCTGCAATTTATTGTTTATTGTGTACATACATACATACATATATAATGTGTATATATATATATATATGTATGTATTCAGTAAGTTATGGTGGGTACATTTCTATTCTGTCCCCATCCTTGGAACTGCTCTAGGATCTGAGAAGATCCTGATAAGCCTTGACCAAGCTGGTGACTGATGCCTTGAGGAAGCCAATGGAGCCCTGAGGCACTCACTGATTGTATCAGGAGCTCCTGCATGGCAGGACCATCAGCTGTTCAGCCAAAGTGGGAAGCAAAGGATAAGCAGTTATCCCTTTTTTTTTAACCTAATTGTGTCCTGAGTGAAACAGCCCGACTGGGAATTACAGCCTGAATTAAATTTTATCATTGGTACTGCACTTTGGGCAAGAGAAGTGCAGTAGTTACCAGCTTGGGTCATGACCAGGATGGAACCTTAGTGGAGACCAAAGTCATCATCTGGAGACCCTATAAACAGCATTGAGTCCTGAGTGAGGCCCTCTGAGCTCTCCTGGAGTGCAGTGGCTGTGCCAGCATCTCCCTCTGAGTGGGACCCTTTGTGGAGCTCCAAACCCTCAAGCCTGTGACACACAAAAGATTTTTACTGACAGCAAGAATATACCTCCAGCCCACACCTCCACAGGGTGGACCTTGTGGGGCAACACTACCCTCTGGGAAACTCCAGGGGATTTGCTGTGAGCATTTCACCAATCCCAAGGGGGGCTTTGCATAGATGCATTTGCACACATAGGTTTTACCTGTGTATGTGAGCTGATTGTGGTATGAATGTTACTGCCTCAAATCCATAGCTAAGGCACTGTTATAATTATTGTGAACCCTACTGAATTTCTTTGCAAATGTTAAAGTGATTAAATGCTGCTAAGCCCTTTTTATACCCTTATCTTTGCATCCATATCCTTTGTACCCTGACACTCTTGCAACCCCAGCTTCCTTGTAAGTCATTCCAATTTGCTTCTAATTTGATCTTCCTGTGGATATAAGGAAGAGAGTAGACCTTACCACTGAGTTTTGTAAAGTCACATTTCCACATTTAATTTGTATTAAACCCTGCTTTTGACAATACATTTGGTGGTTTCTTAAAGCAGCTCAAACCACTCATTTCTAACACAGAGAAAGGTGTGGCATCCACACACAGCTGGCATCTGTTCAGATTTCAATGCCTGGTCCATATAAACATGTCCTTAAGAATACACATATGGCACTGCAAGCAGGGGGAAAAGATGCACTGAGAAATGGAATTCTATTTTTGAATAATGAAGGCAAATGTGTTAGAAGTAATGCAACTGGAAAATGACAAATGGGAAAATTCAATAGGATGTCTTGTAAACCTTTTTAGTGAAGAGTGTGTCAGTAATAAAATGCATAAAATTTAAAAATAATTTCCTTAAATGAATTGCTTGTGGAAACGTCTTAGGAAGCATTATTTTGACAATGTTAATTGTTGTCTTTTTCTTTTTTGATAAATGGATTATGCAAAATTAATTCCCTCACTGTGTAGATTTAATCCACAACACAGGACCATTGTCAGAATTTGAAACTATTTTGAGTTTTCGAATGAATAGATACAAAAAACCCCGCACTCAATTAATTTATTAGTTTGAAATTATAAATCAGTTACTGTCTTTATCTACAGTTTTCTGCATTTGGCCAAATCCTACTCCTCAAATGCCTGGAGAAAATAATTACAGGATTTTTTTGAAGACAAAGTTCTATCTTAGTATTTTAAAATAGTGGGTAACTTCCCTTCTGTTATGTCAGTGCTTTACTCATGGAGAACCTATGAAACACAGAGACAATTTAAAAACTTATTCCGGTGCTTTAAGTGAAAAAGAAGTAAAACCATTAATTTACCTCACTAAAATTTCTTCAAAAAATAACTTCATGATCCAGGATCACTCTTAATTTCCCCAGACCACTAGAAAATCAAACCTTCCTTTGTTATCTCTTACTCTTTCCATGCTAATACTGTCTTCCTGAATAGATATAAGAACATCAGGATATGGAGGGGATTTGTCCACTTTCCACTGGGAGTGGGCAGCACCTCTGTGCAGAGAAGCTGCAAATTAAAACAAAAATTAAATGTTTAGAAAGCTTTCATTATTGTCTGGATATGAGGTGATGAAAAGGTGAACTATCTTCCTCTCTATCCTCCTTGAGTGATCTGCATTCAGAGAAACAGAAGAAATAATCCAATCACCCAAACTGTGTAAAGCCCCAGATATATATACCATAGTGCCCATGATGCAATTTTAATTTTAATTTTCATTTTAGCATTTAATTTCCATGGGAAAAATGCTCAGACTGCTTTAGTGAGAACCCAGCTGAAACAGGACTCATGTGCTCTGCCTGATGCTAAAACACACGTGCATGTGCCTGACATCTTTCAGGTATTTCACCTGGTACATCTCTCACCACTTCAGCAGTTTTAAATATTCTCAGTGCCCTCATGTGAAAGAATATATTGCATTAATTTCTGAGGGTTACTTCTGGGTTTAGAGGAATCTAAAGGAGGGAACTGGCCAGCGACCCAATGTGTCCCTGTGCACCTATGCTGGTTGTATTTATTTTCCTGGTAAACTCAAATCATCCCCTTTCCCTGTTCAAACTCAACATCAGAAATCACTGATTACCTCTTGCAGATAAAACAGCCATAAATAGCAGTGTTAGTACAAGAAGTTAGTAGAAAGCTAATTTCCCTGTTTCAGTAAATTAAGTTACCTAGGAGATAAAGGGATCAGCCACAAATCACTTGATATCTTGTCAAAAAGTGGCTTCATACCTGCCTGCAGGATTTTGGAGTCAGAGATTGCTTCTTGATCTAGATCCATGAAGATTTACTGTTGATTTTGTGACTGTTATTTTTTGGATTTTATTTTTGCCTAGCTTATGTCACATTAGAGAGCTTGACTTGAAAGCTGTTGCCATTGCTTCAACCACAAATGATAATCATCACGTCCTGGAGGTGCTCTAACACTCACAGCACTAAACAGATTCAGGGGTCCACTCTATTTTTTTTTTTAATTAAATAGCAAATATTCAGAATTATTCCTAAAGAGATAGTGGTTATTATTCTTAATTTATTAAAATTATGGAATTAGTAAAGTTAAGCAAAAATCAGATGTGTCATGGATCTAGATGAAGAATCATTGATATTCAGAATATGTGGGGGTGTGTTTGCTGTTTGAGGAGGTGTAAGGTACCTGAATACTTACAGAGGAGATAGAACCCTTGCCTAGTAGAAAATCATGAAAAATTTCAATCAGGAGACTTAGATTTGACAATTACAATTTTCTGGCTATTATTTAATAAATACAACTGATTTGTCTGAAATCTGCAACATTTAACAGTTCATACAACTTTATCATAGAATTTAAAAGTTTTCTACATTGGAGTCCAGCAGTGCAACATTTGGGACTGAACTGGCTTGTGGTCCAGGACTTGGGCAACAAAGATGGATGAAAATAACTGGCATTTCCTCACAGCATCATGAACACAACTGGGCAGAACTGTAACGCAGAATGAAAAGATGCTGGATTGTAATAATGCCTTAGTCTGTGACTGGCTGCTGAATACTTGTTTACAAATTACTGCAAGATTCTGTTTACACAAGATTATTTTAACCTATAACATTTTGATATTCTTGGGAAGTGCAGATGGTATATTTACTTAATCACTGTCAAAGCCCTAACTTTTCATTATTTTAAACTGATTCCCAAGTCAGTGTTACTTCTGCTCAGTGTTTTCGCATGTGTCACGCTTGCCTTGTTTCAACTCTTTTTTCAGTCATTTTTAATTCTCATCAGAGCTCATTTCTCAGAGTGATTTTTTTTTCTTAAAAATGACTAAATGCATAAGCAAACAGTGGTAAGGTATTTAAGAAAAAACCCCACCCCTTCCTACATTTCTTGCTGTGTTAGCAGTTTTTGAACCTTTCTGGACCACGGGGATATTTTTCCCTGGGACATGTTGTGACCTGTTGTTTTAACCTGGTTCAGCTTGTTACATTGCTATACCCTGAACTGCAAAATTAATACCAAAACCTTAACACTGGAGTGATGAGTAAGGGACTTTTCCCAAAGGCAGCAAGCTCCAGTCCTCTGGCAGGTTCTGGATCTGATCTACCACCTGTTTCTTTCTTTAAAGACACATCTCCATCTCAGCCTCTCCCCACACTCTCCTGGTATTTATTGCTGTAATTGGGTGCCAGCTGCACATGTCAGTGGAGTTGTCACAGGCAAAGCAATGAGCAGGTACACAAATAATGCAGTTTCCAGCCCAAAGTACTGAGTACCCCTGTGGACTGAATGGAGGGACAAAGCAATTTATGATGACTGCAGCCTGGGTTATTTTCATTGCTCAGAGTCTGGATGCTTCCATGAAGCCTTAGGCTGTTTATTCTCTCAGGCTTTTGAGAAAGAGAAGGAATTGTGCCTGCCACCAAAAGCAGAGGGGTTTATTTGGGCTTTTTATGATTCCTCTTGATGTGTGTCTCTATACTTAGGTGGAAAGGACAGAGAAATCTATGAGGAAATTTAACTCAGAATATTACCTTATATAAAGGTGCTCAGACATGGACTGAGAACTTCATTATTTTTTTTCTGAATAAAATAAATTAAAAAAAAAATGAAACAGCTGCATGGGGACTTTAATATTATTGCTTTATCATCTCCAGAATATTGGGAGGGAATTTCACAGTATCGAGTTTGTGTATAAAGGAAACCCTATGTAAGATAATGAGGTACTTTGAGGCAAAACTTAATGGCTTTACCTTACTCTCCCTACTGGTGGTGAATACTTGATAATTCCTAATGAGGCTTTCTTCATACCTCCATAGCAATATGTTCATTCTACATCTAAAAACAGTTTGGTAATGTAATTTCTCTATAAAACACTGCTACTAACCGTATCTAAACTAATTAGGCACAGTCAGAAACAGCCTAAAAATGTAGCATGCTCGCTGAATGAGCAGATTTGGAATTTGGCACTGTTCCTACTACATAACTCGACTGGGATGCTATTACCGATGCCTTCCTTTCTGGGCCACAAGAGCCAGGTTTCTGTGTCTCTCTTGATCTCCTCTGCCCCGGAGCAGTTCTGTGGGCAGAGGGGAACAGCTTGTGTGTGGCTGTTGTGCTGGGGCTCCTCTGCCTCTTCATCACAGCTTGGAGAGCAGAAATGTGGGGCAGGGAGAGCTGCAAGGGTACAATGTGACCTGACCCGTCCTGGCTGCTGGTGTTTAGTGACCACCACCAGCAGTTCAAGTGGGAACCCCCTCTGGGCTTTCCTTACAGTGCAGCAGAGTCAAAACGTGCTGAAAGTCAGGGCCATCCTAATATACACCCCATGCACTTTTTATTTCTAGCTTGATTTTTATTTCAACAAAAGCTCTTAAACCATTAGCCCTCGTGCTTTCCCAGATTTTCACAAATGTGGCAAATTTACCACGTAATTTTGATACACAGAGCATGATCCCAAGCAGTTAAATGCTCCAATTGAAGGATTCACCAAATAAATACTAAGCCTTTAGTATCATGGGATTAAGAAAAGGGAAGGAAACTCTTTGCATAAAGCAACTATAGGAACAGGTAATGGAATATCCTGTTAGTACAGCAGAAACTTATTCCCCTGTGTGTCCAGCTCAGAGTATGGGAACCACTGTAAGCTCTTTCCAAAGTCTTGTTGAGCAAGTTCACTGGGACCTTACAATCGCTGGAGTCACTTCTGAGTCTGATTTGCATTTGGTCTGCAAAACTCTAGGTCAAAAAAGGGTATTGTACACTCTTAGTGTATTCAGAATGACAGTATTCTTTTAATGGGCCCTGACCATGTTTCATTATTTTGGCTTAATCTGTAAGTTGTCATTGTTTCTCCAAGGTCTTTGTTATTAAACAACAGATACGGTGTTCACAAAAAGCACTGAAATACCATTTCAGACCAGACACAAACCAGTGCAAAGTCACTGAATGATGAGATGACTGGTTTGTCACTGGGAGGATGCAGTGGTTCTGCAGTGATCCTGTGCAGAGCCACAGAAGGAGTAGCTTGGGGTGATCCTGATACTCCATATCTATCACTGCTGCCTCAGCAGGACCAGGGGAGAGGCAGCAGCAAAACCTCAGCCCAGAACCCTACAATAGATCCACACGGGCTGTGTTGACTTCTAGATCCAATATATAATCTGTTTTTTAGTGAGATTTCCCAGTGCTGCCTGGGGGGTTTCACTGGTGCAGGCTTGCTGAGGTCTCACAAACGTTTCCCTGGAATGAATGCTGCAGGTACATTCATCACCATCAACGTTCAGGCTGGCTGGGATCTTTCCAAGAGCCCCAAGTTTTTGGGACACTTCAGTTCTCTTCCTGTTGTCTCGCATTGCCCAGTCCAGCATTTACAAATAGTGGCAAGGAGTTTTCTGTCGCTTTCTCTGAAAGTTGGATCAAATATAAAGCATGCATGCAGCTAATTGTCTGGGCTTCTCTAAGTAAGAGCCTATAGTCAGTGGAATAATTGAGCTCACAATGGGCCAATGTTTAGATTTACCAACCCCGACAATTTGTTTGCATCTTTAATTTGCTCAATCTGTTATTTCTTTTTCGGTAGCTAAACATTTCCGTGTAGAAGTAGTCAGAAAACTCAAGCAGGTTCCAAGCAATGAAAAATTCTAAATATTTTATTTTTCTGTCGTAAGTTTGGTTGTACTAAAGAACATGAGTGTAACTCTGCAAGGGGGATGTTTAATTTTTCTTTCTGGAATGATTTTCATACTTTTCTGTGAGTCCTATCACCAGGCTGAGGCCAGCATGGCAGTGGAGAGGAGCAAAGTGTATTTTTGATA
>VZSR01002340.1:9662774-9730655 GCA_013398615.1 Brachypodius melanocephalos
TATCACTTAGACTCCCAGACACTAACAGCTGTAATTTGACATCCACCAGAAAGTGGGAAAATCCAGCAGGAGGTTTTAGGACAGGGCACCAAAAACACCTGCTGGAAAACCTCATCTGCCAGTCCCGTCTGGCTTCTTTAGATGACCACAGACAAGCTGCCTGTATATTTTTTATGCTGCTTTTGCAGCTATTAGGTCTTTTTAATTTGGGGTTGATACTTTTGGTCTCAGAAACCTGGTTATGCTTGAATGCAAAAATTTTATTTGTGTCCAAAGGATATGAAGAAACATATCAAAAAGAAAGGGAATATATATTTTTCTGTATCCTTTGGAACAGAAAAACAACCTAGGGTCCATCTTACTAAAAAAAAAAATTAAAAAAAATTACAGTTTATCTGCCAAAGCTTGCACAAAACTGGGAGAACAAGGGAAAAAGGAAAATCCAGGATATTTTTAATTGAATTGAGCCCTTAGTGTGCTGTTTAAACTACTAAACCTTGTGATTAGACATAGTGATTGAGCTGCAGTATGAAAGAATAACGCTTCAACCTGAGATGTAAATCAAATACATGCTACACTTGCATCCTGGCTAAGTACCATTGAGAGGAATTTCTCATGCCATGGGGTGCACCTGAGTCATGCCATCATCTCATAAGGCCATTAAAGTTCCTCAGTTATTGTTCTTACTCCAACAAATTATTTTACTCCGAGGGAAAAAAACAAAAAAAAAAAAAAGAAAAAAGGAACGTAGCAAATCTGCACAGCCTTTAGGATCATGTGTAGTGTATGCCAAACAACCCTATCTCTACAGAAGAGCTGGGCACTCTTGCTCCTGCTGACCTGGCACCTTCTGAGCTATGTGTGGAATTATAAGGCTGAGGCTGAGCTGATTTCCCACTGAGCAGTGCTTTATTCCACAAGTATGGAGTAAAATGAGACTCATGATGTAAGCTACTAATCAAAGCAAAGATTATCACAGCCTGCCCTTAAATGAGCTGCATTCAGTTCATGACTGTTTCAGGAGTTATCAGCATTGCTTTTTAGGGTCTTTTTATTATTGATTCTTAATATAGATCTAATTGGGAACCTCAGATTGCTTTTGATTTGATCTTTTTCGGCAGAGACTTAAACCCTAAAGGAAACTAGTCACCTCTTTGATGCATGTGCCAAGCTGCAGTCAGACTTCAAAGGGCAAAGGATACAGTTTGAATTTCCTTTCAACTTTCCCCCACTGGCCTGGCTGCTACCACATCATGAATTATAAACAATTCTATTTTGCTCTTGTCGCTGCACTTCACACTTCATACGGGATCTCAAAGTGTTTTACAAACTTCAATTAAATAGAACAATACCCCGATGAACTGGGTTAGCTACAGCTGGAAACCATCTCAACACTCAATGAAGTTTGGCCATTTGAGGGATGGCAGACAGTTCAAGCCAGTCAGGGGAGTTCAAGGAGGGAGAAGAAAAGTGCCTGTGGTAAAAAGGGGGGATGTCATTAGGCGAGATATTAATCAACACCTCACTTGCAGCGTGTTTACCATCCTTAGCCTTTCATTAAAAAGGTCAGACTATCAAATTCAGAAGACCAAGAAGCCAAACTTCAGCAAGAAATTCTTCATCTGCTACTTGAGACAGACTCCAGCTGAGCCTTGCTAATGGCAAACAGTAAGTGGCCATCATCCAGGAAAGGCTAAAAGAAGGTATTTTCTGTGAAGTCACCCAGACTACGGCTGTCAGTAACGCTTCTGTAACCACTCAGCAATGACAGCAGTCAGAATGGCAAGGGTTTGGATTAGCAGTGGCAAAACCTCTATCCAGATTGGAAGGCTCTCCTGGGGCATCTTCATATAGATCTATGTAGGCATATCTTTGAGGGGCCTGTCAAAATCAAAATATCTCTGGAAATACAGGGCTTGAATCTCACTTACACAGAGGCTGGTGCTTACATAAATGAGGCTCCTCAGGCCTGCCTCTAGTTACTATTATGGATGACAGTTTCTATCAAGATTTTTTCTTCACTTGTCTGAGGTTCTTTTAAGTATAAAATAGCTCCCGTGTCCTTTCGCTTCTTCTCGAGTGTAAAGTAGACAAGATCTAGCCTGGAGGATTCTTCAGCTGCCTCACTGCTTGCAAAAGAGAAAGAAACCAAGAGATTTTCCACAGCTCAGGGAGGTGCTTGTTCTCCTGCCTCAGTCATGGTCAGCCTTAAGCCCACCCTGGAATTTCTGCCTGGTGTTTCAGAGGGAAGAGCAGAATGTAGGAGCACGCTGCCACTTTTGCTTCCACCTGATGTTGAGGCTTCAGGTTCATGTTTAACATCTGCACTTGGTAGCTCACCAGAAGTGTGGCTGTTAGGAGGAGAGCACACAAGCTGTTTTAGGGGGGAGGTTTATCCTGTTTTCAAGGGGGAAAAGGAAAATATTTTTACTTTGTTTTCAGTGCTTCCATTTGCAATTTTACATCTCCATAGGAGCGCATGATAACATGGCAGACCGAGTAATCACACTGCTGTAATTACAAAGCTGGCCCCACTACTGTCTGCCATTTATAGCCCAAAATGTTGGAACAAAACCTCAGAGGGTGTGTCTGCGAAGAGAAAAGTACCAGAGCAGTGTTTTGTAGTTGTGTGTACGAGTCTGAAGGCTCTGTGTCTTGTCCTTCAGTTTGCTTCCTGAAGGCACTGATGCATTCATGGGCAGGAAGGTGAGAGTGATTTCAAATAAAATCTGAGATCTTTTAGTCAAGGTTCCATCTGTTTCACCTTAGTCTTGAGGGAAGCAAAAAAATCACATTGAACCAACACTGGCAAAGATAAACAAATGGGTTTTTTTTCATTTTAAGCTCAGAAGTGACTCTTAGGACAAATTGGCTTCTCAAGGTTCCCCTGAGATTAACACTGGGCT
The DNA here is from genome assembly GCA_013398615.1 of Brachypodius melanocephalos. Classification (NCBI taxonomy): domain Eukaryota; kingdom Metazoa; phylum Chordata; class Aves; order Passeriformes; family Pycnonotidae; genus Brachypodius; species Brachypodius melanocephalos. Next base: position 9,665,681 of record VZSR01002340.1, read on the forward strand.
GATCAGATGCTTTGTGCTGCCTTGACTTCAGGAACTCATGCTAATTTTAAGGTTATGTGAACTATTAATGATAATCTGGTGGAATCTTTAACCAGGAAAAGTAACTGAGAGATGGCCAGGAAGTGTCAAATGCTTGTCCCTTTCTTTGTCCAAGGAGGGCAGGACAAAACAGCTATTGGGAAAAAAGAATTTGCATTAGCTCCCATGGAAACACATTTTATCCCAGGCCTTTTTTCCCTATCAACTAGAAATGGATTAATTTAAATTGAAAAAAGGAAACTTTTAAGATAGAAAACACACAGATAAAGAGCTAGAGAAAGAGAACTACTGTGCTTTAAATTCACACCTTCACTATTAGCAATAGCATCTCAGTGCCTTTACTCAGAAAGCCTGTAATTATTAGAGTTCATAACCATACTCAGAGATAAGGAAAAAAGTAATCTCACACGAATGCAGCAACAAATGTTCATGGAATGATAGTCTGAAAACATTTTCATTTCATCCAAATTTTTAAACTGCTTGCCTACACACAGGAGTATGCAAACACATGTCTCTAGCCACAGCCAACTTACCCAGTTGTACACTTAGATTAACAAGACAAAATAATAGAGTTTCCTTACTTGTTCTTCAGTCAGCCACTGGAAATGTCAGTTACATGCATCCCAGAACTCCTCTTTTTGATACTCTATTATCTTTTGAAGAGTAAATATCTGGAAACTCTTGTGCGACTGTGTTAAAACCAGCAGTCAGTATTCCTGCTATCTGTGAGAGGATGGCTCTCCCTGACAACTCCCAAGCAGATTTAGGCAGAATGACTTTTTGCCCTTCCTCAGTCTAGACAAGAAACATACACAGAGAATCACTAATGGATCCACTGAATAAATTATAAATCGTTGGTGTGGCATTTAGCCAGTTGAAGAGGGAAATATCCATGGAGAAGGCGACCTCTGAGATCCTGCAGGCAGTAAAACCTGCTTCCACGGATTCTGGCTTGCACCACAAAAGAGAAAAGGGGCTATGCAAGTAGTTAAGGGGGAAAAAAATAGACTATAAGTCTGGTGACAGGCCAACAAAAGCACAGGATTCCAACACTGACCTAACCTAAAAAAATTGGTCAAAAAATTCAGTGATCTTACAAAGGGGGTTATTCTGTTAATGCAGAAAAAAGGGAAGTGAGTGCTAACTAGCCCCAAAAAATCCCAAACGTATTCTTCTCATCTGAATAGTCTTTAGCAAGCAGTGGAAATCTCTTTGATTGAAAAGGCACTTCAGTCTTGAGATGAAAGAGAGGGCAATTATGTCCTTTTCCTTTCTAAGTTTTCAGGTATATTTAGGGTGGTACTTTTTAATCTGGTCATCCACAGTAGGGTTAGTGCAGCCAAATGATGCAGCTGAAGGCTGCAAAGGTACAGAATGTGTGAGAGGGGGTGCAGGAAAGTGTGTTAATGACAGCACAAGGTACTCACAATCCCCTGTTTTTCAAATCCAACACTGGTGGATGGTTTTTAAAACCTGCCACTGGAGCTTATTGCTAACTAAATTCCCATTGTGCATTCTGCAGGGTGGAAATGCACACTTTGGGTAAATACAGGAGAAGGTCGTATGGCAGGCAAAAATAAATAAGACAAAAGGCAGTTGGTTTTAACAAACCGCAGAGTAAAGCACTGCTAGGCTGTGATATGGACACACCTGAAAAAGCCAAGAATCTAAGTGCATGCAAAGGGCTACATTTCGTAAAGTTAAATATCAATGAAATCTGTTCAACATTTGCATTCAACTTCCAGAATTAGCAATTTCATGTTTTTTAAATGAAACCAAGTTTTACTTATGAAACAAATCTCAGGAATGGCACAATATCAAAGAATAAGAATAATAACCATTTTAAAAAACACTCTCAGAATTTTGAAGAAGAAGCTGCTTATTTTTGGGAATGAAAGCTGACTTTCCACCCACTGCGCTGTCTAAACTAAATATGTAAAATATCTTGAAAGCAAAGTTTTCACAAGCACATGAAGCAGCCAGTTTTACTATAGCTGTGGTAAGAGGCCCTGGTAAAAACAGGAACAAAAAAAAAAAAAAGAAAAAAAAAAGAAAAATAAAAGAAAAAAAAAAAAGAAAAAAAAGAAAAAAAAAGTCATTTTGGTTCAAAGCTATTTCTTTACAGCATGTTAAATATTACGATTGCATTTTATACCCCCATGATGAAGCATAGAATCTTTGCCACCTTCTTGCTCCATGCAATATGAAATACCAAAAGAGAAACAGATGGCTTTTGGTCCTGCGCTCCTGTTTCCTTGTCACATCTCACATGATCATTATAACTGAATGGAAAAGAAAATATGTTTCTTACAGAACTGCAAGAAACCTGCTTCCTAATCAGAAAAAAACCCTCCTCTGTGTTGAGATCCAAATACCACTTTTCAGTGTTACTGAAAAAATCACTATTTCAGAATTATTTTAGAGAAGACATGTGTGTGGGACAGGCATTACGGGAGGATTGGGAAGAGAAGAAATAGGAGAAGTGGAATTGTGCATGCAGATGTAAAACTGGACTGTGGCACAGAAATGAAGTTTGCAGTGCACCTTCAGCCTGCCTGACATTGCTGCAACTAAAATCTCTGTACTGCTGCTTTTAATTCTTCTAATGAAGCCTTGGGGAAAGTGTTACTTCTGTAATCTTTTAAAGACACATATTTTGTAAGTGCAAGTTTTCTCAATTCATTTAATCTCAAGAATTTTTTGTTTATTTCAGTAGATCTAGTGCACCTTGATCTTAAAATGGCTGGAGAGCGAATAAAAAATTAAATCACTTGTTCTGGCAAACCATGGATTGAAAATTTCTGTACCATGTGCATTCAGAGTATATCCCTGACTCCATCATCCATAAGCTAAAATAATCGCCTTTAGCTGAAATAATGGAGCTGGAGATGAAAATCTCAGACTCTGGACAGGGCACTGGGATATTTAAGTGGCATTTCTGCATTTGAAAGGAACCTTGGACACAGTGTGGGTTTCTCTGTCTGACTCTCAGCTCATGGATGAAAGGGAGCAGCAGGGATAACCTGCTTCAGGGCAGTGCAGTGTTTGCCCCAGCAGTGTTTACAGGACATGTATAGTGAAATTTCCACAGGATAGAAAAGGGCCTTCTAGTGATTTTTGGCTATTCACTGCTGAATTCACCCCAGCAAGCTCTGTGGGTATATTACTTCAGAATTCAGGGCCATGGATTTTCTGATGGACCACCTTAGGTAACTCACTCGCTGTTCAAAGCTGGGCTGTATTTTTCTTCTTTAGAAAGTTCCTTGCATAGCCTCATGTCCTTTTCTATAAATGGCATAACTGTGCTGATTAGTAATAAAATAAGGTTCCACCACCCACACCTGCTCAGTGAAGCTCCATTCCTGCAGCTCCTTCCTGTTTCTGGAAGATTTTTCTGTTAAGAGGAATTGTTAATTAGTTAGTAAATCAGTACATCAAGATAAATTAGAAATTTTCTGGACCTGTCCAGAATTGCGTTGCCCTGTCACAAGTCTGACCTTCCCTTCCTGGAAAAGGTCAGAAAGCAAAGACCTTGGGAAACAGCTTACATAAGAGAGTCCCTGTATCTTCCCCTGGAATAAAAGGCATTTTCCTCTTTGTATATGAGGCCAGAAGAAATCATCCTTTTGACAGCTTCCACAGATTTAGAGGCTTCTGGGGTTAGCCCAATGGGTCCTCCTTTAGCCTCACAGCACGTCTTCAAGTTATTTTATAAAAATGCCCTTCCCTAAAGATGTGTGGAAGCAGTAGGCTTAGTTGCCTGAGCATAAATTGGGGTGGAAATGTGCTTTCTTCTCATGTTCATATAACCAGTAATTCCCAGCCAGGCTGTTCCAGCTCTGAGAGTCTCAGCACTGGAGAGAAGCTTGTGTTTTATCCCTGGTTCACACCTAGAGCTGTACCCTCATCTGGCAGTAATCAGTCTGGCTCCATTAACTTGAGTGCTGATTTACACCTGTGCAACAGGAGCTTGCAAAAACAAACCCAGCTACAAGCAAATGATGAAAACCCCATTGAGGGTCACTCTGTAATGGACCATTTTCCTTTTGACCAAACCTTTGCAACACACAGATTGATGTTTTGAGGTCCCATGTGGAGGATAAGATATTCTTGGGAGTGTTTGGAATATATAAAATATATGATGGTTTGACAAAATGATTTGACACAATGAGTCAAAGGTGGATCACATGCCTTTGTCTTGCCTGGAAAAAACCCCCACATTCTTCTAAATGGAATTTTAAAAATAACTATTGTATTAAACAACCATGAAATATTAAGTACATACAGAAGGGGGCAAAGAAATGGAAGCCACAGTGAGGTCCTTTATGTACTCCTGCTGCAATTTCACAGTAGAACAGGTCAGCAAAATCAAGTTCAGGTCCCCACATCTGAACAAAGGGCTGGGATAGGAACCTGAATTTAAGAAGTAAGGTTGTGGAAAGACTGAGGATGTCACTTCTCCATTGCGTGGGGGTTTTGAGCTCCACAGATTCAGTTTTTGCAGAATTTTTGCAGATTTTTTTGCAGATTTTTTGCTCCACAGATTCAGAGTTTGCCCTCTGTGCATTTCATCCCTTGCAGGCACACGGGCATTTGGGGAGTCACAGCACAGCCACCCTCCATTTGTGGAGCTGGTGTGTCCAGCTTTGTCCTCTCTGCTGATTTAGGAACAGCAGGAACTTCAGTCCTTGGACCTGGAGGTACAGTTCTCACAATGCCAGACTTGAAGAAGAGATGCAAACTTGCTGTACAGGAGGAATCCTCTCACAGGTGCCGGTCCAAGGAGGAGCAGGAAGAGCAATATGGGTGAACAGACAAGCCTGCAGTTCTGCAGGCAGGTTGATTAGGTGGCATTGGCTGAAAACAAAAGGCACTCAGCTGCTGAAGAAGGCACTTGGCAGCATGAGACAGACTGCAGAGAAACTCAGAACAGGAAGCTAAACACGAACAAAAATAGAGAATGCAGTGTGGAAACAGAAAGTTCAGGATGAAGCTAAGCCAAGTGCCTGATTTTATATTGAAATATTCTGCAATTTTTTCTGCAAAGTCCTGGAATTCAGTCTGATCTCCAAATGTCATCATTCTAGATGAAAAGACTTTAAAAAAACCCCGAAAAACTGAAAAATATTGCTTAATCTGTTTCCATTCATTCCAGTAATTCCCTTTGTCAGCTGGAAGACACCAGTGTCAGCAAACCCCTGGTTAGCTCGGTTTCCTCCCTTGAACAGGCAGGAGTGGAAATCTGTCACTTCTGCCTGTCATCTCAACCTGCCCTGCCCTCTCTCCTCACTGCTGGACTTGACAGGGGAAGGGTTACTCCACTTCCAGCAAATCACTCAGCAGCCTCAGCTCCAGGAAGGTTAAACACTGAATTGCCTGGCCTTGATCATAATCCATCCTTTCCCCACACATTCCCCTCTCCAGGCAGCTGTGCTGATCCTGGATGAACACCCTGCTATTCTAGACCTGCCCAGCATGCCCTGAATTAGAGCTTTTAACACTTTACTGCTTCTGCTTCCCCCTCTGGAGCAGCTCACAGTGGGGAAGGACATTCTGTTCCGAGGGAAGGCTGAATCATGACTGCAGCTTTCATTAGTTCTGACAGTGCTGGCCACTTGTTCCAAACCAGAACATCTCCACTCAGGCCTTGCTAACCACAAGACTGGCAAGCCAACCAAGAAAAGTGTGTGTTCATAGCTCCAGGGGCTGTGTTTTCACCAATATTCCTAGAGAATCCACCGGTGGTTCATGGAATCCCACCCAAGCCAGTGCCAGTGCCCTCAGCTCCTCTGCAGTTAGCTGGCAACATCCCAGCCAAATGTCATCAACCACGATTCTTTCCTGCTGGAATATTGTGCTGCAATCACACTGCTTGAAAAGTTCTACATTTCTTTAATTCTGTTTTTGTTCAGAACAGCCTTACAGCTCTACATCGATGCATTTCAGGGGGGCATCCTGCTCATATGCAGATGCTGTAATGCTTATTCTAGAGAGTTAATCATAATGTAAAGCTCATTAACATATGTCAAAGCCATCAGAAGATCCACGTGACACATAATAGAAATAATTTCCACAAGATTTTTTTCATCTCTCCTTGTTCAGCTGTTTTCTAGGAAAAAAAAAATAAAAAAAACAACCCACAACTTAAACCTGTATGGCTTTTGGGTTTGTGAATGTTTTCCTTTGTGGTTATGGGTTTTATTTATGAGGTGCCATGTGAGACAAAAGTCATGCCAGGCTCATACTTTACTAGTTCAGTAAATTTTCCATACTTTAATGATCAAGCTGCATACTTTACTTGTTACTTTTTAATATACTTCAGTGATCAAATTGTATAGCATAATGATCAGTTTTCCTAATGTGCCTGAATGAGTTGCATACCTCATTAATTTACATACATATTTTACAGGCTAAAATTGTAGAGTGTTTGGATGAAGTGAATAATTTAACAAGCAGCCTTTTGTCACAACCTGCACAGGAGCCCAGGAATACGTGTGAACCGGAGTGGGATGAAATTGTAAAGGTGTGGGTAGGAAATGTTGGTTTGAACCCAAAATGAAAACAAAAAGATTTCAGAGCATCTGGAAGCTGAATCAGCACTGCAAACCTGGTTTGTATTTGCTTTGTCTTTTCAAAAATGTTCCCTTATGGACTAATTTTGGATTTTAACGATGGATTTATCCGTTCCACCACAAACACAGCCCAACAAGCTGTTCAAGGTGAACATAGAGTGTTTTAAAAAGCAGTTCAAGCTCCAGCCCTGTCATGGACCAAGGACCTCTTGAAAGGTGGAGGCACCTTGTTTTATTGCTGAGTTGAGGTGCAAAGTACTGGGGGTCTTGGAGGACTGTTGAAAGAGACTTCATGTAAAAACACACCGGTCCTGCACAATCTCATGGACTGTGCAGCCTGACGAGCTGTAAAGGATGCTTAACACCTCCTTGGAGGAGGAGAGGACACCACAGCCAAGCCTGCCCTAACAAAAGCAGCTGCCTGCTCTAAAGGTAGCCCGAGACCTTGCTGGTGAGTCAATATTACGGGACAAAAATCCATTCTTTCAATAATTATACAGGCACCTTATAGTTCATACAAGTGGTCTTTCTGTTGACATGACTCAGTTGCAATTTACTGAATTTATTCCAGCATAAAAGCAAGAAAGGCAAAATGTGGCATTTGCAAACCTTTAGAAAGTATCCCACTATTATTTCATACCTGGAAACCATCTAATCTCTTTGTTAAGACTGGGTTTTAATTTCAATAAGCTGAAAGCATATATATTTTTAAGTCCCCAACTATTTTTAAATAACTATTATTATGGACAAAGTAACAGTTGCACTACTATAAATATTAATGCTGGATTTACAGAGAATAAAATACATTTAAGCAACCTTATAAAAATTTTAGTAAAGCTACACTTACAATAAGCACTTTGGTAAAACTGCCTATTGCCAACTGACACACAAAGTCTCTCACCAGCTACAAATGCCTGTAAAACATTACAAACATTTAGAAACACACTGCAAACTTTTGGAGCTGGTCATGGATTTTGCTTCATTTGAAACCTGTGGTCCTTCCTCTTCCTTCTCCTGAGCATCACTCAAGCCCTGTAATTTTGATGCCTGACAGACTTTAGCTCAGGATTTGAAGAGGCTGAGGCAGGTCTCACTGATTTTCCAGCTTCTTCTTTATGACAGGTTTAATCACTGTATAGCTCTGTTTAGCACAACATTCCAGTATTGCCATGGCAATAGAGAGGTACAGTTTGCCATTGGATGATGATTATTATTTTTTCTCATTTTACTTGTGCTTCGAGCACGTACCTTTGAAAATGAAACATGGTTCCTTCCTTAGGACATAAGCTGCAAGTTAATACTCTATTCTAGTAACCAAATTTCCCATTCTTAGCCAGGTTCAGAAATGAGCTGTAAGGAAACATCATCTGGACTCCTGAACACTCAGATCTACTCACACCTGCTTCCCCCTGGGAGAGGCAGGCTGAGAGTGGAGAAGCCAGGAGAAAGGATTGTTAAAATTAACAGGACAGAGGCTTTGGTTTGCACATTTGATAATGTTCCTGTTATTTGGAAACATGGAAAGGATGGCTGCATTGATAACAGGAGGTGATTATGAACTGAGGGATCTGCTCCCACAATCTGTACCAAGTGAGACACTGTTGGCACTGACCTCTGTGCAGATTAATAGCAAATCTGGTTTGATTTGAGTTATTGTAACTCTCATATTCAGAACATCAGAGGACCCTGTCCATGGCTGCAGTCAAGATTTTCTCTGTACTCGACTATTTGACCTTCCTGCTACACCTACTCTGCTATTCTAGTTTGGCACCAAGAACCTGGTGGTATTCCCACTCCACTCATTTTTCCGTATGCCCCGCCAGTCCATCAGGGGTCATTTGGCATATTTGGGTAGCCCATGTCCTGCATCACCCATGTGGGGCCATCTGGCTGTATCCATGGTCATACTTCCAGCTTACTGCATGACCAGACCAAAATCTAAGTGAGTGCACAACTTGACTTATTAGAGCAGTTTGAAAGAGGGTAAGGGCTTCGTGGAGTTAAATAGAAATGAACAGAAATATATGTGGCTTTTTGAAAATATGTGAATATATGTGAATCACATGCTTAGTCAACCATTGCTAACACATCCAATCCCATCTTTTAAAGAAATGTATTATAGCTTGGTGGCTCTTCTGATGTCTGAGGTGGTTTATAATTCTCAGCACACTTTCCAGTATACTGTGAAATACTCACAAAAGCTGAGGTTCTTGAGAAGGTGCCTGAACCCTTTGTTTCATCATTTAAAGAGGAAATGGCCAAGCACTTGATGAAATTCCAGTGCTTACTTACTCCACTGCCATCTTCCTCCAACACAGAAAATGCCTGAGAAGCAAGAATTCAAATTTTTTAGGCAAACCCAGACACTCCAAAAGAGCAGTCTTTTAGTAGCCATTTAGCCATTGACGTGGAAACACCTGAGATCCATATGCCTTTTAATTGCAGGTGTTTTTTACATGAAGAAACAAAACACATTTCTCAGAACCACACTAAACTTGAGTCTTTCTTTTATTTTAAAAGTAATCTGCAATTGTTGAAATGAGCCAAAAATATTTTGTGGTTCTGTGATGTGTGTAAATATAAGTATGGAAATAAAAAACAACCTGCAGTAAAAGCTAAAAGGTGTTATAGCAAGTATCCAAACATTCCAGAAAAGGTACTGGTTAAGACAAAAGATGAAGCAAACATCTTAAATTAAAACTTAAATTTATTAAATTTAATTTATTAAAATTAAAATTTAAATTTATGAAAAAAATATTAGAGGGCTGTCTTAAATAACTGACATTAAAATATTTTTTAATTAAACTCTCCTGAGCCTTTTCAATTTACCTTTTGTCCCCCCAGCTACAACTGTTGGTAAGGGAAGTTCATTTTCTGCTCTATAAAGGACTCAATAGCCTTTCATCCCCACTAACTTCACCTCACCCAGCAGGCTTACTTTCTTCTCTTCCTCCCTTGCACAAAATTCCCAGCCTATTCCTTGTGGGAGTTTTCCAGAGGTTTCTCAGGGGAAACAGTTTAGGGAATAGTTGCAGCAGCAGAAATCTTGAGAGAGCAGTTCAAGAGAGCGTCAAAAATACCAAAGTCTACAAAAGCTGTGGGTGAGTTTGTTGTGGATCAAAGTTGTGGCCACGTGATCCCAATATGTTTGGGACAAACATTCCAGCAGTCTCTAGATAGTGTGAAAAGAGATTTCTGTAAAGCAGCAGCATCTCTGTGGAACTCTTTTCTTTGGGTTCTGGTTCCAGGGACATCACTAGCAGCGTGTTTGTTGAAACCTGTGCTATTTCTGACTGCACAGACTGAGGTTTCAGAGACAAAGCCATTGATTACAGGGAGTCTCTATCCCCACTATCCTCCCCAGGGATTGTTCCCTTCCCCTCCCCTGTGCAGGCAGCAGGTCTCCCGGGGCCCCACACAACTGGTCAGGCTTTTAGGATGTTGATGTTCCCTGACCCAGGTCACAGGACCAGAAGGAAAATGCTGCTTTTGACCAAGGCAGAAGGCAGGACCACATTGCTGGGAATACAGGATCTGCCTCTAAATTAAACATGAGCTTAAACCGGGCCTGAAACTGCAGGTGCAGACGACACAGCTCTGGAGTTCTTTGTGATGGCAATGTTTTCTTCAAGGATTTTTTGATTATTCTTTCCCGTGCTTGATAACAATCTTGCTGTGGCAAGAAGAGCTATTTCCTCTAGAGGCTGCTGCATTTCAGTAGACTGCAACATAACTGTCTAAGACTACTTAGCATACAGCATTTTTTTTTTTTTTTCATTCAGAGCTTTCCAAATTCTAGGGAGAAGTGGTTATTTTTATTGTTCTCGTTTTACAGGTGAGAAAACCAGGAAACATGCTGCTTGACAGCTAATGCACCTTATCTGTCTGTGCCAGAATCAGAAGTGGCCCAGAGCATAAATGCAGATACTTGCAGAGCCCCAGGTGACAGGTGATAACTTCTGCAACCACTGTAATGTGCTCACATCTGATCAGATGTCTATTCTCAGTTGCTACATGCTTCTTGTGCCTGATAAAATCATAATGCCTGCCTGCAGTAGCACATTACATCTAGTTATAACAAGTCTCAGCTTAGAAAATTCAACAGAGCTGTTTGGAAGATGTGATATTTACAGACAACTGGAGGAGGAAGGAGGGGGTTTTTTGTGAGAGAGGAAGGCCCTGATAATTTGCTGTTTGCTTCTTCCTTTCCCAATCTCACTGTCACAAAACCTCTAGGCTTGATTTGATATGTTTGCTTTGTGGAATTACCAGAATACAATCAATTAAGAAGCCTGCTGTTGTCAGAAGATGGTATTTCTACATAGGCCAAGGTTGTTGGAAGCACTTAATAGCAGAAAAGTTTTGAAGCCTTTGGGGTAGTTACCAGCCAGGCAGAAAAAATAGACATTAAATAAGATCAAACTTACCTTATACAACAAATCTAAGGATGATGTTGCTGTTTCCTTTATCTTTATTAGGGTTTGTTCTAAGCTGGGCTCTGCAAAGCTTGCAGGTGGTGCAGTCTGCTTTTGTTTCTGCTGGTATTCAGAGGCTCTGCCATCCTCAATTGCTCTCAGGAAATCAAAATAAGAGAGCCTGCTGTCATGAATGCTGATTCCTAAGCTAAAGGAAAAACACAGAATGAGATATCAATGATTTTAAATCATTATCTCACGTTGTCTGAACTGATTAATTATTATGATGTATTATTTGTACTGCAGCAGCACTTCAGGATACGCTTGTGGTGTCAGTGTATAAATCTTGTTAGTTCCAGCCCAAGCTTTTTATCAGGTCTGAGATACCCATCCTGTCATTTAAATTCAACCACAGTCTCAGATGCAGATCCAGGCCAATCTCCAGATGCTCAGGAGGAGACCTGCCTCAGCCTGGGCCCAAGTGGGAAACCTTCCTGTCCATCAGCAATAACTCCTTGCGTTTTTAACCACAGCACAGTGTTTTGATCCCCATTTACCGATGGGCTCACCATCCTCCATGTGGCTGGAGGACATGCAGCCTCCCAGCTTTATCCCTGGAATTCTCTTTCCCATCACAGTCCAAACACAATCTAGGGGGCTCTGTTGAGGAGTGGATGTCCTTGGTGCTAAGTGCTGCTACTGGCCCTTGCCTTTCAGCTTCACAAAAACACCCTTGGCTCGCAGATGCTGAACCCTCCTAAATGTTGTGAGAGGAAGCAGCAGAACCACAGCCAGCCTTGAAAGCTGCTGCCACACCTGCACTGGGATATCCAGTGCCTTTCTCTGGCTGGTTTTGTGGATGGAGCAACACAGATCCATACCCATGAGTTCTCTACCACAAAACTTTCTTCCATACAACGCTTCTGCCTATGGTTGTGACAATGGGCTGAACTTCTCACTTTGTGGTGTGAAGTATCCAGCAAGGGTTTCTCTCTCGCTCACTTGTGGCCAGCCCAAATGTGGGAGCCCATCCCATACCTGGGAGCCCATCCTGTACCTGGGAGCCCACTCCATTCCAGGGAATCCATCCCATTTCTGGGAGCCCATCCCATCCCTGGGAGCCCTGCTCATGGGCTCTGCAGGCTGAACTGAGAGCTTCCCAAATTTCTGTCTGTCACCTGAAACATCTGCTGGATCAGACACGCTGGAGAATTCCGTGTTCTGTCACGTTGGAAATGGAGTGGGATGCAGAGCTGACTGCAGATAGCTCCAGGTAACAACAGTGAATATATTTTTTGCATCAGATATCAGCAAGGGGAATTGTGAGATCTTGCATATGATTTGGGAATGGGGTTTTTTGGGTTTTTTTTTTTTTTTTTGAGAATAACTTTGTTACCAAAATAAATTATTTTTTATTTGCATATTTTACTATAGAAATACTGGAATTCAGGCAAGCTTCACTTATACATAAAATATGTGACTATAAAAGTTATTTAGCAAGAAAAATTAAGACAGGATGAATAGCACTGACCATTACATGAAAAGCTACTTTCAGTGTTCTGTGACTTGTGGTTTCTTAATGAAAAGGCACCTGATATATTTTAAACAAGGACTCCAAACAAGCCCAGTGAGCTTGTAGAGTGCATCACCACAATGGATGCAGGAGCAGGGGCTTGCTCTGCCCTTGTTTTCTCTGTATTAAGCCAGTGCAGCCAGACTGTGGAATTTCCTGCTCTTAAAAGATCACCAGAGAGTCTCCAGAATACAATTTACACCAGGCATGTTTGATACAGATCCACTGGCTGCCATGGAACTATTCCAGACTGATCTTAGAGTTACCATCTTTGGAGAGGTTTATAAAAGACTTTAATAGCCAATTATCAGAACTATGGGTTCTTTATACACATGTGTTAGGCAGACAATTCCTATGCTGCAGGGGAAACCCTGCACTATTTTTTCAGCCTTGCATTCAGCTTTTTTTTTTGTTAGAATTATGGTCATGGCAAATCCTAAAGAGCCAAGATTTGACAGAGGAGATGGCCCCACCACACAATCCCGATTTTCTTGTTTAAAAATGAATTACTGTAACACACTTTTATCATCTGTTTCCACAGTTAATCACCAGGGACCAATGCCTCCGCTACCAATCACCAGAATATCCAGTTACAAGAATGTCTAATTAATGGGGAGAGCCAGTAAAACAAAGAGGAAGCTTTATAAAACAGGCTGGAAAAGAAATTAACTATAGACCCCATATCTGCTGGTAAGAAAAAAAAAACCCATTCAAGAGCCCTGATTTTGCATCTTGCAGCTGCACAGCACTCTCACATACTACCCGTGTCAAGCTGGCTCCAATATCGGAGACAGTGTGTGGAAAAGGAAATAATCAACACCATTTCAGCAGAGAAATAAATTGCCAAGTGGGCATTAAAATTTTAGTAATAAAACTAAATGCATATGCTAATCTACTCTGTATTATTTAGAAAAGACTATTTTGGATCAAGAAAGGAATAATCTGCACAAAATTACAATGAATGGAGGTGTTTATCATCAAGAGGTCTTTGAGAAAGAAACAAGCAGCAGATTCCTATTAAGGTTTCAATTCATAAAAAGTTGATCACCCAATTAAAGGTGAACTGTGAAAAGACTTTGTTAATTTTATTTCAAAAACGAGCCTGGTGTGGCAGGCACTGGAGAACAAAACCCAGTGCTGCCAGGCATGTGACCTCTGGGGGCTGGCTTGGTGCAGAGAACTGCAGTACCCGATGCTGGAGCAGGTCCTTTGTGTTCTTCAGCTTCTACAATAGAGATTTTTTCTTCTTTTTCATATTAATACAGTGAATAAAAGGATATCTTGTCATGGCAGCAGCACTGGATCATTTGAAAGCTAATGTTATCTTATACCCTGCTTTAATTGTGTTTCCATTTTGAATAAGATGTTGCACACCCTTGCTCAGTTAAACTGAGATAAAATAAGTGGAACAACCTAACAAACAAATGCTCATACTCAAAGAATACTTTTGGAGCCATTTAACTTTTTTTTTTTTTTTTTGCCTGCAAAATCAATTCATTATGCAAAATGTTTTTCACACATCTGCAGTTTTAAGCCTGTGGGTATCTCCATTAGTTTTAACAGAGTTTTTTTTTCATTTAGTTAACACTCAGTAGAAGCTTATAGGTTTTGGTGGGTATGAACAAAGAGGTCCAAAGGAGACAATCACACAAACCTGTTTAGAAAACTTCTGAAATCATCATCATCAGGATAAAGCTTGAATTTTTGTAGTGTCTTGGGCAGGCCACATTTTTTTACATAGCCATCTCTATTTTTATCCTTTATGGATGGCGTTATTGAAATCTTGGAAGTAATCCCTGACTTTATCCCTGAAAGACAGTGCAAGTTTATTTCAGCTGCTTCGTTAAATGGGCTAAAAGGATACAAACAAACACACAGAAGAGGGGTGGAGGGGCAGGGAAATATTTTGAGCCTGTTTATCTGTGTGTGGTAAGTCCAGAAAATCTATTAATTCAATTCAAAGACCGACAAACTGTTCAGAAATAAACTTCAAATCCAATATGCCTTCCATTTTATTTGTGCATGGAATTGTACAGATTGGGCCTCTTGCTGCTTGGGAGATGAACTGGTTCCTCTCTCCAATCAGAACTGCAGATGCAAAACATAGTTCTCTCTTTTAAAGCCTGTCCTGATCAGAGTTACAAAATGTTTATTATTACTACAGCCATTAAAATGATAAGGGTTTGGCACCATAACTCTGCAATTCTGGAGGCTCCTGGAACTCTGACACAGTAAGACAACTTCAACAAAACCTGCTGGGCCTGACCGAAACCTGGAGCAGAAAAATGCCTGATCCATGCTGGACTTCAGATCAGGACCTTCCAGCCTCTCTGAGATATCATCACCTCTTGCACGTGATTGAATTCAAGCCTCAGAGTCTTGACTTTTCCTCCCGCTTCGTTTCATCACTTAATTTCACTGACATCAGGGACTTTGATCAAACTTTGGAAGCTCAAGCAATGTGATTCTCTGCATCCTGACTCAATCAAAAGCCTCTCTGCAATTTGTTCTGAGCTGTTTTCCTCTCAGATTTGCAGAATCCTTGGTTTTCTATTTGTTTTCAAGAAGTTATAAGTTCAGTCTAGTCTTTACAAGGACAAGATATTTTCCTTGCCTATTTTTACTCCTAAGAATCCAAACTTTTGGACTTTGCACTTCATAGGAGCAAAGAGCAATTTTTCCACAGCCCTCAGGGTCCAGGAAACACCACTGTGTATGGAATCACCCACCTTAAAAACATCTGGATTATGATATGGCTTAGGTGGGTTGTTAGCAGTTTATTTATTACATTCTTCAGATCCACTGCACCTTTCACTGCTTTGTGGACTAACCCTCTCCATAACCAAGTTTCACTGACAAGAAACAAATTTTCAACATTTCTCTCAAATTCAGTTAAAAAATATGGATTACTTCTCAGCTTCCCAGATTGCTTGAACTGTATTTTGACAGATTTGGCTCAGCTCAGCATCGTATTCAAAATATCTGGAGACTCCTTGAATGCTCTGTAAAGTGTCTTTGATCCATAGGTATTTCTCCAACCTTAACTTTATTATCAGGCTGAATGGCTTTACTTAAAAAAAAAACCCCAAACCACTAAAAGTCAGGCAATTCTTACATTCTGAGAGCTGGCCTTTGCCTGCAGTGGTTTGTCTCAGCTCTGACCATACAGGTGGATTAGCAAATATCTGACATTCCTTATAAGCAGAGAGCAGAACCAGAGCTCTGCTGATTATAGAAATATTCCACATTAGTGACAGGCAGAGCTTTGCTCTCAGTCTGTGTCCCAGTCCTGGGTTTGAAAGGTGTCCTAGAAATACAGGCCACACATTTCCTTTTTTTTTTTTTTTTTTAAGTAATACTGACTCTAAACCACCTTTTGAAGACCTTGAGTGTCTTCTAGTGCCACTGTATGTAAGGTCAGGGGTTGTCTTTATCAATGCTTTTAATCTGGGAATTTTTTTTCCCACACTTGCAGCTCAATATGTTCATTTTGTGTTCTAAATCAAAAGCTACTTGCACAGATTTCTTGTGTGAAATGAACTCTCATGTGACATTCCTGTGCAAAGTGACCTCTGGACACCTTTGTTATCCTCGTGGGGGGCATTTTTGTAATGACTCGGGCTTGTATTTTTGACAGTGAATGTTTTATGATATTTCTCCTCCCTTACATTTGCATTTTTTTTCTAATCACAATCTCAGGCCCTCAGATGGTTTTTTCAGGTTCCTTGCTGGTTTTCTCTCTGTTTGACATCTCCAGTTTAAGCAGGACAGTTTCTTCATGTGATTGGCTTTCCCTGTGAAAACTCAAGAATGACCTTAAAGCCTAAAGGAAGTCTCTGAAAGCAAAACCTCTTGTCCAGTGGTCTAAAAATGCCAGGTGTTGAACACCTTGTCAGACACAAGGAAATTTGCTTAGATCCAACAGAACAATCTGGATTTTTAATTTTTTGTAAAAAAAATTACTGATATTTGTAAAATATATTGATTTGTGCTGATACTTGGTCCCAAGAACAATGTCAGCCACTTCTCTTTTCATCTTGCTGTTGCTAACTAGCTCATTTTCAAACTTCCCCCTATTACTCCTAAAGAATCCAGCTCCTTTACGAGCTTGTCTCTCACAAGCAGAGGGATGCTCCTAGCAGCACACACTGCTGTGAAAACACAGCTCTGCATTCTGTGCCCCCTTTTCCTCTGACACTGAAGATTTCTGAATGCTGATCTGTGTTTATGGATCCTTTAACCAAGCCCAGGGACAGGCATATTCAAAAACCCAAACACTAACT
Source organism: Brachypodius melanocephalos (assembly GCA_013398615.1). Lineage (NCBI taxonomy): Eukaryota > Metazoa > Chordata > Aves > Passeriformes > Pycnonotidae > Brachypodius > Brachypodius melanocephalos. The sequence goes on from VZSR01002340.1 coordinate 9,682,563, forward strand.
CTTTCTGCCTATAAATTTAAACTACCCTGTTTGTCTTTTTTCAAATTAAGAGCATTCAGTCCCCTGATACAAATCAGATTCTTGCTAGACACCATCAGTTTCAATAGTCTTTCCTCTACAGGGAGAGATTCCTGGGCCAGATATTTTGCTGTGTGTTTGGAGCACCAGTTTTTAATTTAGAGGTTGTTGGTTCTTAGTCTGCAGCCCACTTTTGAAGCTTTTGCTAGCATTTCTTTGTGATATTTTCTTGTGTTCCACGTTTGTGCACCATCACATTGATCTGGGGACATAGAGGGTACTTTCTTTTGCTTCTGCTTTTCCAGTTGCAAGGTCCTGCAAAATAACTGTATTTCCTACAGCTGCTGCAAAATTTCTGAACTCCTGAACATAATGTGAATCTATGAATTTTCACATATTTCACTTTGGCTATTCGCAGATAACTCTGAAGAGTCTCAAAATTGTTCTTGTTTCTTTTTCTGACAGACAGCACCTCCTTCTCCCCCTTCTAGTATTTCCATATTGTCCCTTATGGCTGTCCCAGCTTGACTAAACAGATTTTTCTAGCATTTTTTTTTTTTTAATTCTACTTTCCCGGGATCTTTTCTGTATCATTGGATCTTTGATTTGATCCTTTCTAATGGAATCTCTGAAATGTCATAGCTGCTTGACTGATCTGTTATTTTAAGATGAGCCAAAAATTCTTCAAAGGATTCCTCCCTCTACATTCTTACATGAAACCTGTGTCTTTCAAAAGTTCAAGTTTCCTTGCGAGTGCAATATTCCTTCAACTTGCTTTCTGTAACTGCATGGATTGCCCTCTCACCCTGGCTTGGTTTCATGCCATTAAAAACTTTGATAGCTCCTACTCCTGCAATATTCCAGAAAATAGTTGTGAGCTTCCTTATGATTAATCTGGGCACTGTAAATAAGTTCCAAGGCATGATGTGAGGCTTTTGAAGGAAACTGCAATAATGCCCGTGTGATTTAGAGGCTCTAAAAGCCCCTAAAGAGCTATCACTTTTTCTCTCACTTCCAAATCTCTCTTTTTCTGCTTAATTCCTTCCTCTCTTTCACATCCTGCTGTGTGGCACCGGGCTTACACTGACAGCAAGGCTGTATGGGGAGGGATGGAAGAGCTGTGCAGAGGGTGCACAGCAATCAGGGTGCTCTTGCTTTGCCTTCCTGCTGGCTTTGCTCCCCTCCACCTCCATGTGCCTAATTACTGACTAACCAGCTCAGCCTCCTCCTAGATACCAGACCCCAGAGATCCAACATCTGCTAATTACATCTCCCAGTTTCAACTTTTATTATGTTCAGAAGCCTGCAGGCTTTCCAGCAGAGAAACAAATCTAAAATCTCCTGCCAGAGGAGGGTTTGTTTTTCTGAAGCTGACATGCCACTGCTTAAACGCCACAGCTTTACAGCAGTTGGGCAGTGGTGGAGGAAGATGAGGACTGAGGCTCAGCAAGAGACCAGGAGAACCACACCAGGGAAGAAGGACAGCAACTTCAAAGCCAAAGCCAGATGACCACCAGAAGGACAATTTGTGATTTCAGCCAGACTTTGATCCCTGCCATCCCCAAAGCCTGTTCAGCATCTTCCATCCCCAAAGTCTGTTCAGCATCTTCCGTCTTGCAGGGATGGGCTTTGAAGGGTTGATATGGTCCATGCTGAACCCTCATTGAGGAAAATTCAGCAACCCTTTCTCAACTGTATTTATTTTCAGTGCCACTCTTCATCGCTGCTGTCATCTTCCACTTAAATCTTCACAGAATCACAGAATAGTCCCCATGAAAGTAGAGGCTGAGGTTTTGAGATTTGTATTTTTGGAAAGTTGAAGTATTCAACATTTTTTGGTCTAATAAAAGATTTCCAGGTGGTAATTATTCCACTCACAGCAATAAATATCTACATGGAGAAAATGAGGATTAAAACCATAGATCAAGCTGCAATGCCAAAAAATAAAAAAATTCCTTGCAAATGTATTTTTGTATTTTTTCTTGAAGAGCTGCAGAGCCACTGCACACTGTTCAATGTCTGTTTCTAATTTGGGCAATTTGTTCCAAAAGCAAAAGGAAAAAAACCCAAAAAAGTGCAAGGCAGTATGTTTTGAATTGTAAGATGTCCAGAACTTTTGTCTGCCTCACTATCCCTGGGCCCTGAAACTGCTCCAAAGCTGCTAGGGTGAGGTTGACAGCCCTTGCAGGAAGCCAGGAGTAAGGACACAGGCTGGATGCAGCCACTGGGCAAGGAAAAATGTGAGGAAAAACGCGAGGGCTTGTGCAAGATCACGGAATGGGGAGCGGGTGCTGCTCCCAGTGCTGCCAAAGTGGGTCCTGCAAACAGCAAGCACACACTGCAGGCAAATATCTCCTCCCAGTCCAAATGTGAAAGGTGAAAGGAATCCATTTCCCAGCACACTGAGAAGGGAGTGTGGGCTGAGGGCCATGTGGAACACCCTGGCTTGGTTCTGCAGCCACTGCATGGGTTTGGCTGACCAACAGCTGATCTCCTTAAATCCACCTTACAGTCACATGTGGGGGAACTGGAAAAGCAGAGGACTTTCACAGCCTTGCAATAAACTTACATAGACAGAGGTTTGAAACAGAGTTGAATTTTAGGCCTTGAAATATTTGGGGCATAGAAACTTTCTGAGCTGCAGAAAATGTACAACAAGCAACCATTGTATGCTGTAAGGCGTACGTGCAGTGTTTACTGATTGGCTTAAGTAGACACTTGTAAGTTTTAGCATTGGCCTGTTGGCTAAAAAGCATTTAAAAGGCCTTGTAACAAAGAGAACTTTGGCTTCTGGTGTTGTGACATGAGTTTTACCATCCTTTACGTTTCTACCTTCACTGAGACTGATAATGAAATAAAAAACTCGTGGAACGCCTCTTGGTCACCCCGTCCCGTTATTGGTGATCAGATCCAACAAGGGGGATGGTCTCCACCTCTGCTTCTCATAGCCCAGCTTTCTGAGGGGTTTCTGAAGCAGGAGGCTGACACTGGGCTGGATTCCTGCCTTCACAGCCTCCACACACAAGGATTTTTTTTCATCCACTGTACAATGACTCCAGCTCTATAGTAATTTATGGCTTTCCAGGGCCTTACATGAAATCTGAGGAGTTCAGAGGTCTGCATTCAACTTCTCTTGCACATCCAGATATCCAAGAGAGAAAACCAGACAGGCACTCCTAGCACAGGACTCCTCCCACAATCCAGGAGGTGGGTGAGGGAGTGTGGGAGGCAAAAAAGAGAACATTCAGCAAAACTGAAAGGTGGCAATAATCAATAACAATGCTTACTTTTGCAGACCATCAGTGATTAAATGGTGAACTCATTCCCAGACAGAGCTGCAGATGACAGATTTTAATATTTAAAAAATATTAAAATCAGAACTGGGTGTCCTATATACAAAAATCAAGAAAAGCGGAATCTAACAAATAATTAGAGTGCAGTTTTGGAAAGGGTTACAAAAGTCCCTTCTGCAAACTGTCAGCACTCAGGACGAGTGACCCCCAGTGCAGGGGTCAGAATATTCCACATCCATCTATTAGAACTCTACCTCAGCCAGGAACATCTGGCTCCAGCTGCCAGCACATAACCGCATCCAGTTCTATGTGACCCAGCCTCCAATTTCTGTGCCTCCAAATAAAGGTTAAGCAATGTGTGTCTGTGAGTATCGAAGCAGTTCTGACCATGGTTGTTGTTACAATATGTTCACAACAGTAAATAATTCTGAAGGATGCAGACCTGCCAGCATCACACATCATGACTATTTTATTTTTACCTGGCGTGTCTTCTCCATTGATTTAATTACTCTCCAGCTGCTTCAGGAGGAGTATTTGCATCTTTGAGCCACACTGTATAATTTCTGCTTGCAGCACACAGCATCTCCCTGACTTGAAGAGCTGCTTCTTATTTATAGCACTGGAGGCAGGGCTGCCTTGTGCTTGGCATGGCACTAACAGGAGAGAAGTAGAAGGCTCCTGACCAAAAGAGCTCTTCATCCAAGTCAAACTAGTGATAACAGGCTGGTACAAAAAATGGAGTGGAAAAGCCCAGTATGAGGCAGTTTCACATCAAATACAACAATAAACAATGCCTGCACCACAGCAGCTGCCTCACCATCTCTGCTTTATGTTACACAATTCTTTACAGGTGGAACTCTCGTTGATACCTGCGGGTGTCATAAGTGCAGTTTATGCCAGAGAGCTGCAATGCAGGTGGGAGAGATGTGATGCTGAAAAAACAAAAGGACAGTTTTGCTCTTATTCTTTCAGGCTATTTGGGATACTGAGAAACTGAATTTTAAAAAGCCAGGCAAAAAAGGCAAAAGCCTTAGCTTCCAGGCTTCTGTCTCGCTTTTGTGGGGCAGTTGTGAGCTGATTTCCCAAGCTGCCTCTTTATCTGCAAGACAAGGCTGCTCTTCTCTGTTTATGAGTGTATCAACTTTATCAGCAATGTCATCGGGAATTATCATTCTTATAAACAATAATTTATTAGTTTCTACAACTTCCAGACCCTTTCCAAGCACAAAAGGAAGCAAATCTGTGCTCCTGGGGATATATTTTTACATGGGTTTTGCTCCTGAGGGTTTATACTCCTAAATAAAAATATAATACATTCCAGGAGAAGAGCAAGAAACATGATAAGCATCCAGGTGGTGTTTATCCACAGAAATATGAAGTTTTAACAGCACTGTTGTGGGGCAGAGGATTCTGCTGCTGCCTCAATCTGCTGGCAGGTGCAGGAATCTTACAGGATCAGGCTAATCACTGCTGGCTCACTGGGGCAAGCAGGGATCATTAGACTCCACTGCAAGCAGGTTATCATTTTGTCATTTGTCTGTCAAATGTTCTTCTCAGGAGCAGTGACCTCTTAACTGTGAGTGTTGATTTTGTTTCAGACAGAGACTGGGAGATGAGATGCCTCTTTCTGTCACGTGCAGCCAGGGTCCACCCTTGTCAAGGCTGGTTTTGCTGCACTCCAGAGCCATTTCCCAGCAGTTTAAGGAGCTGCTAGGGGTATGTGAAGCTGAGTGTGATTGCCACCCATCCAAGGGACAGGGAGTGAGAGGAGAGCACAGCCTCCTACACACCCACCCAGTCCAGCTGCAAGGAAAGCCCCTGGTCAGCATAACCAGGTCCAAGTCATGGTTGTCTGCAGCAGTCAGGTGGGGATGGACCTGCACTTGCTCTTCTCCTTCAGTCTGAACTGATGGCAATGCTAGGACTGGAACCACGAGCTGATACCCATAAACAGGCCAGAGAGTGGCCAAGGCACAGGGGACACCTGGCACATCTCTGCCAGTGAACCTTCTCAGCCACCCAAAAGGAGCAGCTGCCTCCAACCTGCCCAGCAGGAGCTGTCCCTGAGGCATTCTTGCTCCCAAGCAGTGATGGGAAGGAACAGGGAACACATTAGCTGTCACAAGTCAAAGGTTTGGCAGCCCAGCAGCAATGGGAATGTCTCTGGACATTATTCTTTCCCAGGAGAGATGCTGCCACAAGGTCTGTGCAGTAAACGAGAGAGCCCACGGAGAAGATTTGTGAAAGAATCCTCTCAGTGCACACAAGCCAGGCTCATCTCCAGCAAATCAAGGGGATAACACTATGGATAAGGTTGGTTCAGCACCTTCCAAAACTGTTTTTCAGTCTTATTTTTAGTAACACTGTATTTTTGCTCAGGGTGTCATCTTGACAAACCAAACACAAACACTGAAACTTAAATGCTAAGCTCATAAATAACTTACTTGGTCTGATTTGTGATTTCTTTTACATGCAGAGCTTTATTTTCTGCTGTTTCTGATGCTCTTTCAGCTTTGAACGCTTCTTTTGTTCATTATTCTAATAATAAACAAAATTAATGCTTGTAACTGTGCCTGGCTGTCATCTGTGATGTGTTGGTTGAGCCTGTGTCAGCGGATGGAAACTCTATCCCCAGTTTCTTAAAAATTCTTGGTGAGTTAGTTATCTTTTTTCGTCTGTATCATACCTTGAAAAAGAAAATCTCTTTTTAAATATTCATGTGTTCCCCACAGAAAGACATTACAGATGTCCTTAACTGACTTAACAGCTTAGCTCTCACTGACTTCCCTTCCTTGCAGAGGTGCCATACCACACTGAAAATGAATGAGTGGCTTTACACGAGGCTCAAAAGATGGGGTCTATGCATTGTAATCACAGAGGCACTTCCAAAAATACTACCCTGAGGAATAAAATTGCAGGAGTATTCTCCAGCTCTCAGTGCTACAGTCTTTCAGAGTCTGGTTTGAGATGCAGGTCTCCAAAAAATCCATTCCCAAGCGTCTCAAAGTGGTCACACAAGATGCTCAGAGTTGCAGTCGTCCTTCAGAAACATAGCTTTAGCTTCATAAAGTCTTCTCATATTTTCTTAGGTACAAATCCTGCCATAGGCTGTTTCCTCTGGAGTTCCTCCCCCTGCCAATGCTCTGATGCATGGCAATGCCTAATTTAGCCTGAGCTCCACTCTAATTCCTTTATTCAAGTTACAGATATATCAGGCACGTAAGAGATTTTAGCTATTCTCTAAAAGGAGTGGCTGATGGGAGTGAAGTTATGCAGCAGATAACTGCATGAAAAGGAAGCTCTTCAACGTGCCACAGGAATAAGGAATAAGAATGGGAAGTAAAATCTAATGGAGTAGAAAATAGTTCATAAATGAATCAATGCTAAAAAAAAATCTATATAGTTAATGCAGTTTGTAACCAAAATGCAATACGCTGAGATTCTATATATTAGAGTGATTACTTTCTAAAATAGAAGGTAGCTTTTTTATATAACGTCACAGACAGCTGACATTTATCCCACTGCAAACACAGTTTATGGCACAGCTCCTCTTTGTTGAAGGCAGATAAGCTCCCCCCACTTCACAACAAATTACTTGTCTATAAAAACATTTCACGATATTACTTGAAATCTTTACACAGCATGAAATTGCCTTGCTTGCTTTTGTTAAGTATTTGCTATGTGGCATTTTTCTTTCGGCTGTGGCACTTTCATTGAGGTTGAAAATATTGCAAGTAAACGTAGTGTTCTGAAAAGAAGAGGCTGAGCCTTCCCACAGGTGTGCAACGTGGATTGTCCACAGAACTTCTGAATGGAAGCTCTGTTTGCAGTTCCCAGCTGACCTGAGATATCTGGAACGGATTTTAAGCCAGGACACACTGAGCTGGGCATTTGTGTGTATAAGAAGAATTGCTGGGAAAGAAGTTAATGTAACCAGTGACCTACAGTGCCATCTGAGAAGAAAATGCATGTTCAATTAAAGGGATCAGAAATACTAAAGCCAAGTGGAAGTTCTACCTTTGAATTCATTGGAAACTGATGGATCTAACTGAACTTTGTATGATAAGACACAGCCTCCTGTAACGCAGCGTCGTGTACTGAGGTCACAATCGTAACAAAACAAAAGATTTCTTGTGCAGTGTAATCTATTGTCATTCCCTGCACTGCCAAAGTCTCTGTAATCCTATAAAAGATGCATTATTGCAAGACCTAATCATTTAGAGTTGTTATACCTTGCCCAAAGCTGCTTCAATCCTTCCAGGGTGATTGGAATGCCAAATGGGAACAAGAACTTCTTCAAGTCCCTTGGCTGTATAATGCCATTTCCTTCACTGTCAAACCCTTGGAAATTCTGGAATGCAAAAGAAATCATCACTAACAAGAACCAACAAGTTTGACAAAATGTCTGATCTCTCTACAAGCTGAATAAATAACGGGAATTGAGAAAGAAGCAGAAAATAATAGAATAATAGAATACTTCAGATTGGAAGGGACTTTCAAAAGCCATGTAGTCCAATCCCCTGCAATGAGCAGGGACATCTTACACTAGATCAGACAATGGACTGAAATATGACAGACCTACAGATTTTCTCTCCAACTCATTCTATGGCTAATACTAACTAGATTTTGCTCTAGGTTTGGGTTGGTTGCTTGGGTTTGTTGGTGGTTTTACCAGTCAATTTGTAAACTCAGACTACCATTACTACTCTTTAACGTACACAATGAAAAATTCATAATTATTTTTTTTTCTTCTGCTGATTTGTTGAGCAAATGTTTCAACTATTCGAAAAGTTCAAAAAAGATGGGAATATTTTTATAGGATAGATATATGAGAGTCTTTTTGCATGGTGTAAGCACCACCCTCAATGGCTCTCTGTGATGGGAAGCACTGCCAGCAGGGCAGAAAGCAGTGCTTGTGTGCAGCCTCAGTGGTCAAGCCTCAGGTGTAGCCCACTACTCCTCTGACAACAGAAACATCAAACAAAATTAACAACAGTAGAACATGAAGAATGTTTTAGAAATAACCATAATAGTATCTACTACGTAATGAACATTGCAAAAATTGCATATTATTCAGACACTGGATTTCTTTTTAATTACAGAGTAAGTTTTTATCATTAATGAGCTATTTTGCACGGGTCTCTTTGAATATTTATAGAATCTGAAGATCAACATTGCATGATGTTCTGAAATCTATTAGTGCTGCTTATTTATTTAAAGAAAACATTCTTCTTACCCTTACTAGGTCATACCATCTGGTTCTTGCTTTGATAACAAGATAGTAATGAGCGTGATCACAAGCTAGCTCTGCATCCCTTATCATCTGTTTTGTTCACAGAGAAGAAAAAAAATAAAATAACAACTAAGTATGTTTTACATTAGTGGGAGCTTTAATCTCCACGAGTTTCCTTCCCTTTTGTTGTTCTTCACGGTGGTAGTGGTTTTGTTTTCTAATTTCTAAGATACACATTATGGATTGTTACTTCACATCTGTGTAAACTTAATTCTTTAAATATTGCATTATTTCCCTGGCTGCAGGTTAGCGAAGATGTTTTAAATTTTCTAATTCCCTATTTATTTTCAAATCAATGCTGTTCAATTCTCCCTCAAACTCAAGAGCCAGCATGGATCATTTATACAGATATAGAAGGAAATGTTAATTATCTCAGAAACAATTATATCCTGGAGTGACTCCAGGAAGATTATCCTTGATTTACATCAATTACATAGACCAAAACTATCTCTGTGAGTCACCGAGGCATGGCTAGAAATGGGGAGGAAGGCAAAAAACATTTGCAAATTCAGCCACCATTACAAGTGCCTAAATTCTAAGAGCTGGTACTTCAGATTGAATCCAAGCATGAAGAGGAATATGGGAGACTCAGGTGAGGTTGATACACTGCACAGGAATCTGACCAAATCCATGTGCTGCACAAGGACTGCCACACCTGAGAAGTACTTCTTGAGAGAAGAGTCCATAAACACAAACAATTGACCAATAAAATGGCCTGAAAACCTAACTGTGAAAATGCAAGTGCTCTTCAGGCTTCCCATGGCTGTGTTTTCTTTGTTAAACTTCTGAATTGGCAAGAGTATTTGAAATGGGGAAGTTCTGGAGCTAAAGTCTAAATATTTCAGTTTCTAGCCAAGTATAAACTCAATCAGAAAATAGAGAACAGTAATTAGTAATCTCAGATTCCAACCGGTAGCAAGATTCGATCATCATTTGGGAGGTTCAAGTTGGATAACAGGAAAAATTTCTTCCCTGAAAGGGTGGTTAAGCATTGGAACAGGCTTCCCAGGGAAGTGGTGGACTCACTGTCCCCTGATATATTCAAAAAATGAGGAAATGCAGTAGCACTTTGTGATTTGGTTTAGCTGTCATTGTGGTGTCGGGTCAGAGGTGAGATTCAACGATTTGGGAGGTTTTTTTCCCAGCTTTAATGATTCTGTGAACATCAGTTTCCTTTCTTGTTTTAGGCTGGTGTCCTTGATTCACTCAGTTGTCCAATTCAGGAAAGAAGAAAAACAAACCAAGCAGATAAATATTACTACCATCAGAGCCAACAGTAATGCTGTAAGAGACAAATAAAAACTGGGAAATAAGCCTATGTGTATATATCACATCATCACTGCCACAGCGGAGATGAGTTGCTGATCAGGAGCTTTTCCAGTCCTGTTGTATCTTGTCATTTTTTTATAAATTTGTCTCTCTTTGCATAGCTAAACAGTTTCACACTGAGCTTTTGGAATGATATTCTTATGGCTTAAATTTTGTTTATCGTTGAATTTAAGCTCAAACTTTAAAATTCCAGACATTTTAAGGAGTATCGCTTCTCACAGAAAAGGAAGATGTGGCTCTACTCTCTCCATCCTCCACCCACTCCAGGGGGCCTCTGCACATCTCTCCTGATTTTGCCTGCTCCTGGTGCCCTGCTGGATTAAAACCCTGGAGCATGAGGCTCCACAGTTCTGAAATACTTGGGCAGCAAGGTCAGTGCCAGAACTGACAGACACTGTCCCAGGCAGGTAATGCCCTGCCTGCACTGCCCTCCCAAACCACATCTCCAGCCCTGCATCCTTGGAAGATGCAGAAAAGTTGTCCAGTCTGGAGGCTCACTCAGCTCTAAGGCTTCAGCTCGGGTACCAGTTTGTATGTTTGGGTTTTTTTGTTTACTTGGTTTTTTAATCTCACAGATTAAAACAGCCACCAAGGGTAGTTCTGGCATTTTAATCCAGATTAAATGGATTAAATGTCTGATCAAATGCAGCCATAAATCACTGAGAACTTGGTAGAGCTCCCAACTTAAGCTTGATAAAGTTGTATTTTAATACCACATCTTCATTTACACCCACTACGAGTGTTCATGCTGTACATCCATTTCTGTAAACACAGCAGGTTACTGTGGGTGCCGTGCAACTTTTTCTTGCTTACTTGTGAGATGGCAAGAGCCAAGGAAGTCCTTCCTTAGCTGCTTGGGTGTGAAACAGTCGACAGGATTCTTGCTAACGTAACATGGAGGTCAGGCTCCTTCCCAACAAACCCAGTGGGCACAGGAATTCCTCAAGGCAAGCAAAAAGCTGCTCAGGACTTGCTGGTACTGTCACTGTTACTGTCTGTTACACAGGAGGCAGAATATGTGTCCTAACAAGGAATATTTCACTGAATATATGAAACTAAATATATTTAATGGGTCTACTGCGTATTTTTTAAACATAAATAACAAAGGTTTGCTCTGAACTTGTGCTGGCAACAGACAAGTATTTTAATGTAGTTTAAGAACACAAAGCATTTGTAGTTTTGCCTTACAGAAAATAATAACCAAATGTAGAAAAGCTGGAAAATCAACCCTTGATTAAGATCAGTGTGTTGCAAACTTTGGGGACTAAGGACACCTTCTTGAAGGTTCTTCCCATGAATAGATGGGCTGTTCCATGGATGAGTAGTGCAGAGACACTCTTTGCTAATTGCAGAATACTTAACAGCTATGCTCACAAAAGGATGGGAAAAAAATAACCTGGAAGGTATTTTCCTGGCAGAGGATGCCAAGAAAACAATTAAGAACTGAAAAAAAAAAAAAAAAAGGTTTTGCCTTGAAAACTGAAAGTATTTGAACTGGAAGTTTCTAAGAACACAGAAGACTTGAAATCCAACATAATTTTTAGAGCCACTTTCCCGACAGCTCCTCCAAACCAACTTTTAAAACAAATGTTTGGATCAAAATAGCTACCACCTTCACTGCCAAAAGAGAACCAAAGCTGGATGTATTTACCCCAAAGACATCCATCAGCATATCATTAAGGTGATTGAGACATTCTTCAGCAGTCATGCAGTGATATTTAGCATCATTTACTCTGTGGCTTGGGTTGTTATATAATGTAGCTCCTGGCCCATTCAATCTCCCATCTGCAAGAATAAAATTGAAGTGTAGCAAGTACAGAAAGTGCATTAGAGATAAACAGCTCAGTAATAAAGCATAAACAAACCAAGAAATCCTGCAACTGGATCCTTTACAGCACAACTTGACAAAGTCCAGCAGCTTTGTGGTGTCCACCCAATTTGCTGTAATGGCCTCAGATGCTGCAATTTCCCCAGCACAGGATGAAAAAGGAAATGTCAAATTGAAGAAAGCCCTGCTCAAGTTGAATCAATGTGACCTCTTTCAGGGGATTTGCCATCAAAACCCCTTGGCTTAACAGAGCATCATCCCTGAAACTTTTCTGCCTGATGCTTTGGCCAGGATCAGTCCCACACAAACAGCTTTGCATTGTCACAAGTTTATTGTCCCACAGCCCAGCAGGATCAGCCACTTTCCCAGCAGGGCACTCATGTACTTTCAGTCCTGAAGGACTAAGGTACTTTCTAGGCCATACAAAATCTATTTTAGTGATTGTCTGAGATCTGATTCCTTCTGCTCATTGTGCAGAGGTACCCCAGGAGCCTGTTTTGCCTTGCTTCTATAGGGAAAAAAGAGAAAAAGCGTCTTGTGCAACCTCTTGAGCATTTTAGGACTTTTCTGCAACATATGAGTCACAAAGAGGAGTAAAGAAATTCATGACAGATTTTAAAATGGGAAAAACTTGCAAAAAAACCCATACACACTGACATTTCGCTACACCCTACTCCTGATAGAAAAACCACTAAGATAATGGTCTGTCACTGAGGAAGGTTTCACTTCTTTTTAAAAGATTTACATATGCTGGCTTACAGAGCCTGTAGAATTGCTAAAAAAAAAAGAAATAAATCACAAAATAGTTTTTACTACATAATTTTAACTTCTCCTAATTTTACCCTGTTCTCCCCTATGGACTTGCACTATCCTTTCTTTTTGTTTTAATTTGAGTTTCTATTGAAATATAGTCAAGAACATTTGCACTTATGTTATCTTCCCACTTGAGATTATAAGAAGAAGATCAGGTCTCTTTTTCTGTAACTACAGACCATGCTTTACCCCAGTGAATCACAAATCATTGAAAAAGAAAAAAAAAAAGTTAGGAGGGTTTTTTCCTTTGCCTTCTGGTTTCTGAGACTTACTTTATATTAAATGTGGGTCACATTTCCTTTTACAACTATGTGATATAGTAACATATGGAAAGAAAAGCTGTGATTCTCGTAATTGGCAAAAGCTTTAAATACAGACAAAACACTGTTGATCCTTGATTTAAATCAAAGAGCTGGCACACTCGTTTTCCCAGAGGTCAACCTGTTTCAAAAAGCTTTTATTATGCTACTGGATGTAAAAGTGCAGATATTTTGGTGGATACCTGATGAGTTGGCTACATTCACAAACTACATTCACAAAGTTCTAAACTTCCAGGCCTGAATGAGGAAAAACCTGAATATTGTGTCAGCCACCCACAACTCAGCTCTTCCTCTTGTCTTACTCCTAAAAGAGAAATAATGACAGCAGAAAATAGTAGTAACGGCGTGAAAAAAAAGTCAATGCAACCTCTGAGAAAAATTACTGAGGCACAACATGGAAGTTAAAACGGGCCTTGAAAGCAGTGACAAAACTCTCTTCAGTGGAATTTCACCCACAAAATTAAACCTAAAGCATAAATTTCAAAAGAAATGAAGAATGGACAATTACTTACTAGTTTTAGTCTACACAGAGGCTTCCACCCCAAGGAACTGGCTCAGATTCCATGAACTTCATCTTTAAGGGCTGAAAAGGAAAACCCTTGACTGCAGTGCCTTGAAAACAGTGAAATGACTGATGGGGTAAGGCAAGTAGCTGAAATGAAAAAAAAAAGTGTTCCCAAACTATGAATACATTCTCCTTTTATTCACTCTTTAGCAACAGTAAATCAGTGAAGACCACGTCCTCGTTATATGGGTGGACAGCACATCTGTACCTACACCAACAGCAAGCCTTGCCTGCTTGCTGAGATTCTTGATAACCTAATAAAACCATGAATTGCATCATATGCAACAGCATTTCAGCATTCTCTAGTAGCAACATTCCTTAACAGCTCAAACATCCAAAAGCAGTATTTAAATTAAACTGAGGCCATACCACAGGGTTCTTGCTGTAGGTACTGCTGGTAAAAGTGGGCATTAATGTCTTTCTTTCCTAAGAGGACTGGTTACTGTCTTCTGGCTTTTTACACAGAGTAGAAAAAGTTGCTGAACATCACTACTATAAATTATTGACTATAATTTAGGATGTAATATAATTCCAAGACTGTGAGTAAGTGTTTCAAAATGCTGAGGACGAGGATCTGCTCAAGGCGGAGCAATCAGTCATTTACCTTTTGCAATCTGTTAGTGGTGATAACTCCAGAGCAACAACCTGTGGATCTTCATTCACATCCCACATGTTTCAGCCTCCCTCTTGGCTTGATCAGCAGCTTAGCTGGATCAGGAGCCAAAGAATATAGAAAGTGTGCTAAAAATCATATCACTGATCTCTTCCTAACTTCACCAATAGCCTTCACTTGAAATAGAAAAGTTCTAGATCTCTCAGGAAAGGTTTGTTTCATGCTTTATTGTTGTTAACTTTTCTTTTTTAAACTTCCAGTATTGCCACAAAATCCAGATAACTCAATCCTGATAACCAGTAGATTAAATTGACTGTCATCCATTGGCATGCCATGATCTTCCAACACACTAAATGAGAAATAAAGTAAGTTCTATAACAGCCTCTTTTCCCCCCCTCCTTTTTTTTTTTCTTCTAAATAAGCTCTTTTGAGTAATAAATGCCTGGGTGTTTCATCCTATGTCTCAATTTTAAATTAGGCTGAAAATTATCTCTCTTCCTTGCAATGACAGTAAGCTATTTAAATAGAATTCTACTGTGTATGACTTCAAATCTGTCCAGGAGGAGTCAGAGAGCAAAATTTGACTTTATTTCTGAGACTGGCACTTTAAGCAAAAGCACCAAGCGACAGGCTGAGATAAAACTTCACCTGGACAGCAACAAGTGCCAGGAATCACATTAATTCATTTAGCAAACTTGAGGAAAAGCATAATTTCTAGAATTTGCTGCTGTTCCTCTTTGTCAGGAGCCACAATCAACTCCTGGCCAAGAAATGCTGCAGAATGGATTCAGAGCTCAGAACCACGCAGAACTGCAGAGAGGTGGGAAGCATGATTCCCTCAAAGCAGATTTAGGGATCCATTTGAGGTAATCTCTTTTGGCGGGGAACTTTCTCATCCTCCACCCATGTGCCCTTCTCTTCCTTTTCCCTGCTTTTCTGCTCCTAAGAGGATGGATGCAGTCTTGATGGCAGCAGTCTCCCATTGTGTCCCTCTTAATGTTACTCATCCCTGATTTTCTTGTACTTCTCCTGCCTCCTGTTTCCCTGAAAAGTCAAAATTGCAGCCTCTCCTGCTGCTGAGGGTTTTCTCCAAAACATTTTGTCTCTTTCAGCTGCTTTGGAACTCCTGATTTGGATGTATTTTTTTATAACTATCCTGCACAGCTCTGTCCTGACTTCCCAAGTGTTCCTACAGTGATTATTCTTGCCATTATAGTTTACTTAATTATACAGATTAAAAGAAAAAAAAAATCATTAAATAACTGAACAGCATAAGGAGTGCTAAAATTTTGAGAATAATTAGCAAATTATCATTCCTTTCTATGAATGTAAAGCTTCTGGACAAGTAAGCATGAAAAAAAAGTCAATGCAACCTCTGAGAAAAATTATGTTCAGTTGAACAAGTATTTACCATCAGATCAAACACTTAATAGTAATAGTGATAAGGAAATCTGGCTGCACAAATCCAATCAAAGCTGGGAAGAATCAGCCACAACAGCAATGTTAGTGACAACAGTCTCAACTATGAGCACTTTCATCTGGAGGAAAAAAAAAACCTGATAAAACTCTGCTGAAATTGCATGCAAGATTAATTCATATTAAATTGTATGACTAGGACCCTGCTCTGTGTTCACAAAAGGCAAAGTGTCTGTTTATTTAAAAGAAGGGGATTGATGATGTCCTTGCAGAAAGGAGGTATTGGAAACCTTTGCCAGAGTGAAGTCACACCTAGAAATGGTGATGTTATCCCAGGGTCCTTAACACAGCTGCAGTTACCATCTTTCTGATTTTGAACTGCATTAAAAATCAGACAAGTCCAAGGGTGCAAAGGTAGGATCTGCACCTCCTTGCCCAGTTCCTGGGAAAGCCAGGTCAGTGAAGCCAGAGATACCAAGGTTCTCTTTGGAAAAGGAGCTGAGTTTGGCATCCTCCTTCACTGACATGCCTCACAACGTTGGTGCTCACACGGAATCCCAGAATGGCTCAGGCTGGGAGGGACCACAGTGGCTCCTCTGCTCCAACCCTCTTGTTCCAGCAGGACCATCCCAAAGGACAAGATCACGTCCAGAGGGGTCTGGAATATCTCCAGTGAGGGAGACTCCACACCCTCTCAGGGCAATCTGTTCCAGTACTCAGGAAAGGATTTCTGCCTCCTGTCCAGGTGGAACCTCCTGGGATCAGTCCCTGCCCGTTCCTCTGGTGCCATTGCTGGGCCCCACGGAGCAGAGCCTGGGCCCTGCTGAGACACCCTCCCTAAGAAAAAAGCAGGAAGAATCAACAGTACAACCCTGCAAAGGCTAGCTGGTGATGCTATGTCTGCATTTTTGGGTTGTTCAGGCATACCAAGATAATTACCCCTCAGAGGGTGCAATGCTGTAATGCCACTGTAGCATAATGTTATACAAATAAATAAAGCTTGCCCACTTCCATGCTGGGGATGGCTTGTGCCCTCTTCTGTAGCTTGGCCTGGAGTAACAAATCAGAAAACAGGTCTGGTTTTATGTTCACCACTATCACAGCATGTTATCAGTGTTGGAGTGACCCGTGTCACCTCTGAGGAAAAGCTGCTGTGCCCAGGTAAGCAGCAGCTGCCTGGCTGCTCCAGATGAAGCTGTGGATCAGAGCAGCACTGTCAGACATGCCACCAAGGTGGGCAATGGCCTTGGATCACCTGCTCAGCCACGTAGCCAGGATGCAAAGCAGCTGTCTTTAATAGTTGCTGCCTGTTGTATCTCCCTGTCCTTCAGCTTTCTAATGACTTCATGAACAGTTGTGTTCTGGGCATATTTGTTACTTTGGTCTTCAAGCTGTTTGATCACAAAATTGAAAAATCGTGCATGAAGACAAGTCACTTATCTTGTAGTTTCAAACATTGGATTCAGCAATAATGAGCAAGAACTGCTGTAACGACAAGCAATACATAGCCATGGAAGAAACTTAGATGCAAAACAAAATGATAGGTTCATCAAGTTAGGACACACATTTATTCCAAGGCCTGTGTTGTGCAGTTCCTTTACAGAAAAAAAATAAATTAAAGAATGACTGATACTGTTCTGAATGATTTCCTTTGCTAATGGAGATGCTAGACCCAAAAATCACAAGCTTGGTTTCTAATGAGCCCAAGTTTCTCCATGGGCTAAGGAGCCACCTTGATCCTTTAATATCTCCTCAGTTAGCATGAGAGGGCTAAGCTAACATGAAAGAAGTTAATGAAAGTATTTCCATTGGATTTAAAAGGAAAAAAAAATTATCTTTTGACATTTTCTGTCTTTCGGGATCCCAAGTAAATCACTTCCATGTTTTTTCCCCCTGGAGGAATGTTCATAATACTTTTCTTCTTGGGCCCTGTAAGAAAGTGCATAGATGTGGACTACACCCTTCTTGCTGAAATACCACAAGATTCATCACTGAGCCATTAAAATAAAAAAAAAATTGGAATATTTAACAATTTTTAAAGACAGAAAGAAATGAAATGAAAGTGTATGCAATGTGTCCCACTTGTATCTACTTTACACCCATTATGGATTTACTATAACCCATGAAAAGGAAAGTTAGAACAATTATTTTTGTTAAATTTTAGGGCATGGATTTCCATATAAGCAAAATGCAGAAATATTCAGCAGTCTCATTTTATGGATTTATTAAGTGTGTTTTATAGTATTCCCTAAACTTGAAGATAATCTTAACATTTTAACATGTATTCTAAAAATACGCTGATGAAAAGAGTTTTGCTTTGATCTGAGCAGCACAGACCAAATTGACTCTAAGCCTCCAAAAATGGGATGAAAAGATGACAGTGACAGGTGACTCCCTCATGAGGATCTCAGAGGGGCTCATGTTCTGAAAGGCCCTGGTCCTCTGAGATATCTGCCACCCTGAGTGAATGGGAGAGGTGGCCAAAACATCACCAGCTGTTGATGATGCTCCTGCCTATCAACATGAGCCTTGCCATGGATATCCCTGAGAAAAATGAACAGGTGATGAAGACAAACTCAAATGCCTTTTTGAGTTGTCCTTTTCTCTCTGCTGGAGTTCATCCTGAGGCAAAGGCTGCCTGTTTTCTGGAACTGAGTGAGTGACACTTGCAAGGTGTCATCTAAAATCCATCTTCCCTGTCAGGATCTGTCACAGAAGAGCTCTCTTTGTCCATCAGCTTCATAACCTAGGAGGCAAGCCTTAGACCTGACTGAAGAAAGGAGCTGCCAGAAAAGCTCACAAGAAGGGATTAATCACAGCCTCTTAGCTATTGCTTGGACTTGGGTTATGCATGACAGGGTCGTAAAGGAGACAAAACCAGACAGAACAGATCAAGCACGCCAGTTGTCAGCACATGAATATGAGAAATGTGGTGTGAAGAGCAGGACATGGAAGTCTTTAAATGGTTCTTGGAAGATCCTGGAATCTTACAGGTCAGTAAGTTAAGCCTTATTTAGGGTTCCATGGATGAAAACCTATAAGAATATCAGTGCTGCAGTGGTAGGATGGCTATTACACATCAGCCACAGGGACAATAGTATTTTGACTTGAAGCTCTTGGAGATTTGGAGATTTTTAAATTTTTTTTCCACTAAGGGTAAAAGAACTGTTTGTAATTGGTTGAGTAATGATTACACCAGAACAGGGGTTGTCCAGAAGATCATTAGAACGTGGCAGTGACATCCCGTTGATGCCACAAAATCCAGTGAAGGGAAAGCTTTTCTATATTTCATCCTGGTTAATGTAGAGAAACTACTTGAAATGGTGAAATACAGCTTAGGCAGGAATGATGATGGAATGAAAAACTTATGACATTTACAAAAGAAAGGCGGGAGAAGAGGGGGGGAAAATGTAGATTTCTACCTTCTCAAGGAACGATAGTCTCATGGGCAATGAGTCTAATGAGAAAATAACTTGAGAATAGCTAGAGGTGCATCAGTGAAGTATAGCAGCACAGTATATACGACCAGAATATGAAAGCCCAGAACACAATGTGAGATTCAATATGAAAAAAACAAAAACAAAAACAAAAACAAAAACAAAAACAAACCAAAAAACCCCAACAAACACAAACCCAAGAGTAATAAGAATTCTTAATACTGAAGCATTTGTAGAATGAGAGGGATCAGGAAAAAAATTGGCTTTCTATTCAACAAAGAAAGAACACTACCAACAGATTGCATTAAGGGTATGAAACACTTAAAGCCTCTTTTGTATCCATCTTTGATAAAAGTCAAATATCAGCAGGTTTCTTGAACAATGAATATCAATAACAAATAAGGAAAGAACAAATTATAGAGTATTGCTGTGCATTCTTATCAGCTCTTAAAGAACTAGGTAAAATTGGCTCCTAAATCTATGCACAAATGCAGACACAAAAAAGAGGGAAGAAGAAGAACTGGAGAGTTACTGACACATTTCTAGGAAATCTATTCCTGCTTTCAGGCAGTAATTACAGAGTCACAAAGAGTTCAAAGCCTGTTGAGAGACACAAGAGTCACTGGGGATCCTTGAGATCCATCCTGAGTTCGGGCAAGCTCATATTTTAAATTATATTCCCCTCCAACATGCACCACCTTCACCCTGCTTTCCTAGGAAAATAAGAATAACGCAATCAGCTTTTTCATCCACATCCGTCAGCCTTTCCCCTGAATTTGGTGTCCATTTAGCAATTTCAGTCAAACTGGAGAGTGCTGGGGTCCTTCAGACACAGTTATTACAAGTCTTGTGGATTTGACAGTCACAAAAGGGAGAGACACTCTTCATTCTCCTAGCTGGGAAGGGAGATCCATTATTTTTTCCAGGCCTTAGCAGCTAGCCAAGCAACCAGCATATGTGCCCCTCTGGGCTAGCCACGGACTGTGTCTTGCCCAGCTGCTTAATGAAAGTATTCCCATTGAATTCAAAAGCATAAAAAATTGTCTTTCGACTGCTTCAAGTGTGCAGTGAGAGGAATGTTGTTTCCCTACCTTTAAGTAGTAAGCCACAAGGACATTTCCCAGCTGTGTGAGGCACCAAACTCTCTCCCTGCACATTCCCACCTCACTGGGGCTGGGTCACAGAGCTCTTCTCTCAGGTCTAACAACCCTAGCCTAACCCTGTACTCTGACACATCAGTTCTGGGTGCCAGGAAGCTTGTTGAAGGTGTGGATAAAGCTGCAGATGGTGGCTCAGAGGAAGTTGGGGATGGAGATATTTATTAGCGAGGTTGCTGATTTATGTTGAATTTAGCGTACTGTGTCCTAGTGACAGAGCTATATTCCGTGTTGGTGAGTCATCAGCATTTTTTGTATCTTGCCAGCTCTCTGCTTTGACAGTCTTCAGTAAGAATGGTGCTGGATCTCAGTAAAAATAACTTTGAGGAATTTCTGAAAGATCTTTCGACCTCAGGAACAAGAAGGACAAACTCAGCTTGCAGCAAAAAACCCCAGGTTTGATTTCTTGACTGAAGTACAGCTTATACTGGAACCAATCTTGGAAGGCATCTGCAGGAACACTCAGTACCCAAAAAATATTACATAGAAGGAGCCAACCATAAGGTCTTAGATACATCCTAGAGTCTTGCAAAAACAAATTTAGAAAGCATTTTAGAGACAGAGGCAGCCTGCTAGAAGTTTTGAGGATTAATGAAGATCACATGGAACAGGATCTTTCACCTTAACCACTCCAACCTGTTAAAGAGTTTACAGGTGCAAAGATGTGGAAATATCAAGATTCCACCTGTTACAGGCCACTGGTCCAATATCACCCCTGTAGTAGCAGATGCCCAATTTGGTTTTCTACAGACTTCACGTAATATTACTTTTCCATCTCTGGTCACAAATTCTCACTAAGAGAGGAGCTGGGGGACATAAGAAACACAAAAAGGTCACATGAGTTAAGAGGAAATGAAGAAGACTGGGGGGAATCTGGGGCCAGACAGGGCATAGTTCTGTCTTGAGAGCTGTTGACAGAAAAGTGAGCCTTGCATAGGGTGTTCTGTTTTATGGAATACCAGCCCGAAAAACAAGGGAAGATAGGGAGTGGACATGCCTCCTCATAGGACATTTCAGAGTAAAGCATTACCTGGGTCATGGGAAAGGAAGTGCCCATGTCCTGGCTCTAACCCCACATGGAGGTTAGCAAGAAGAAATACCTTTAGGAGAAGCTCACCCCATTGCAAGGAACAATTTATTGGTGTCTGCTGTGTCATTGTTCCCCATCCCCACCATGATTAGGCAGGCATTTTCACATATTGAAATTAAAAAGGGAGGTGAATCAACAGGTGGGACCTGTGCACAGCCTGGGCACTGACACGGGTGCCACAGGTGCCATGGGGGGGTGGCTGTGGCAGCAGTCACAGCCACCAGATGTGTCAGAGCTCCTGACCCTCTGAGAACATGCAAATCCAGCTCCTGAATGATGAGCTGTGCTAATGCTGCCGAAGATCACAAGCTTTCTCTTCAGCTGCCATCATTGGCAGAACCCCAATTTTTGAATGAAGCTCTGAGATACGATCCTTGTGGGGCCTGTAAAGTGTGCTCAACATTTGTACTTGAATCCCAGAGTCTTTGATGAATGATCTACGTGTGTTTGCTCTCCTGTTGCAATGCTTTGAGAGATGTAAAATTTTGAATACATCCCTGTGAAATGAGAGATCAGCCCAGGACAGTACTTACCATTAGAAAAACACTGTGTATCCTCAATCTATCTGAAAGTCTCCTTTCTACACACATTTTTTTTCCTTATATTAAACAGAAAATTGTCTATAATAACAGTAGCTTTTGAAAGCTCTGTTTGCCTTTTTTCCTCTCTTTGTTGTATTTCTTTTGATATATGTGAGCTGCTATCACTTAAAGCCACCAGGAAGAACAGCAGTTTTTAAGTTATCCCAAAGCATCTTATAAAAGATTTTATCAGAAGAGTTATCCTCCTATTTATTGTATAACCTGGAAAAAATAAGAATATAAAATAATGTGGGAGGTTGAGAACAATATATAATACAAATATCTTAAGGCAAAGATGATCAAAGCAATGAATTCCCTTTCAATACAGCTAAGGGCATTATTAAGAAAGCCATCCTTGGAAACTCACCTTTCCAGGCTTCTTCTGTTAACTACAGAGATAACAGGATCCTAATTTAAGTACTGTATCATTACCTGGAAGAGTTCTATTGCCTCTAGAAGGAGCCTAAGGATACAAACCTTTGTGAATATCCTGCATAATTAAAGCTTAAACTGTGTGGTGGATACTGGGAGGCAGCTTGGCTCACCTGGCACTGACCTGTCAAATCAGCTGCATTGGTGGAAGAGAGAGCTAAGATCACAGCCAGTGCACAAATAAATCAGTGTGAAATCATGAATGAAAGCCCTTGTTTGCCTTCATTCAATGCCTGGCGTAGGAACATGAACTGAAATCCCTGCCAGGCTAAGTCACTGCTCCTGGCTGTGAAGCAGGCACGCTGTTTGCTCAGCCCCTCGTGTTATCCTGAGGGGAACTTCCCCTGGAGAGGTCGGGCTGGTGTTCCCTGTTAAGTGACCCTCTGAAATCCCTGCTGTATAAATTAGCAGTGCTCAAGGATCAGAGCCCTTGTTGTCACTGTGTCACTGCTTTCCTGAGCTGTTTAATCTGCCAGGATTTCATTCATGTTCATGAAGCTTTGGAGCAGTCTTGGATGAGAGCAGCAGGTTCCTGTGGACAAATGGCCTTCTCTACACTTCACTTACCCCACTTCTATTTAGGAGACACTAAAAAAATACCTGTGGTAAAAAAAAACCCACCTGTAACTGAGCATATCAAGTGTCTCCTTCCTATGCATTCCTTCAGGGGAAAAATAAGAAGAGAAAAGAAATCAAAGCTTTCATTTCTTTTCAGAAACCCAATCCACACCATATATACTGCAAGAGAGAAAGTGCCAGGGGGGTGACAAGGAGGAGAAAGAGTCACCATTTTCCAGCAGTTGTGAAGCTCTGTTTAGCTAAAACACGTGGAGCCTTCACACAGAAAATGGCTGTGAACACTACACAGCAACATCTGCTTTGTGATTCTAATCCATAAAAGGCTTCCAAATGCCCTTAAAAATTGTTCCCTCTTTTCCCCAGTCTGAATGCCATCTCCCAGGAAGCCATCTGGGACAGACATGCCAGTTATTCTGCTCTAGCGATGGCAGTATTGTCCTCAAGTGCCTCCGGATGAGTCACATCAATGCAAAAGTCCAATTATAGCAGGAGCCCCCCAAAGCAGAAGTATCATTTCAAATAAATAAGACTGATGTAGCTGAACCACTGGAATTCAGAATGTAATTCAGTCACTTCATCACCTTTTGCTCAAAACCCCTGCATCCCTTAAAGCGCCCGTGCTAAATCCCCAATCTGGTTACAACATTCCCAGCACAGATGTGATAGTCTTAAGCCAGTGTGTGTGCATTTAGAGGAGTCAATTACCTTCCTGCCTTTTTTTTTTTTTTCCTTTCTCCTTATTATTTTAAAATACAGCCTTTTTAAAGCTGGCATTTCTTACCACATTAGAGTAGCGAATGAACAGTGCCATCCACTGTTTCTCTATATCATCCACAACATTTTCCTAGGATGTCTGAAATAAGATTCAACATCAAAATTAATGCCACATTTGGACCTAAGAAATATAGACTGGTAAAAAAGGCACGAAGAAAAATGCATGTTTAAGGGGTCAGGCTAAATCATAGAGTGAGAACTCTAAAAGGAGATTACAACAAAGGAGATTTTATGAAGTATCTTCTCACCCATGGGTGAGCCATTCTAACTTAATTAGATATACCAAATACTACTCCAATCAAGTAGGTAATCTTTACATTGCTGAGTGTGAATTCTTTCTTCACCTTATTCTAAGAACTACATTTCTTCTCCAGAGCAGTCTTCACCTGCCCAGACCACGACCCTGATGAAAAATATTGCTAAGAACAGGTGCCTTAAGAGATGTTTACTACAGAAGGATTAATGACGGGGTGTGAAGGAGACCCTGTTTTCTAAACATGGCCAGTCAAGACTGACAATAGAACACCAGCCTTGTCTTTCAGATGTGTAGTTTAGAGGCTGCTCCTTTGAGGGGATTCCAAACTCATCCCATCTATGGCGTTGCACGTCTCTCTTTGCTAAATACCTGCACTTTTCAGCAATGCCACAGCTCAATAAGGCAAATATGCAAACGTGCTGCCTGTTCCCCCCAGCAGAATCTCACAAGTGTTATACCCACACCTCCCTGCACTTTGCTAGGGCACAGCCTCAGTGCCCAGCATTTTCCTAGACTGATCTCACAGGGCTTCTCTTTCATCCTGTTTAAACAAAAGCAGAGCAGCCATTGACCACAATGATGAATGAATTAAACCATAACAGTTTGCCTCTCGGTACCTTGCTCTGTATTATTTTCTTAGAGGTAATGTTTCGAATTCCAAGCAAGGGCCACTTTCCAATTCAAAGTGGCTGCAATTGCTGACTTTTCTTACAGTACAGATCTTTCATTGACACGGATAATGGTAGAAACATTATTTAGAAAATTGTATAACTGTCGAGTCCCAGGTAATTCAAAGGATAATTACTTGTTCATGATCAATGACTAATTATATACTACACAACACAGAGCTATAAAACTGACAAATGGTGAAAGCACGTAGTTATAGCACACTGTGCTGGGAACATGACTTTCATGAACCCGGTGCATTACACCCAAAGTTTTCTCTTAAGATATTTATAGAAAGGAAAATGTGTGTGGTAGAATTACTTGCACTGATCATGCTCAGGCTCATTCATATTTCAGGATAGAAGACTGTTTTCCAAAAACCTTTTCCTGTTGAGGCTCTTGTGTTTGCTCCTCACACAGAAGGATCAGCAGGACACCAGGCTGTGAGGGCCAGACTGGAAATGATTTCTTTGATTTTTCAATTATGTTTTTAAAGGTAAGAGAGAGTTCTACATCTTTCTGAAAGTCACTGGCTGTAAGCAGAGAAAACCAGAGCTCCTGAGAGAGTAGATTAGATCTGATTACGAATTGACCTGATTATGTAAGTGAAATGTTATTGTGATAAAATGCTTAATATAATTCTCTCTCTTTGGGGCATGGATATTTTGACCCCATGCTACTCATGCTTGTAGTTCTTTGGACTCCTCACTTTGGGGACTGTGTTTATACTGAAAATTACATTTTATGTTGAGAATATTGAATTTCAATTCCTTGTTCTTTACAACAAGAGTCTCCTGAAGAAAAGGATTCATTCATTTTGATTTCTTTGTGTTAATGTTAAACAATATTTCTTAATGTCATGGATCTGTAGCACAGATTTGCTTTGTTGAGAAAAGGCTTGTCTCACCTCTGAAATGCTGAAATAATGTTAAACTCACAAGACTTTCCCACATTCAGAGACTAAATAAGTCACAAGCTGATCATATGAGGAATGGGGAATCTCTTCCACCAATCTTCTCTTTCTGATAGGCTTAAGACAAACCAAAAGACTCAATATCTTCAGCTATAGCTGCCATAGGAAAAGACAGGAAAAAAGTTATGGTAAGAAAAGAACTTACCTTAAACCTGTTACAACTCACACATCATCAATTTGCCTCCCAAATTGTTGATCTGGCAAAGAGGGACAACACAGCTGTAGGACTTCTATTCATTGTGCCCATACACTCAGGATCACAGGACTGCAAAACCTTCTGAAAATCTTTCCAATTTTCCATGAATTTATCTGAAAGGATCTCCTCCACCTAAAAGATGAATGAATTTGTAATACTGGTAAGGAAAAAAAAAAAAACAGTGTTCCTGTAGTTTTGGTAGCATTACCACAAGGAAAAATGAACTAAAATGACAAATTTTACACTTAAAATGACCTGGGTTATCACTTACAGGATTACAAGCTGGAACAGGAAAGGCAGGTTTCTTTAGTTCATCTGTTCCACTAAGATATTTGTAAACCATCTAAGTCAAGACAAAATCATATTCACCTAAAAAAAATCAGTGTACTAATTTCAAAGCATTGTCCAACACCAGGCCCAAAACTCACCCATGAAAATCCTTGTTCTGCAAACAGACTGGAAAGGCTGCAGGGAATCATCCCCTCATCTCCCTTCATAGATGTGCTTCTGTGAGAGACTGAAGAGGCACGTCTGTGACTGCTGAGGACACTGAGCTTTTGCTGTCTGCTCCTCCTCCCAGTCCTGTAAAACAAACCCCACAGGACTGAACGCATTGCAAGTGGCACTCAAGCATAATCTGAAGACAATGGCTTTGCTCGAGGGACAATAATGATGAAATCTGGCCTACTGAACCTGCTTTAGGATCTGTCTGTAGCAATAGCACTTAGATTAAAAGTGCTTTTCATGCGTAAATTGAGTGTATTAAGAACAGAAGGTTCCAAAAAGAAACAAAACCAGGACCCTGTTTTGATAAAATAAGTCTCAGCATAATTGCTGATCTGACCAAACATTGTACTATGCAAAATTGAACCTTGAAGGAGGTCAAGAAGCCCCTTGGGTTGTCTTAGCTGGCTGGGGACCTGGATTGGTTTCATGTTCTGGTTCTACCAAAAACCATCTGGAATGGACTTGAGCAGCCGCATCGAATGTTGCCGTTGTTGGAGCCATCAGAATAGAAAATTAACCTGTTTCAGCTCCTACCATCCAAATATTTCAAAGCAATGCACACCATTCAGAGCTGTTCAACAAAATCTTCTTTTTGTGCATTTAGTATCTCTCTTTATACCAGTGTACTCCTTTGGTATCCCTGTTATCTCTCTTGACACTTTGGTGTCTCTCAAAAACACCCTCCAGAGTACCTAAAACAAAGCTAAATATGGAGTCTGTTTCACACTAAGGCAAACCTAAAAGAGACTTGATACTGAAAATTATGAACAACTTCTTTACACTACGTAGTAGATTTGCAAACTGCAGCTTAGGTTATTTCTTGGAATAATTCAGTGAGCAGCAAAGTATTTACTTCTGTCAGGGAAAACAGGCTAAGTGTTGCCTGTGGGTTTCAGCAAATAACCTCTCTGTACCTTGAGTGAATGGTTCCAAAGGAAAACACTGTAAGGCAGCTGCAAATTCAGAAATGTCAAAGCTGTGCCCAGGCAAATATGCAATGTCTGTGCAGTACATAGAATATATTTTCATGGAATCACAGAACATCCTGAGCTGGAAGGGACCCGCAAGGACCATCAACCCCTGGTGCTGCTCAGGCACCCCAACAATCCCACCCTGTGCATCCCTTGGAGCATTGTCCAAACACTCCTGGAGCTCTGGCAGCCTTAGGGCTGTGACCATTCCCTGGGGAGTCTGCTCAGTGCCCCAGCACCCTCTGGGGGAAGAATCTTTTCCTGATATCCACCCTGACCCTCCCCTGACACAGCTCCAATATGTTCCCTTGGATCCATTTGAATCGATGCACATTATAAAGAAAAATAGATATAATAAGAAACAGCAAAATATCAGAAAAACAGATCTGACAACAAAATGCTAAGAAATACTACTATTGTTCCTCTGCTGCATTCACATGGGTGAGCTAGAGATTCTGCTGGAGTTTTCAAAAATATCTAGTAACCATGAGATTGCTTTGCAACTGATACTTCAGAAATAGAGTTTAGAAGGAATGATTAGGATTATTTGATTGCTAGAATGAATGTGAACCTACTAACATAGCTGAAAACTGTACACAGAGCACAACAGTTTACAAAAACACCGTCCAGCATTTCACCACAGTCATTATAGAAGAGGCTAGGATTACAGAATTAAAATAAACACTACTGGTTCTTTTTCTTCAAACAAGTATTTAAATTTATGATAGTCAAGCCATCCAGTCCACTTTGGATCAATTAATTAACTCCTGGAAGGCTCTATTTTTCGTTTAAAATACCAGCTTCTGTAAAAGCTGATGAAGGTAATTTCTTGTGGTCTTTCTCACACAAGCATAAAAAAGACCAAACACTTACCAAAGCCATGCTGATTCCAGCATGTCACTCTACTCTGTCAGATCATCCTGACCTACAATAACTGAGAGGCTGCACATGTTTCAGCAGCCTGCATATTTTTCATTGTTTCTTTATTTTCTCTAAAGAAACCTGAGGAGACATAATGGGCAGAAAGAAGAAAAAGTGGAATAATGGCTATGGAACAATAACAGAAAAATTAGGAGTAAATCCTTCAGTGATTCAGTTTTCTTGGCTAAGCACTAGACAAATATCTTTCTGTTCATAAAATTCATCCTAAGAAAATTCTGTTTCCCTTTAGTCCTCCACAGAGATCCAGGGTGGCAGTAGTAATATAGAGGATGAGCAATTATTTACTTCATCAGTTGGTCTGGGAAATACTTTAAAGTTTGGCAATCAAAAGATAATGGTCTTGTGAAACTACTGTCTGGTATTTGAATTTTCTTTAGAGACTCTTGTCACTGCATTAAATCATATGGAAGCAAAACTCGATAATGTACCTAGCTCCCCCAGTAAATAACTCAGAGAGTCTGGTACTGAAGCTACAAAGACAGCTTGTACTTCACAAGAAACTGCTGTACAGACCGACTAGATCTTACCTATGAAAGTGAAATATCTGCTATGATAAAAAGAAATTGCATTTTGTTTGAAACTTAGATAAGACGGGAATGTTAAGACATACTGATTCAGGATTTATTAAACATTTGCTTATTTGGCCACCTTGCAAGCTCAACTTTATTCAGTCAAAAGGATTTAATTCTGTTGCCCAGATCATTATCTAAGTCAGTCCAGCATCAATGATGTGACTAGGGATGTACTGATCTATTCCAACAAAAAAAATTCATAATGTTATGTATAAATAGTAACTATTTTACGTGTATCTCTTTCACAGTGGGAGCCTCCAGATGCTGGGGATTAAATAGTTCTTTCTTCTGCCTGTCTTTTCACCATCTCCAGTACCTCTGCTTTTGTTAACAACTGCATTCAGTAACGCTCCTGTTCAGTAAATGAATAAAAATCAGAGCAGTAAAGTGCTTTACTGAATCATTGCCTGAATGTCGTAAGCATTATTATTATTATTATCTACTGCAATGGATGAAACTGATTTTCTTTCCCTATAAATTGCTAAACGAATTCTTTTCCTCTGAGGTCATACATGTATATGTATATGGATGAAATACTGCAGAGTTAAAATGAACATTTTTTATGTAATTATATTAGAAAAGAATTGTGATATATCATCTATATAAAACCATCTAATAAAAAATGCCAAGAGTGCTTCTGAAGATATGCCCAGTGCTTCCTTTGCTTGTGTCAACCAGACTGAGAGCTTTAATTTTTTCAGAGTATTATTTGCTCACTCAATTTAGAAATACAGAGCCTACAAGTTGAGGAGTGCAATATGTAGCAAATCAAAGTAATAAAAAAATACAGCTTGTCCACCAAAGGGATGATCACACAAGCCAGTGTGGGACACACATATCATGGCACTCCATCAACACAGACAGAAAGGCATCCCAGCACAGCTCTGTGCAGCGTGAGGGCTGCGGGACTGGCAAGGACAGGCAGCTCTTAGCAGAGCTCATCTTCCAGATCTGAACACAGAAAGGAATGCAGAGCCCAGGAAATGCCAGGTGAAGGTCCTGCTGAAAATGGAGCGAGCTGTGGGACAGCAGGTTGGGCACTGCCAGGGTCACACACGGTGTTACAGCCCAGCTGTCGGAGGGGAAACTGCAAACACAAACCTGCAAACACAAACCTACAAACACGAGAGCACTCTGTTTATATTCCACAATATTTTCTTGCAATAATTGCTACAGGGTCCTGACTCTCATTAACTTTGTCTGTCCCACTAATTTTATCTCTTCATCTACAGGGCTTGGCCTGTCCGTGGTTCCTTCCACGTGCTTGGGGACCAAGGGGGTGCACATCCACTGCTAGGTGCCTTCCCTGGATGTACTCACCCACAGCACCTGCCCTGCTGCTCCAAAATGCTGAATCTCAGGCTAGGGTGCAGCTTTATCCTGCACATTTCAATGCTGCCTTTGACTGAAATGTCAGTCACAACCCACTGGACTCCTTCAGCATGTGATATGTAATAGGTGTCCATGTTCTGTATTAAACCCATTGTGTTCCTTGAAACATTTTAGAACTCTCTGAACACTAAATTTTACCTCATGCCGTGTTTCAGAACAGGAGACAAACCGGATTTGTTTCTCTGGTGAACCTGATGGATTTAAAAGCAACAGTAAGGAGACTTTCCAATACCACCTGAATTCCCTGCTCTGAGGTGAACAATCTCCTCCTAGAAGAGACTGAGAGAAAAAAAAAAAAACAAAAACAAACCAAAACCAAGAAAGCAGGTGAGAGGTTACAACTTGATACTGAAATTCCAAATTTCCAAATTTTTAGGAGATGCAACAATATGACTCCAAAAGTAATTTAGAAAATGATGTCTCATCTTCAAATTACACAAGTGCCAATGTTTTAGGTGACTGAGACACCAAATATTATCAGCGCAAAAACTACAAAATAACTCACTTCACATAATGCAATGTATAAAAAAATAGATACAGCAAGAATATTTTTAGTTAAAAAAGCACAACTAATTTATACCAAATATTGCCTGCTCAAGCTATTTTCGTATCTTTTGGTTTCTATGTCTCCATATATATGGAGAAGCTCTCTGAAAAGATTATAGGAGGCTAGAAAAGTTGTTTATTGCTGTTTCTTTGGTGTTGAAACACTCGCATCACAATCTTTTTCTATGAGCTAAAATTTTAGGTAAATCACAAAATATTACAAGACTCACAATAGAATATCAAAGGGTGCTTCACTCCTCCTTTTATAAAACATCAATCTCATTCAACATTTTAAAGTCAAATTTGCAGTACAGCTAGAGGGAATATTATATTTCTAGCTTGCACATTAGAAAGCCACAACACCAGGCTGGGGTTTTGCATTCAGGATATGGATTAAAAAGGTAGGGACCGGTGGCATTTTAGACTCCAACACATTGAGAACAATTTGGAAAGGACATCAGATGGGAAAAACAGGGAGCAGGGCTTTACTTGTGAGTGGGGTAGTGATGTGACAAAATCAGATGGTTGCTGCATAAACCTTTTAAAATCTTTTAGATAAGAACATGAATGGATGCTAGTCTTGAAAGAGAAGACATCCAAGTTCAAATCTACTTCTATCTCAAAACAAACAAACAAACAAACAAAAAAACCAAAAAACCCCCCAAAACCAAAAAGAGCAAGAAGTTCCCTTTTGTCCTCTCTTAGACAGGAAGAAATATCTTTATTTGGTTTATATGAGTTTTTCACAATAGTTGAAAACCTACTCACATTAACATAAATATTTAAGAGTAATACAGCAGCTGAGCAGACAGTATTTACCAACAGTATTTGTTGTTTAAATGTTACTGTGCAGATCTTAGTGTGAATTGAAAATATGATGTCCAAGAGGACTGCTCTTGTGTTGATCATGTGAGTCTGAATATTTTTCATTGCACTCCTTCTCCATTGATTGCCAAAGCCAATAGGTATCACGTTTCCTTTCACCAATAAGGAATTTAGCTTTTCTGGGAGCTACCACACTTCACGGTACAATTCAGATAATAATGGCAGAGTCAAGAAAAGGATGTCAACAGCTGCAAATTTGCACATCTGGATCCCTTTATTGGCAGTAGCAGATACCAAAGGATGGTGAGCAACAGAACCGGATAAGAGAAACCTTCAAATAGACTTGAGGACAATAATCCATTCTCAGCTAGGTCTGTTTCTAATGAGGTCTTGCAGGGGCTGATTTTTAGCCCTGTTCTGTAATTTTATGCACACACATCCATGTATATGTGTCTGTGTGTGTGAGGGTGTATAAACAGAGTAAACACATCCCTCTCCATAGATATCTATATATATATACACACACATACACATATGTACAAATAACCTGAAAAAAAACCCTCTCCAAAACTTTGAAAGATTGGATGACCATAGCTGACTGAAAAATAAGTGGGATGGTAAAACTTATTTTAGAGAACATTCCACTAACACAGCATGAGCGGGAAGAATAAAGAAAGAACAAGTTTTCTAATGAAGTCCTACAATGAGAAACAGAGAAAAGATGCCAGAATAGAAAGGGAAACTTAATTACAAGCTTTATTAAGAGATTTGCAGATCATAACATATAATCAAAGAATAAATAAATTGCCAGTGTGATGCAAGGCACAAGGGACACAGGCAGCCCTTGGCTGTAGAAACAGGGGAACACCTTGTAGTACCTGAGAAGTTATATTATTTATTTATTTGTCTCATACCAATGTAACTTCTGTGAAAGCACCAACTCTCATTTCTGCCAGAATATTTCATGAAATGTACAGAAAAAAACTAGCAGGAGCTCAAAGGCAGCCACAGGGAGGATTAAACTACTGGCCTAAATGACTTGAAGCTAAACTGTAGGAGGCCAAAAATTTTTGGTCATCAGAGAAGTTGTTACAGATTATTTAGTCCACAGTTGCACACATCTATGTTAAAGAAACTTGAAAAACAGACTCTGTGTTGCACTAACAGGAAACAAACACTGGCAGCCACCAGATGACTTTGAAGAAGATACGAGACAAATGCTTGACTGTAATAGTAATTAACAGGCAGCACCTAAAAATAATTGCTCCAACCTCATCAAGTGTAAAGGAAGCCTGCTTTAAAGAGGGATAAACATCTTGGATGTATCTGCACAGCTTCTGAAGAACAGCGTCACTAGAGAAATATCCATCTCTTTTAGATGGATCTATTCTGATAAAGGAAAAAAGTGTTTGCAATGCTTTCATGTCTCACCCTCTTTCACTCGCTGTATTCTTCTCGGAGCAGGAAAAATAAATCACCTCATTAAGACTTAATGTTTGATAGGATTTGAAGTAAGAATGCACTTGGAGGAAGCATTGCCAAGAG
Source organism: Brachypodius melanocephalos (assembly GCA_013398615.1). Lineage (NCBI taxonomy): Eukaryota > Metazoa > Chordata > Aves > Passeriformes > Pycnonotidae > Brachypodius > Brachypodius melanocephalos. Next base: position 9,715,492 of record VZSR01002340.1, read on the forward strand.
ATTTTTTAACTGAATTTAATCAAGGGTGATCTCTGTGTGGATACACATCTCTTTTTCAATAAATACATAGCCACAGGTAACTTACATAACAAATAGGAACTTACGACTTACTTATGTTTGCTTTTTCTGAAAGGAATTGTCTGCTTGTTTTCAAAGGTGCTCCCAGGATCCTGGAGTTTTTCTCAAAATTGTTGCCACGCAATTTTACCTGTGGCTTTCAGGCCAAATCTGATTTTTTAAAAAAGAAAAGTGTTTTTTAGAGACTTCCTTATAAAAGTACCCTATGTTCCAATAAAAATTCTGAACTAGAACATCACATCATCACTATGATGCCAATGTGTGCAACTCTCATCATTAGAGTCAGCTTGCAGAGCTTTTCTTTGTTGCTAAATATGTAAACTGAGCCAAGTTATTTCCTCCATTCCAAGTGCCTGACTGTGGAATTCATCTAACCAAATGAACATGCCTGCACCTGAGCGAGGCACTCTCAGTTCCCTTTATAGTCATTGGGGAGGAACAGGCCCTTTCTGGACAGGATTCATCTCATCCTAAAGCAGACATCTCTAACTGATTAGATGAATCCTGCCCATTGTTCCTCTCCAGTGACTATAAAATGCAGTCCAGGAGGGGCAGTTCAGGCATAGACATTCACATTAGAGATGTCTACAATGAGATAGTATTTAATGCATCTCTTCTCATTATTTACACATAACAGTAGAGAAACCAACTAAGGGGAATAGGATATTGTGCTGTTTTAACTGTTGCGATGTGCATTGTACCCAAATTTGAAAACATCAAAAGTACTGAAAACGTTAAACTACGTTAAAAATTCTGAGAACTTAACTAGGATCATATTTCATAGATAATTACTTTAAAATCCTTTAAAAGGATCTGTCCCCACAACCCAGCCCCCAACCATTGGCATATCTCCTACTCTGTTTCAATGGCCCTACAGAAAGATGCAATGGCTAAATGCACTCCTGCTTCAGATGGTTCCTTGTAGGCAGCTACATCCCACAGGTATTATCAGAAATGTGCTGACTTCCTACTAGAGTCACCTCAGAAAAGCTTTTGAAACTCCTAATGCTCCTTGAAATGGCAGCAGATGGTATTGAGAGCATTTGCTAGATCAGGATGCAAAGGACAAAACTTAAATCTACCAGAGGTATGCAAAGCTTCCAGGATCTTTTACAAAAAACCTCCTTTCTTTGGATTGTCCAGCAGTTTGCCAAGCTCAGCCTAAACAGCCAACAAAGCTTAGCAGCACAAGTCAGAAGGATCAGAACATTCAGGCTTCGGTCAGCTGCACCCTGACACCAACGGGGTGTGGAGGGAACCCCTCTTTTCCCAGCCTGTGAACAGCAGACACCCCACGGCTCAGGGGCTGAGCATCCTCCACTGCCCAGAGCCCAGAACAGGGCTGGGAGGGGCCAGGCACCAAAGCACCAGGATAAATGGAGACAGAGGCAGTGCTGGCATTCAAATTACACCAGGAGGGTAATTTCATTCCCTTCAGGGAAGGGCTTTTCCAACAATACTGTTGAGGACTGGGTTATTAAAAAAAAAGCTGTGGGAAGGATGGGTATTTCATGTCTGATTATTGTCTTGGATAAATGAATATGGAACAAACAGTATGAAATAACAGATTATTTTTAAGATTAAGGCCAAGATAACAACAGTTATTTTGAGCCCCCAGCTGAGATCTCTTCACACTCAAAAGTCTATGGGCTGCTAAATCCCTCCAATCACACTGTAGAGAGCAATTCTGCACTGCAAATGAGCAACCAGCCAAAGCTGTGTCAGTCAGAGCAGCAGACCCCTCCACTTCCACCTCCTTGCTCACTAATCCTACAGCTGCCTCTCACATTCAGCAGTGACAGCTACCAAAATCCTGGGAGAGCTGGAGGAGCTCGGGAGGAAACACCAGTGTGGGTGTGTGAAGGTCTGGCGTTTCTCCCTCTGACTTGTGGTGCCTTTGATCCAGCCCACGAGGTGCAGGGGGTTTGCCACATATTGCAGATTGAGGGGTGGATCGTGGAGCTTTTTCAGTGCTGCCTGTGTCTGGCCAGCACAGCGCGTTACTCTCGCAGATTTGGGATGAATTTGGTCCTTCCAGGAGCCGGCGTGGGGAGCTCAGGGAGGAGCGCACCAACGTTGAGCTTTGGTTGTAGATAAAGCTGAATCAGCTGGAATAAAAACTGAGAAGGGACTTCAGAGCTTTTCTTTTATTTTTTTTTTAAATTTCAAAACATTTCCTCCTCGTAGTTATAAAACTGGCCTTCAGATTTCAGACTGCGCTAGAAGGGCAAAAAGTACAATATTTAGATTCCATGGGTATTCTATTCTATTCCACTGAGGAATAGAAATATTACTCCACTGTAGGGCCAGATAAAAATGTGCATCTTTTTTGAGGGATAATCCAGCATTTATTTACTGTAGGAGGCCAGCTAAATTATAAAAGTAATAAGAATAATTCTGCATGGTATGGCTTTTTGGAAGTATGCTTATGGATATGTCTGAATCCAGAAGAATATATTTCCAAGAGAATTGACTGATTAGAGCCATAACAGCATGGATAGCTGGCAAAACCATGTGATATATCATCCCATACTGGTCCTTTACAAAATACTAGGGATTTAGACATTTTTAATCATCAGAGCCTTAGCATCTGATACTTTTATACAAATCATAAATCAAAGAAATGAAGCATGAGGGTAACACAAGAACTACTTCTGCTGCTGAAAACTGTCTTTGTGTTTTTAACTGATACCACGTTCATCAAAGTCCTGACCAACTGAGAATTATGATTTACATCATATCACAAACAAAAGTCACCAATTAAAAATGCTGGCAGCCACGAGAAAAGAATTTTAGAAGTGAGGTCCTCTGCTGGCAAACCCTTCACATTGGTCATGTATGATTTGCTCCCAGCCACTGTCAGGAGCACCCTTCACTCACACCTCTCACCCAAGATGGGACAAAATCCACAGCAAAGCTCAAAGACACAACCTTGATGGGAATGCTGAAAGATTTTGTGGAATGAATTCCTTCAGTTTATGCAGCCCTTTGCACAGCCTCAAGTGATGGTGTTTTATGTCTAAATGAAAAAAATTCAAAGAGTAGAAGTGATGGGATTCAGGGAATTCAGGACTCAGAGGAATGATGCTGAGTGAAGAACACCTCAATGGTGCCTTGGATGTGCTTGATTATGCTGCAGAGGGGACACACAGAGAGAAAAATGTGTGGGTGATCTGGTCCTAAAGCAGGCAAGGATAAAATTGTAACTGCAGTCTCCAAGCAAAATTGAATCCACTCCAATGGGCCCTGAATTTTATATCAGGAGCCCACGAGATGTAAACACCTCAAACAACTATCAAATGCTGTCATGTGTTATTTCTTACAAACAGGTCCCTGACACAAAAAAAAAGTCATATTATATAAATAAAATCTCAAAAACCTTGAAATCATGTGCCTAGCCCGTTAATTGCCTTTACATTTATTATCAACTACTATTAAGTTACTTAATTATTAAAATTTGATGATGAGGAAGAGCTTTTGCTGTTGTTCCATTCACCTGGTAGAGCTTTTGAATTGTATTATCAGAGAAATATCACCTAAGAGAACATTTCTGTTTACAGCATCATTAAAATGTCACTATATTTTTCAAGGCTAGAATAAAGCTCCAGTGGAAGAATACATGCAGAAATCTTTCCATTATTCAGCTGCCCTTAATAGTAAGATTTACTTGAAATTTTAAACTAACAAGTGACATTAATTGGAAAAAAACCCAAAAAACCCCCCATAACAGCAATTTTTTGACAAAGTAATAGTCGATCATTGTTATATCCCACTGTGAATGATTAGAAGCAAATCAAATTTATCTGCTGAATGCACAAAGCAATATGGTTACTGCAGATGACACTCTCATACAGCACCTGCTGCTGCAGAATGTATATCTGCACTGAGCTCTGTGCAGCTAACTAGTGCACAGACAGAAAAACATTCCCAACTTGTTATGCACATGGGCAATTCCGTTCCTTCAACAGGTTAAATGTGAATTATGCACTCATTAGGCAGTAATTCCTGATCTGGTTACTGACTGCCTCACAACTGTTTGATTTGGGTGCCTGGGTAAGCTTAAAGCCATATTTTGGAGTAAAAATTCTGTGTGAGAGTTAAGTTGTTCTCCCTTTCTCCTTGACTGGCCATATGCCCTCGGCACTGTTGCCAACAAGTATAAAGTCTATTCTGTCAGTTTTCTTCTCACAGCTTTTGGTTTCTGAGTACAGGAGATTAATCATGAGAGATACTGGACTAGATTTAACCAAAAGCCACAAAAAAAATTTCATTCCTATGATATTTTGGATTTAAAACGGAAAATATGAATTTAGGAAGTTAGTCAGCATATGACAGTGATCCTGTTCAGGAAATCACATTTTGGAAAATGTCCTATGGCCTAAAATCTGTCTGCTGAGATCCTTGAAGCTGGGCTGTAAAGTCTTTTCTATCATTTTATATTCTGTACACTATTCTGCCCATAAGGTGATTTGGGTTTTGGTCATAGTACTACAGAGATGCCTGGCTGAAGTAAAATAGTACATTGACTTGAATTCAGTAGTTGGCATAATTTCTCAGTCTTCAAAGAAGCCTACATAAAAATATTTACAATTTCAGAACTTGAGTTCAAAAGATTTTTGCCTCTTTTTGGCTGAAATTCAAATTCCCAGGTATGAAGTTGCTTTGTTATGCAGCACAGAAGGGCCCCCCAGGTGTCTTTTCCAGTGACTGACAAGTGAGCAGTGCAGAATGAAAGCTTTCACCACAAGTCCATTTGTTCACTTTACTTTCACTTTTTTTCTTTCTTTTCCTTGCCACACCCTCACATTCAAAATGGAGAGGCTTGTAGAGCCACGCTGTCACCATGCAAATAGGATGCAGTTGTGAAGCTGCTATTCCAGCAAATTTACACCATCCTACACCACCAGTCAATTGGATGCAAGAAAGTGACACTACCTTTAGGAAATTAAATACAAATTAGTGAGCAAATGGGATTGGAAAGCAGTAACTTAAAGCTTCTACTGCATTAAACCTCTGTATCTCACTGCAAGGAAAAAAAAAGTGTTTTTTACCCTGCTATATCAGCTTTTGTATACCGTGCCATATATACTGCAACACAGTCACAAGTAAGATGAATTAATGATGGTAGTCACAGGAAGCAATAATAAAGTTATAAGACAGCAGTGCTAAAAAATGTCCCCTAAGAAAATAATATGATTCTTACCTATTCATTAGCTCTTGAAAAATTTCATTTGGCAAAGGAAATATAAAGCCATTTATGACTGACTTCAAGTAATCCAGAGACACAAATCCACTCTGACTGACATCAATTTCTCTGAAGGCTTTTTCAATGTCCTGATAGGTTGAACACAGCTGTAATGAATACAATTTATAGTGTTTTGCTAAGAAAAACCAAGTTCATGAAGCTTTTAAGACAGTGGTGCATTTTTTACAAGACCTTTTCAAATGTTCTTGGCTGTGAACTGATCAAATAGGTTACCCTGGCATGCTCTGACGGTCAGATGTTTAATTAATAAGCTCACTACACAACAGTATTCCCAATCACATGCTCTCAAATGACAAGCGAGACAAGTTTCTCAAATAATAGCTCTGCTTCAAAATTCAGAGCTAAAAATACTGTGTGGATCAGCCTGCTTTGTAACACCTCTCTTAATGCAACCTTAAAGCCATCCATGGCATAACCTAGTATCAAAATTCGTATTATTAAAATGAGTTGTTAGCACAGTTAATCCTGGACAATGTTAGAAGACGTGGAATAGTTAAGAGAGATGTTGTTCAAACATATCACACATTTCTATGGTAGTTTTTTATTTTAATTCATGGGTTGTTGCAAAGGAGTTATGTGGATATGGATTTTTTTTTTTTTTTTTTTTTTTTTTTGCTTATGGGACTTGTAAAATGCCTGAAAGTTGACTTACTGCAGATTTTAAAAAGGTTCATGAAACAGTAGGAAGACTGGTCTGTTTTTCTGAAATGTTAGCTCACATTGGACTGTTGAATACTGAGAGCATCCCTGAGGCTTTTCTCCCTCCACCGTTTTTTGACAAGTACCCACCTGCTTCTAAGCTGATTATTGTTCATTCAAAACTGCTGAAATTGCAGGGTGAACATACAGGATAGGGAGACCTGAGAAAGCCCAAAATAAACATCCAGCGCTGGGAGGGCTTGAAAGGTGAGATGCACTGGGCTTCCAGCCCAGCCCTTGCACTCCCTGTCAAAGATCTCACAGAATATTCTGAGCTGGAAGGGCCCCACAATGATCATTGAGTCCAACTCTTACATGAACACAGGCCCATACAGGGATCAAACCCTCACCTTGGCATCATTAGCACCCTGCTCCAATCAAGACAAATGAGAAGAAAGAGAGTCAAGATGTTGAAAGTCCTTGTAGCCTTGTTTTTCCCTACTCTCCTGGATTTTCAAGGTTGAGAAAACCCATTTACAGCGCTGTATAACTGAGCCTGTAGCAGAATATTCCTGATTCAGCTTCTCTTCTCTTAGAGAATTAGGATTTTCATGACATAAAGGCAAAGTATTGAACACTGGAAGATTCCATTTCTTTTCACCTTCCCGTGAAGCAGGTAGAGCAGAGTTATGTTCCACCATCACACTTTGCAACCACCTCCTGTTAAATTCACATCAAAGGGCATGTGGAGAGGTCATTTGCCACATCTATTCCAGCTCCACCCTCTCTATTCTAAACTTGCCACTGCATTTTAAAAATGTTCTTCTGCAACAGCACCTATCTGCTAGTAATTTATTTCAAAATATAATTGCCAGACTGACACTAGTAGTTACTCAAAGTTGTTATGGAACTTAATCTGACAGAGTGATCTAGCAATGCACATCTTGAAACACAGTTTTGATGCACTCCTATTTCGTGTTAGCCAAAGGAAATCTGGAGTTCCAATACTTATGCTTCAATGCTGTGAATCTAAGCAAGACTGAAACACAGAAAAGAAAACAGAACTGCTGCTTTTGCTAACCCGCTGTAAACTCAAACAAGGAACCCTATGCATGGAATTGGTTCATAAAAGAAGTGGGCATAATTACCAGGCCTCAAAGCTTGGCCATTTTCTTTTCCTGTGATGTCTGGCTCAGCTTTGCTGTCTGTCAAAATATTGCAAAGTATTAAAGGCATTCCCTTACCCTTTCTGTGGGTGCCCTCTCAGTGTAACCAGACTGCATCACGGCACACAACGCTCAGCTGGTGGGGACTGGAGGAGAGGTTTTGCTGGTGAAGACTGCAGAAAAATTCTTTCCTGTTTCTGCTCCTTCCCTTTTATTTTCTGGCAGATTAGTGATGTTAAGGAAACTGTCTTAGCAAATTCCAAGGATTTGTCAGCTTCAAAGAAATAACGCCATCTAAAACTCTTCGAGACAGCTTTTGCTAACTGGATAAATCTTTGTTTACAAATAGGCTAAACCAAACCTGAAACACAACTTTCTTGTATTTCAAACTTGATCAGTAGTTCAAAATTATACTAATTAATCTGTGCATTGGTTTAATTTTAGAATTTAATACAGTTAGCTTACAATCTTAACAGGCAACTTTCTTAGATTTAATATCGGCAGGTACCACCAGAAAATAACTCCCTCTCCTTGTCTGTATGTCTCCAGAATGATCCATCACTAAAAGCGTATTTTCAGAAAATGGAAGACAGTGTCCTGAATGGCCTTTGATAATAAAAGTGCCTGTTGGCTTTCTCTTGGTCAGGGAGGGTTGGTTTAGGGAATATCCAGGCAAATTTGACAGCTACAAGTCCATGGGTCTTGATGGGATCCATCCACATATGCTGGACTCCACAGCAAGGCCACTCACAATCCTGGCAATCAGGAGAAGTGTCTGAGGACAGGAAGAGAGCAAATGTCACCCCAGCCTTCAAAAGGGCAAGAAGAAGGACCCAGGGAACTACTGGCAAGTCAAACTACTACTACTCCCTCAAATCCCTGCAAGGTGAGGGAGTGCCTTATTCTAGAGGCCATCTCTGTGCACACGGAGAACAAGAGGGTGGTCAGGACTGGTCAGCAAGGACTCACTGAAGAGAAGTCGTGTTTGACCAACCTGATTGCCTTCAATGATGAAACTACCTGTTTTGATGAGGGCAGGAACAGCGGATGGTGTCTGCCTTGACTGCAGCAGGGCTTTGGACACCGTCTCTCACAATATCCTCCTAGGCAAACTCAGGAAGTATGGACTGGATAAGTGGACAGTGAGGTGGTTGGCTGACCATTAAATCCAAGAGGATCATAAACACTGGCACAGAGTCTGGCTGGGGGCCTGTCACCAGTGGTGTCCCCCGGTATTAATTGTTCCATATATCCATCAGTGCCTTGGGTGAAGGGGTCGGTGGTGACAGAGCTGGGAGGAGCAGCCAATCCCCCTGAGGGCTGCACAGCCCTTCCCAAGGACCTCAGCAGGGTGGAGAGATGGGCAGGGGAGCTGTCTGAAATCCAGAAAAGGCAAATGCAGGGACCTGCACCTAGGGAAGGACAATCCCAGTGGTCCTGATGGAAAACGAGCTATCCCCAAGCCAGCAGTGTGTCCTGAGGGCAAGGAGGCCAATGGGATCCTGAGAACATTCAAATCCTACATAAGGTGCCACTTTCTTGGCCATCTACATGAACATGAATTTTAATATCTGCACATTTCTCTTCCAATAATTTTAGAATATTATGATATTAGACAAATTCCAGTGTAACTGATGGATAAATCATACCTATGCTCTGTAGCAAGTTGTCTGGATCTTATAGTGGGCTGGAAAATTTGCAGCAGCTTCATCTGGATTAAGTGGAAACATAGCTTTGCAGTTAGAACTCATTTCTACATGATACTAACTTTCACAGCTTGATTGCAGCATTTACTTTTTAGATATTTCCCTTGATTGGCAGTAAAGTTGCTGCATGCACCTTTTAGAACAGAAGGTTGTTCAGAAAACACTGCTGTGATTCAAGCTCATTATTTATGTTACTAAGCAAGGAATGTAGAAAGATGTAGTTTTTAAAATGAAAATTAGAATTCTGTCACATAAAGAGGATCCATAAAGTCTACAGCTAAAATGGCACCATTACATCTTGTGTATCACAGGCAAATAACTTTCTCTTGATTTTTTTTTTGCATTTAGCCCCATAATTAGTCTCTAAATACAATAAATCTTCTGTTTGATTAAAGCTGTCTTATAAAAATGTGTCTAGTTAGCCCTGATGAATTTGTTCCGAGAAGAATTGATTGCCTTACTTTTTAATTTGAATTTATCTACTGAAGATGCTACACCATACGATGCAGACACCTCTTAAACTTCCTTCTCAAAGGTTAAACAGATTGTCTGCTAACATTAAGCTCTAAAGGATTCACACTGCCCCTTGAATCACAATTATGGTACTTGGTGGGGGTTTGTTTTGCACAGTTTTCCAACATCCTGGCAATGAGAGCAGCTGATGTGAAGCTGTGTTTTGGTTTTGGCTTTCAACAATAGATGGGAAAAAAGTTCTATTTCTTTCAGACTTCTTCTGGATATCTTTGGGACATTGACCCTTTAGAAGTCCCTCAGAGCAGAGGCCAAGATCTTAGGGAAAAAAACCTCAAATACTACTTATATAACCATCTAATCGTGCCAACATGGGGGGTGGGAAGAGGCAGGGGAATTCTACTTGAATTTTTTGGGACTATTTAAGTGATAATGAGAAGAGAACCTGGTTAACAAATTGTCAGATTCCATTTGGGACAGGAAAAGAGAGCTCCACTGACATATCCTGTTTTCCTCTCTGTTCTTTTGGTTGTTTGTCAAAGCACAATGGTATATTTAGCTCCTAAGATCACCATAATTCCATTGCTTTTGTGGGGTACTTCAAGACAGGAATTCACCATCAAAACATTAAATTTACTTAATAAACCTGGGAAGTTATTCACTTGCCTCTTGCCTCAGTTTCCCATTTGTAACAATCAATTGTAAGCAATTAAAATTTGCAACAATTAATTGTAATTATTTAATTTAATAAAATTATAATCCTGGCTAACCCACAGGGTTCTTCTGTTTGTGACAATAAACCACACACCTGTTTCTGGTACAGGTAAAATGTGGGTCTGTGCATAATTCATAGAGGACTTTACTGCTTTTCCCCCTAATTTCCCCTCACATCCTATTTCCCCACAAGACTTCTCTTTGTGTGTTGCTAGAGGGTGAGAACTATCTCAGAGTTAATTTTCAAGGAAATTTTAAAGGGATTAAGATTTTGTTAACTGGGAGTTGTACATATGGAAATACAGAATGAACATACAGGCAGTACTCTGACATATGTGATGAAATGTGATAAAAACAAATCAAATAAAATGAAGAGATTCAGTTCCACTGTGAACAAACTTTTCATGCCTACAGTCAAAATTAAAGGCATACTTCAAAAACATTTGTGATGGACACTTCAATTTTACCATGAGAATGCCATGAGAAAGATCAGGTAAAGAGCATCAGGAATTATACTCTGGCACATTTTTGGAGTATCTGAAACTCTCTCCTGATCACAGTTTACTTTTTGCTCTACTGAAATAACCCCAAACTACAACATAAAGACAAACATTCACAAAGTATCATGGCCTTACTACAAAATAGGGATGCTCTTCCATCAAGATCCTACATTTGTGACCCTTCCCTTGGGGATTGTCCCACGAAATTCTTTCCCCCAGGGACTTTCCGCTGGTTCATTCCTTAAATTCCTGCTGCTTTGAACCAAATGGATTATTATTCACCCACAAAAGGGGCATAATTCTCTTTCCTTGGCTGGAAAGAGAATCCCATTTGATTAACAGACAGAGATACAGAAGGAACGACTGGTTTAAAATTGTACTGTTGCCCTGTGTTCTTGATGCCCCTGTTTCTTACACAGGATCCCATGGCCAGGCCAGGATCACCACCATGCTCTGCACACCATGAAACAAATCCCTGCAAGAAGGGCATGGTACAATTTGGACCTGTAAGGAATGAAGATTAAGCTGGTTTTGGCAGCAGTCACTAAAACTGGGCCAGAGCCTTATTGCATGACAAAAATCAATAGAATTTTTATTGCCTTCACCTGGGACTATGAGGAGAACATAATTAAACCCCCAAATTCTTGCTTCTAATCATGGCAATGATTGGTCTGCTTTCACAGGTTTATTGACCAAGAAAGCTGTTCCCAAAGAATGGCTTTGGACACAGCAGTCTCTTCCATCCTTCTCCACAGTGAGGAGGAAAACCAAGAAAATCTGCCGCTCTCTGGATATTATCTTTTCACTTACTAGGAAGAGCAACAAGCCCTGTGCACTTCAAATTAGCTTCTGGATGGCCTTGCTCTTCCTGTCATTAAATAATTTCCCTGTTTATTTCTGTGGCTTCTCTACTAATATAGCCTAAACCATTTCACAAATTATAATCTGAAGAAAAAAAAAAAATCCAGTACCTGTTTATGTTCTATACCTGCTTGAATTTGGACACTGTTTCCACATCTTTGCACAGGTTTCCCTAAAAGCTATCTCAGTGCTGGTAAGACTTACACAAGTATTGTTCTACGCATTTTAAAGTCTGGGTTTACTTTTAAATTCAATGTATATTCCTTAAGCAACACTTCATCCGAAATTATTTTTTAGGTAGTAATTTTCAAAACCATTGAAGCTGAAAATGCCCATTTTATAAGCATAGAAATGGCTTCTGGTTTTCTAAGTATCAAAATATGCTAATTATAAGTATTACTATTCATTATTTTCCTACTTCATATTTTTACATCCATACGGATACTCCTAATTGTTAAAATTGAAAAACAAACAAATGTACCCATCATACTTTTTATGAATCCAGCCCATTGTTCAAGGAAAAGAAATCATTCTTTACACAAAGATTTGCTCTGAAATTGCTGCCAAAGAAAATAACCTTGAGTTATTTGCTGCATAACTGCCACATGAGAACATTAAAGGTGCCTAGGGACAGCTTCATCTTGAGCATGTGACTTTTTAAGAAAAAGCTTTTAAGTTCAATATTTAAAAATTGCTGCAGTATCCTTTTTCTTCCTCTGATCCTTAAATTAAAGCCAGTTATCACAAACAGGAAGAATTTGGGTGTTTTTTGTTTCTAGTTTCTATAGTTAGGGTGATTTATCTAATAATGAAGGTTTATATTGCCTGGTTGTCAGAAATTCAGGCTATCACTGGAATGTTGAGGAAATAGGTAAGTGTATATATATATTTATATATATTTATATATATATAAATATATATATTTATATATGTATATATTTATATATGTATATGGATATTTCATGGTGGCTTTTCCCAAAAAAACTGGAGAATGAGGCAAGACCCTGATGTGAAACCTGAATAACTTTGCTGACCATTAAGACTTATTGACCAAGCCCAGCTCTGAGACCCTAAAAAGTTGATTTGGTCTTCGGGGGAGTTATATTTTCCACATAATCAAGTAAATCTTTAGATGGAAGGTCCATTCAAAAAGTGTTCACTGCTTCCTAGACAAATTTGGGTTTCAGAAGTGTCAGACTTCTGGGGTTTTTACAGAAATTTTTAAACAATCTTTTGGTAAGGTGAAACAATTGCTCCATCTCTGTGGCATTGGTCTGACTTACCTGAAAGAAATGCTGTGAGTGCAAACAGGGCTCTCTGGCTGAGTCCGTGGATCCAAAAAACATCTCTGAAAATTAATATTTCCCCTATACTACATAGCATATCTCCTCAGCCCAAAAGATATGGGCCATGCCTCAGGTCAGGATCTTGAGAGAAGAACCCCCTTAATAATTACAGGACTGGCCCAAAGTCCATTAAAGTTAATTGAGAGACTCGACACCACGGCCCAGAGCAACCATAACAGGAGTATGGGAAAAAAACCACTTGATAATCGATCCAAGGCAAATATATTGGCAGCTCTGGCTTGAATCAGAAACAGCTGCAGAGCCCAAAGAGCAGAAATCCGTTCAGAAGGCCGCACTGGGAAGGGCCAGCAGGAAGGAAGTTGGTGGCAGAACTCGGCCCAAAGAACGGGACTGGGTTTGCCTTCCTCTGTTTGATTTTTTTAAAAAAACAGATCCATGCAGCAAGAGGAATTTTAAATGGATTATAAAATGCTAGAACTCAAAACTAGAAACCAGAAGATCAGCAGGAGCACAGGCCCAATCAAATAAGATGCATTTTCTCTAAAAGCCACGGCCACAGGTCCGTGCTGTGAGAGGTGCAGTGTCCTGAGGAATGTGACAATCATATCAAACACAGCCTGGCATGCAACACCCAGGAATGCCCCTGCACACACAGCAGGGAAGCACAGGCTCCTTACATCCACAGAAACCTCAACAGCAGCCTCAAAAGTAGAAGAATCCAAGAGTTTTGCCCTCCTGGCTTTGGGCACTCCAACCTTTTGCTTGAGGGTGGGAGCTGGGTGGGAAGCAAAGACTGTTAGCATTTCCTTGGCCTCCCTGTTTATCTGCTCTGGATGTGCTAAATAAACTAAATAATGCTTTTTGTATTTACAAATGTGCAGACAGGGGAGCAGAGCACACTCATCTGTTTTATCTTGTCCTTGAGATTTAACTAGACCCGAGCTAAATTTTCAGCAAAAAAGTGAATTTGATCCACGATTTTAATGACACTTTGAAAAATACCAAAACATTTTATTCCTTTGACTTGGGCAATAATATCCTCCTGTAAACATACTATTAACTGTCTCACAATTTGTACTTTGAGAATAAAATGCACTTTCCTTTTTTTTATGGTTCATCCATAAGAAGAAATTCAGATATAATTTGGGTATATTAAAACACCCTCAAATTTAATAGGCTTCTTCTAAAGCTGCTTGTGTGATTTTCTAATAGTAAGAAAATAAGTGAAGGTTGTATTTTATCACTGTTTTGTGTCTGGTATTCTGCTGTTTCATACAAAAGTGACTCAAGACCATTATTTTCATCTGCTAAGCTTTGCAAGTTTTTCTGATAAAACTTCATGTTAGAGCTTTAAATCCCCAAAATGAAAATTTGTGTTCTCTTTCATCATTCAGCACTTACAGGAGGTGGTGAAATTTTTATAAATTTATTACCTTTCAGATTGCAATGCCAAACATAAGGTTTATTGTCAAATAAAGCATCATTTTTGGTTTTTTGATTGCCTGCTTCAGAAGAGTATTGCTTCTGCTCTATAATTGCCTCTACCAAATTATTTAACTGGTTTTGTTGATATCTAATTATGGAAAGCATCCCAACCAGAAAAAAATACACAAAGTGAAATAATGTAGCCAGGCAATATAAAACAAGGAAAAAAAAAATTTGGAAGCCTCTCACAATGAAATTAATATACAAATAAAAAAAAACAAACCCTCAAACAATAAAACACTATCCTAATTTGCTTCCTTTTCTTTTAGGTCCCTATGCACCAAAGAGTATCTCAGGTGGTATTTCCTGGTGGATATTACAGACTCCAGAATCCACAGAAAGTTGTTTGAAATCATAAAACACCAAATATTCTTTGGAAATCAAGCATGTAGGATTGTGAAGTCATAGAATAATTTGGGTTGGGCAGGACTTTTAAAGCTCATCCAGTCCAATGCCCCTGTAATGAGCAGGAACATCTTTGACTAAAGCAAATTGCCCAGAGCCTCACCAAACTTGACTTTGAATATTTCCAAGGATGGGCATCCACCACTGCTCTGGGCAATTGTGCCAGTGTTTCACCACCTCACTGTGAAAAATTTCTTCCTTAAATCAAGGCTGATTCTCCTCTCTTTTAGTTTAAAACCATTCCCCTTTGTCTTATTGCAATTAAACCTGCTAAAAAGTCTGTTCCCCTCTTTCTTACAGACCCCTCTAAGTACTGAAATGCTACAATAAGGACTTCCCTAGAACCTTCTCTTCTCCAGACTGACCAACTCCAATTCTCCCAGCCTGTCTCCACGGCAGAAGTGCCCCAGCTCCACTTGGTGCCTCCTCTGGACTCATTCCAGGAGATGAAAGAATCATGGAATGATTTGGGTTGGAAGGGGACCTTGAAGCCCATCCTGTTCCACACCTCCTGCCGTGGTCAGGGACACCTTCCACTATCCCAGACTGCTCAGAGCCCCATCCAG
>VZSR01002340.1:9730755-9769225 GCA_013398615.1 Brachypodius melanocephalos
CCTTCTGCCAGGGCTGCTGCCTCTGCTCATCCCCACCTGGACTGATCCCAGGGGATGTCCTGACCCAGATGCAGCACCAGCAGTTGGTCTGGTTAGGGTTGGGGTTAGGGCTAGGGTTGGGGTTAGGGTTAGGTTTGGGGTCAGGTGTCTGGTTAAACCTCATGAGATTCAATCCACAACTCTGTGAGTTTTCATTTCACCACATCGCTTCACACGAGAACTGTGCTAAAGTGAGAGGAAGAACATCCCAGTATGTGTGATGTGACATTTCCCCCTTCACTGCCTCAAGCTGCACAGGATGGGAAGATGTGGAATGGTACCACAGTGTTTAAACAACAGCATTCCTCCACCCCAGGGGAAAAAAGCCAGTCAGATTCAAGCCTCTTGCAGGAATTCAGCAAAGACATGAAACGCAGCTGATAAGAGATGTTTCCTTTTCCAAAGGCAGGGTTTCACTTGTCACCTGGTTATCAGGATCTTTTTCCCTGCAAGGGGCAGTAGCTCTTGGCTGTCTCCACTCACTGATACCAGCAGGAGGGGGAGCCAGTTTCTCATTCAGAAACCAACAACTTCAAATCAGCTGCAAAAGGGATGGTGTCTTGGCTCCTGTAGGTATGTCCTGCACACATGCTCTGTCCTCCTGATATATTGATTCTGCAGAATAATATTTAAAAAAAAAAATCGTATATAATGTGTCAGATGAAGAAATGGAAGGGGTGAAGAAGGAGGCTGTCCTAATAACTCTTATAAGCAGAGCAAGGAAAATTCTTTCTTCTTTTCACTGCTTCTTCCTCTGGAAAAGCCTCTGGGGTTCTCACTATCTCTTCTGTGCAGCTTTCAGAGCGGAGTAGGCACAAACACTGCCATGCAGACTCCCCAACCTCATCCTGGATTTGAGGACATCCACCTCCAAAGCCAGTCAGTGGGACTGCAGGCACGGGCAGTCACACACCACCTCTCCAGCATCTTACCCTCCATCCTGAAACTCAGGGTGATTGGGGTGAATTCAGATGCAGGGACTCTTGCCTTTGGAATGAATTACCAGCACATTTATCCTTGCATACTATTGCATCCATTAGTCAGAGAAAGGCTGAAGGCTGCAACTTGCATACAGAAGATAAACTGTCAAATTACCCTGCTGCTGCAGCCCGCAGCCACTGTCACTCAGAAGATCACAAAGGCCTCATCATTTATTGTTATTTTTACTCTCACAGAAAAATCACGGCTGTTTCTTTCCTTACTTTCAAATTCCAGGCCCTTCATCCTAAACCAAGTTATCCCGAGCTGTGTTCCTCTCTATCCATCCTGCCTGGCTGCAGCCAAAAGGTCTGCAGCACCTGATAATGTTTTCCACATTCTCTGCAATCTACGAATTACACGTGATTCCAGTGAACAGGAATGCAGTACGACCTTCCCTGGCACAGGAAGAAATATTGTAGTAACGTCCCATGAGAAACGAGTATTTTTCATTTACTCAGTGTTCTAAGGCAAATTTCCCTTTAAACAGCACTAGTAAACTTCAAGGCTATTTTAGGCAAAGAAATGAATTTCAGATTCATATATTTTAAATGGTAGACATAGGATGTTTTTCCTTCAGTGCTAAAACCCGGAGGTTTGCTGGAAACAGAAGATCGAGGCAGGTATACATTTCCAAAGTATCAATGAACTCCAGAACGTCAGTGAATTATTTTTTTCTACATACACCTAAACTTTTTTTCCTTCACTTCTGCAAAAATTGCCCAAATCAATGAGAAGTAGAAAGAAAATGGATACATGGGACAAAGGGACGAATATGTTAACATTCTAGCAACTGTAAGTGCCTTCTCCAGGTCTGTTAAATATCTCAGCAGCCTGGACCTTAGAGTAAACTTAAAAACTGAGAACTGACAATAAAAGTAGTATTGGAAATCTTCCACGATTACTCTGTTCTGTGTTGAATTGTTTAGCTTGCAAGAACAAAGCCTTGTTTTAAAATATCACTCTTCTTAACTGCTTTTTTTCTGCAGAAGCAACTGGGGAATTGAGTCAGGCTGTGTGCTCTCTGGCTCACGTAACAGCAGCAATGATAAAGATCCTGCTCCTTACCCACTCATTCCAGTGTGGCTGCCTGAGACAATTAAACTCAGCTCAGCTGTATCTGCTCTGCAGGGCTACTTTTAGGAGTAAGGAGGAGGAGAGTCCTTGTAGGGACTCCTGATCATAGAGAAGTGACTTCAGTGGAGCCAAGATTCCATATTTTTTTTATTATTTTTTTTAATTTTTTTTTTTTACCAGAAGAGTCAACAGTCTCAGTCCAGTCAACATTTCAAGCCCAGTCCTCCCACTGCAGAACATTTTTGCAGAGGGAATAGGCCTCTTTGTGGCTGTAACCAGCCCCTGAGATGAGCAAAAGCTGCCCAAAGTAAGGAGCTGGGAGTCAGGCAGATTTGACCACTCCTTGGCAACTCTGCCTGCCAAACCGGGGTGGAAGAAGACAAAGCCTATCTGGCTAAATACATTAAGACAGAAAAATAGATTTTATTCATTAAGAAAGTATTTTTAATAATTCTATAGGAATTTGTATCTATAGTTCCTGTAGCTATAAAACGACAAAGAAAATTGAAATTCAAAGATAAGATTAGACTTCACCACAGTAGGGATTTCTCTACCTTGTCATGATTAGCAAAACGTTTCCACCACAAATCCAAGCTTTTCACGGGGAAAGAAACACCTAAATCTCGATTCCTTTCTCCCTGCAATCAGATTTAACCAGAATGTATTATTTAATGAGGGAAGCACAGGTTTGGATGCTGTGCTGCCTGGCACCAGCGGCGGGTTTTTCTGCCAGCTTGATGTGATCATTTGTCCTCACAGGTTAAAAAGGCCATGAAGCCACCAGTTACTGCTATCAGACTCTTTCAGCAGAGGCACTGGAAGCACTGCTCCTGTTTGTTCTCTGGAGTGTTGCTGATATCACACACTTTCAGCAAGAACAAACCCTTGCCACAGTGTCTTTGGCATAACGTGCTCTGTTGTCACCGACACGTGCCAGCTGGCTGCTGCTCCCCACCCCAGCAGTGACTGCATTTCAGCAGCGTTTATGCATGTAAAACACTCAGGCTTCCCTTGGGAAGAGGGAAGACGATTAATAATTTAAATATTTTCTTATTCTTCAGGAGCGTGTAGGGTATCCAGTGAAAACAGATCCCCCGCAGGCATCGCGATGCGGGAACCTCCAGGCGCTCCCTTCTGCACACTGTGGCTGACTGTGAGATGGTTTCCTGCCACACATCACTGGAATTTATTTTGTCACCCACACAAGCATTGCCAACCTCTGTATCTCCTGGCATTTCCCTCAGCAACGGAGTCTGCCCCATGGATCTGGCCTTGTAAGGTGCACAGAGGAGGCTGGGACAGACCCAGTGGTTCTTCTGAAGGAAACAAAAGCTGCTTGCCCTTGACACGAGGATCAGAAGCAAAATCTGTGTCCAAACTCGTGGCTGCTGCCCCTCATTAGAACCATACAGCCACCCTAATAGACAACATATGGGAAATCTGGGGTTCTTATCTGCCAAGAAAGCAAAAATAGCAAAAATGTTAATGGCGGCATCAAGAAATGTGCTGCAAAGAGTGAGCTGGGGACAGAGTGGTATAACATGCTGTGTTCTTCCATTTTTGTGAGAATGTGTCAAAAATGCATAAATGAGTAAAGAAAACCCCATACTGTAACAGCTGGTACTCTCTCTAGCAAAAGGGCTGGAGCTCAGCTGTGATTTCAGGGAAAGCCAGTGACACAGCACAGCTTGGAAGCTCACTGGCCCACAAACTGTCCCCGAGGGGTCTCCAAAACATCTTTCTCTAGAGGGTAGGAGGAGCACCTGAGGGCAGGAGAAGGAAGACCCTCAGCCACTCCGCTGAGGACAGTCTAGGCCATTTTTCAGTAGCCTCTGTGTCTGACAGTCCCCTTCCCTTCAGCCAGAACATCCATGCAGGGATGAACACTCAGATTTCCTGCCCTTCATGGAAGCCAGCTGCACCAGGTACTGCAGGAAGGGATGATGGAGAAGATTTTAAAGCTCCATATAGCCAAATGGGAGATTTCAATCTGCAAAGATCTATCATCCAGCATATCACATGCAGGGAGACGCATCCATCAGATTTTGTTTGTTTTGTTAAAAAAGAAAGAAAGGAAATAAATGCCTGAAAAAATATTCTTCTCTGCGCTATAAACACATCAGCGCTCATTTTCTCTATATTCTACTTTGGGCCATTCTGTGTAAAATCTTTAATTAAAGTTTTTCTTTGAAATTGTCATCATCAAACCAGAAGAAAGAAAGTAAAAAATGGAAGGACACAGCTGTGCATATATGAAGTGCTATTCAGTACCAAATGAATTGGAACAAAATAAGTATCGTGACTGTTATGCTCTTAGTTTTGGCTCTGTATTCTCAGTAGCACAGTCTAACTTGTCACTTTATATTGATTCCATCTGTTTACACTCTGCAGAGTATTGGCTTCCTACAGTGAACATTTCCTATTTACCAGCTGGTAAAGATAGGCCCAAACCAGATAGAAAAGAATTGTACTATTTTCAGATCCTCATAAACATAAAATCAAAAATTAATGGGGGAGGGGAGATAAAAGTAGAGGCAGGGAGTTGGATATGTGGGTCTGATGCTTGTTTCATATTGATAGTCCTCTACAATCCATTAACAATTTTTAGAGACCCTGAAATCTGTGCAATGAGCATGCAAAATAAATCAATTTTCACTCCTCTGTACTTTCTTTTTTACATGAACAGCCTGATTGTAAATGTGAATCAATCACACTACTTCAGTAATCTTTAAATAGAAACAGTTGGGGTCTGGATCTGGCTAATATAATATTCTCAGTCCCACCAGACATCTCTGAGTGAAGGACTTCCACAGAAAATGGATGTGCACAGGCAGTACAGAGCCATCTTTGCATTCTGACAAACTTTCTTTTTCACTGTGGTTGGATTCTTTTCTTAAGAAGACTATAATTTATAGGGACAGACTCACTTCAGGAGAGTCTTACTGCTGCCATTAAAAAAAAAGGAACTGTTGCAAGCTGAGAGCTCTTTTTGAACAAAGTTGGCAGTTTTTTAATATTCAGGAACAACATGTCATGAAAATAGAGGCTCCTTCCTATGCCACCACATTTTTTTGCAAGTGGGAAACAAATCCTGTCCCTACTTTTGGAGTCTTGACAGCCAGGTCAGTGAATCATGGAATCATTAAGGTTGAAAAAGTCTTCCAAAATCCTCAAATCCAGCCATCAACTGAGCACAAACCATACTGCAAAGCACCACATCCACTCGAGTTTTGAACCCTTCCAGGGATGGTGACTCCACCACTGCCCTGGGCAGCCTGTTCTGATGCCTAACCACATCTTCAGGGGAGAAATTGTTCCTGATATCCAACCTGAGCCTTCTGGTGCAGCTTGAGGCCATTTCCCCTTGTCCTGTCACTGCTTGTCTGGGAGAAAAGGCTGATCCCCACCTGGCTGCACCCTCATGTCAGGGAATTGTAGAGAGTGAGGAGGTGACCCCTGAGCGTCTTTTGCTCCAGGCTGAACAATTCCAGCTCCCTCAGCTGCTCCTCATAGGACTCCTCACACTCCAGAGCCTTCACCAGCTCTGTTTCCCTTCTCTGGATGTGCTCCAACACCAGAGCAGGGGAATGTCCAAAGGATGCTGCAACCTGGTGAAAAGCTCAGGCTGGGGCAGGTACAACCCTGTGTACCCTTTTGGGGTTGTTTTTTGGGGGCTGTTTGTTTGTTTATTTGTTTGTTTATCGCACATGTGCAAATTTGTAACTCAGAATAACTCAGTTACGAATATAAATGTGTCTTTGGTGGATTACATGCATCCAAACAGAAGCAGAATAAGGTTTGGCTTGAGACCAACCACTGTGATGGGTCACAAATAAATATTTAAGAGTAAAAGAACTCTTTAGTGTATTTGAATGACTGTCTGTGTATATCATGCATCTGTATATATTGCATTTATATTTACTTCTTTAACTGAATTGTTCTTGGGACACGTAGGTAGCAGTAACCTTGCCTCAAGTTAATAATTTTATCTGTTAATGTACTAAAATACATGTAACATCTCTATTTAACAATGCTGTTAAAAAAATACCACAGGACCTTGTAAAACAAATACAGCTCTAATTAGAACTTTGGAGGATATTTTCAATTCATAAATTCTGTAAGAACAACAACAGAAAAAAAAAGCATTTCAGCAGTTTCTTTTGTGACAGGAAACGCTTAACATGAAAATGTAAACTTTGCTCTTCAGTTAGGTGCATATAGCCAAAAGAATAAAAGCTGTGGCATTAATAACAACTCTACCAAGTTATGATTGATAGGCTTTTCTAGAGCGAGAAAAGATTGTCTTGGATACAATCTGTCCTAACAGCCTTGCGGTATGTTAATATTTTATTCAGGCTAGAGTGGGGATATATTCAGATGTCCTACTCGGTGGAAGAGAAGCAAATGGGTTGCAAATACAACTGCAGCCCTGAGGTGCAATAACAGCTGTGAAATCAGAAAGATTTTATTTCCTTCTCCCAAATTACAGGCCAAGTCCATGCCAAACACAGCAGGAGGTTGGATTTTCCTAGGAATTTACATCAGGTTATGTTTAATGTATTTCTTCTTCTATGAGCAGAAGGGTAGAGCCAACAGACTGTCACACAGTGCTGTGAAAGGCATGGAATACTCTTCTGTGTCCTGGTAAATAATAACTATTATTTAGTTGCTAATGATAGTGATATGTGACTTTAGGTAAACTTGCAAATGCCCTAACATACTAAAATACCATGATGTTTATAAACGAATCTTCATGGCTCAGTTTGTGCAAAGTTAAATTAATAAAAGATTTCCCACAATCACACAACCACTTTCTCTTTGGTTTATAAGGGAGGGCGTGTGCTGTTCAAATCTGTGTTGAGATTTAAGTATCTGGATACTTCTGTGTAAAAAGAGAACAAAATGCTTAAAATACCATTCTTGTGATGTGATGATATGTTTTACACAACTTTGCAAAGTGCTGGGCAATTATGGAAGTTGTGCTGCCGTGTAGAATCTAGCCTTTTAAAAAAGTCAAATGTCTTTGCTCGAGACACAAGCACAAAATGAAATAAAATCACAGTGGGTCTATGTCACTCCTACACCAGAGATTTGTAGCAAGACTGCTTGAAAGAGGAGTGTTCTTAGGGTTTTGATGCTAAAAAGGGATTCACAGTGGGGATTAAAGAGGCTTTGAAAATATTCCTTGAGCTGAATAAAAAATACCCAAACAACAGCAAACCCCTAACCATAAAAGTATGAATAGATCAGCAACCGGGCAACATCCTTTGAAACTTGTTACAAAATTGATATCAGAACATCAAGAACATCATCTACTTATCTGAAATGAATTACTGTCCCTGCATGTGGTTTCTGTTATTGCCCTGGTCAACATACTTTCTCCTTGAGCAGCGATTCCAGCTGACTTAATGTCATTGTTTGGCAGCTGTGGCTGCTCAACCTGAAAATAAATACAATAAAAAGGACTAGGTGAACATAAACCACAAGTCATTGACAGACATAAAACACAAGTGCTCCACAGTACCATTGACCACTGTAAGAACATCAGTGGGAGAGTTTTGTTTCAGCATGTGAGCGACTACAAATGGAAGAAGGTGCCTTGATCCTGCCTTTTTTTTTTTTTTTTTTTTTTTTTTTTTTTTTTTTTTGTGGCTGCTCTTCACAGCTGTGCTCTTCTCTGGGAGAAAATCAGCACAAATCCGAATCCCTGAGAAATGTGGCCATTGCTCCTCCACCACACGTGTGATGGCTGTTACTGTGAAATAACTTCTCTTGAAGGATTTTTTGGGGGCTGCCATAGAGAACACAAAGGATGATGTGCAGCTTGATCTGACCTTTGGAATGACAGCATACTCGTGTGTCCCAAGGTCAAGAAATTATTGCACAAGTTCTCCCCTCTGCTCTGCTCAAGTGTTCTTCAGAGAATAATCACGTTTTCTCCTGCTCTTCTCCCCAGCACACACCTCCAATCCATTTGTCATCAGTAAGTTTTAAAATCTTTTAAAAGGTGAAAATGCATCACCTTGCTTTTGCTTTTGCTTTTTTGCTTCCTCACCCTATCGATTTGCTTCAAGCACTGTCTCAGGTCATTTTCAGAGTCAACTACCAGCCAAGTTTACTTTTGCAAGTAGGTTCTGTGAGTACCAAATTGTACCCTCTGCACATCCTCCTTTGCTCCCAAAGGGAGAGTTTTGAAACCGCTTCTGAAAAGTCTTGTGCAGCTTCAGTCGGATCTCTTTTTTGGCCTGAAGTCCTAGAAGCCAAGCACTGCTGTCGATTCAACCTCTGTATTCAGCGGGGTTGCTTGAGCTTTAAGCAGAGAGCATCCCTGAAAATTCCTCCGGTCCCCACTCCTGGAAAAGCAGCACCTGCACTGCCCTCCCGTGGAAATCTCACCAATCTGTGCCTGGCAGCTCCAGCAGAGCCCCGGGCAGGGATTTTCAGCTTCTGTACAGAGCAGAGAGCATCAGATATTCCCTAACAAACCAGCGGGCCAAAGGACAGCACTGCCCAAGCGTGATCTTTCCTCTCCACGTTTTAATGAGTTGAAGAGGAAGTCAAGAGTAACATATATTCTCCTTGAACGCCGCAAGAAAATCCAACCCCAAGCGTACAAAAAAAGCTTTACGTTTTATTATATTGCATGTAATAAAGAAAAGATTAACCTTTTATTCCAGGAAAGTTCTGTCATTTGTTATTTAATTAGTTTTCCCTAATTAATTAGAATTTTTAAGCTCCCCTGTCTCTCTGGGAGAAAGTGGCTTAGGTGCCTCCCTTTTTCTCCTTTTCTTTTGCTGCTCCTCTTCTTCCTCCTGCTTCCTTTCAAAGTCCTAATCCCATTTTTGTATCCTCAGTATTATACTCCCTCAATCTCTCTTTGTCTGAGAGTTTTCTTAGCTTTGCACTTGCTGGGAACAAAGTTGGACCACAATTTACAGAATATTTTTTGAGGCGACCCCTTATTGAAAGCCAGATCATGTAGACCCAGAGGAAAAAATTAAGGAAAAGGAATTTCCCTGCAGATCCTCTTGCAGAGTTTCACCCTTTATATTTCACTGGAGGAGTGAAAAATATTTAGTGCTCTGTTAAGAAAGCTACTGTGACAGCACAGATTTGCTCAGGGTTTTTATTTTCATTCCCAACAAAACTTTACTTTCCATTTTCTTCATTGAAGGAAGAATCCAGATTTAATCCCAGTTCACACACAGCTGTGTCTTCACAATTTTATTAATGAAAAATTACTTTACACGAAATGAAGATGAATGCGAGTTATTTATTACAAAAGCATTGAATCCTGAAATGTTTTAACTTTTCCGTCAGTGGGTCCCCCTTGGCTTCACGTCCATGTTTCACTTAAAGACGTGCCAAGCCGAGTGGCATGTTTTCAAATCACAATTAAAATCAATCAGTTACAATTCCTTCCATACACAACAACTTTCCATTGTTACTTTGGAGAGCACACTGATTAATCTCAAAGGCTCATATTTTTCCAGGAGCAGATCAGAGGCTTGGCAGATCTTAGCAGACCATTCCCTTCATCAACCTGGTCACATTCCTATGGCAACTACGCCGCTTGCACGTACAGAAAAAGCAATTTTAGGAAAAAGTGCAGCACATCTCTGTATCACTAGGAGCTCACATTAGCAGCTACATTATGGACTGAGAGCTCCACAACCCACCAGGGATTCACAACTACAGTTTAGGAGAAATTTGCCTGCAAACTACAGAACTCTTGCCTACCTTTGGAACGTGCTGGTACTTCTGGAAATTTCAGGGAAGTTTGACAGGAAATCAATACACGGCACCCTAACTGTGAAAATATTTGGGGTCTGTATTTTAGTATATATGGATAAGGCCTAAATTGATATCAGATTTTTTAAAAATACTTCATTTGGGCTACTAGTTCCTCAAACTAAGCAAAAAAAAATTCTCTTACAGTTCTGGTTTTATTTTGCACATTATACATTGCTACTTCTCAATGATTTGTCCAGAATTAGGAAGAGCATTAATTTAATATTGGTAAATCCCTCTCAAAAACTTCCAACCTACAAGCCTTTCCATCATGTAAGATAATTTTTTTCAAAGCTTTAGCTCTATGAACTTTCATATGTTTATATGAAAGCATGTTCGTTCTCATCAATCTCACTGACACATCCCTCTCTTCTACCAAAACACTCTTGGAGTGTTTCAGGAGGATATGTGTCCTCATAATGATAATTTAGTATTGGCAAAGAAATCAACACCAACCTCAGCTGAAATCGGCTTAACCCATTATAGACTGATTAGTTTAAAATGCAAATGTAACAGATCAGTTCACCTAAATTAAACAACAACAAAAAAAGAGAGTCATGTACTTCAGGAAAAAAAAATAAGTATAAAACTTTTTCATCTCCACATTCAGGACAGAAATTGAAGTGCACAGTAATGCTGGTGTAGACTGTCTATCAGAATCCTCCTCTATTTTTGATAGGCCTCAGTTATGATATCATATAAACACCCAGTGCTCCTTCAAGTCCAATCTGATGGTGGTTTATAAGGTGATAAATTCCTAAAGTGAGAAGAGAAGCTCTCTGTGCAGACAAAAACCAGCTGGTCTCTGACTCAGAGTTCACAACCTAATCTATGCATATTCATAACACTGCATGTATATGAATTTAAGCTGTGAGATCTTCTCTTAAATCAAAAAAAAACCTGCTGGCAAACTGTAGCTCTTTCACATAGAGAAACACATTACACAGACAAAATCTCATGCAAACATTCCAGTTGTCAAATTTAGGTCACATTACTTTTGCAAGTTTTCCAAAACTTTCACTTGAATAGGTTTTGACTGTGTCTTGCACCTTTTTGATGTTACTGGTCTGGAAACCTTCTCCCAGTTGAAATTTTGCTCTTGACATAAAGAGGGACAGCCTCTAAACAATTATCAACAGCAATGACA
Organism: Brachypodius melanocephalos; assembly: GCA_013398615.1. NCBI lineage: Eukaryota > Metazoa > Chordata > Aves > Passeriformes > Pycnonotidae > Brachypodius > Brachypodius melanocephalos. Next base: position 9,741,788 of record VZSR01002340.1, read on the forward strand.
CGGTGTGGCCCTGCCAGCACAGTGTCACATTTCACTTCTGCCACACAGAAGAGAAAGGTTTCAACACCTCCTGAACTCATCCTTTGAGGCTGTCAAAGTCTGACCAACATCAAGCATCTGAAATGATTTCTTTTTCCAGTTCATCTTCTTTATCAACTATATTTTGAAGTAAGATCTGTCCAGTGTCCCAGGAGAAAAAAATTGAGATCTGGGACAGAGCTCAAAGATGTAGCTGTAAAATGTATTAGGCAGTCATCCAGATGCTCCTAAGTTTGGCAAAAACACCTTTTTTTTGTTGTTTTGAGAACTCAATATAAATCAGTTCATTTCTATAAAGGTATAAATGCATAATGCAATTTCCTACAAATATATATGTAAATCAGTTATTCATAAGTCCACGGCTTTGAAAGCAATAAATAGCCAAACACAACTGTAAGTAATTAAATTTTCCAGGGTTTCACTTTCTGATACTACAGACTAAACAGTAAGTTGGAATACACACTTAAGTTTTAAAAGTTAAAAAATTTTGAGTGCCAGAATGTGTTCCATGGCAGCAGCACTCACACTTCAAACAGCAGACAGAAGATCATTGCCCTGTACAATTTAGAGACTTTATTGAGCTATTGAGCTTTGGGTAGGGATGCAATGTAGCAGTGGGGTCAAAATCCATTGTCTGCATCAGGAGCCTGTGGCTGGTATGTATTTCAGCAAATGCCAGCTCCTTTCCCACTAAAAGCACCACCAGCAATGGAAAGTGATGTACTTGGCAGTGCAACAGAGTGTACAGGGATGATTTCCTTTACCTAAGACACCTCTGGCTCTCGTGCATCTGGCCTGATGTTTCTTTAGGATTCATGATGAGCCAAATCCAGCCATAGCTGTGAGCATTTGTTTACCTTCTACTTGAATCAAAGGAGCTTTTGAACACAAATTTGAACTCTAGGGCTAGTTCATAGGTATTTATGTTTTTTCCAAGCTTAGGATCTGCTCTTGAACAAAATATAATTGCCTTGAGAAGAAGCTTTGATTACAAAAAGCAAGATGGCAAAGTGCAGCTTTTTGTTATCTACAGCTTTGCTGCACTTTTCGAGAGCAAATTTTTTTCTTATGCTCATCCCTTCCTTACAATGAAGGTACACAATCACAAATGCCTTGCACATTTCGTTTCAACTTCAAGCCATTCTGACAAAAGAAAGCATTCAAATTCACAGCTGGATACAGCTCCAGTGAAATCAATAGAGCTGTCACAGCTTACTCCTACAATGAATCTGACCCTAAATCTAAAACTGCACAGCAAGGAGAGGAGGAAAAGTGACACAAACTGTGATGGAGAGAGCCTCACATGACAATAATTAAAAATTACTTGCAAGAGAAATGTCCAGGTTGGGATTACCAGCAAATTCAGACTTGATTGGAACAAACTACAAATCTTACTTGTCCAGAAGATGAACTTTCTTTGGTAAGTGTATTGTCATTCCAAAGAAGTTGTCGAAGGATGTGTTCCACACCCATTATAATTGGAACCAGTGCTCTTGTAGTGACTTCAGAAAAGAATTGAGTCCAAAGGAAGCATCTCTCTCAAGCTTCAGTGGAGTCCAGAGCAGAGAAGGAAATAAAGACCCTATTTCCTCACACACAAGCAGGAGGAACAAGAGCTGTGTGAGCAGGGCCACAGCTCCCTCTTCCACCCTCTTCCCATCTGCAGAACTAGATTGATTTAGTTCATTCCACAGGGTCCAGCAAACACAGTGTACCTGACAGATGATTTCTCCCCAGGCGGTGGAGAAAATGTGTCCCAAACCCTAAAGAGGAATTTTGTCCTAAAGTCTGTCCAAGGCTGTGGACACAACCTGCAGTTGATTTAATTGCATGTCTCCTGCTGCCACACAACTATCTTGTGTTGTGTGTAAAATAGATCCTGTGGGGAGTGTGATGTCTTGGCAGGGGCGTGCAAGGCAGGGAGTTCTTCTGCAGTCTGCACCCTGGCCATGGTCTCCCCTGGGTCATGAGAATACAACAGAGTATGGGGCAGCAAAAGAATCTGGCATAGCAACAAGAGAGGCAAAACTGATTTCTTGACATGAGATCCAATTTGCTAATAGAAGAATAGACTGAAATACCTCTAGCTGACAGCAGTGACCAAATGAGAGAAGGTCACTGTTTCTGTGATTGTACTGGATACTACCTCCTATGTCAGCACTCTCAGATATGCAGTTTAGGGTTGGAGGCTGGAGTGGTAGACTTAGTCCTCTACCAGAGAATTATACCTGGAATTGTTCTCTGCTGTTATCTTGAAGTCTGGGCACATTAAAGTACTCTAAAAATATTTTAAACCACCACCTTTTGGTTGAGAGAGGTATTTTATTAAGCAGCACAGCTTCTTTAAATGTTGATATTGAGTTCCAGGGTTCGGGGGAAGAAACATGCATATACCAGACACAAGCTCATTACACTAATTACTCTGTTTCATGAAGAGATAGTATTAATTTTCCAGGAAATCTGCAGCAAACCACACTGCAAGTTACAAACAGAAGAGTTAAGAGGGGAAACAGCAATCAGACATGGCATTTCCAAGTGGTGCCAGTGTGGCTCCACGGTGGGCTGCTGGGCAAAGCTGAGGGATCTGCATCTGCTCCGTGCAACCACCCAGCTCCAACTGCTCCTGCAAACAATGCTCCCAGTTGCAGGGAGAAATCTGAGAGCCCAGGGCAGTCTAGAGACCAAGACCTTGGCAGAGGCCTGATGCCTAAAATTCTTCCTCTGATTTTAGGCAACAGGCTGCTCCAAAGCTTATTCAGGTACAATGAGACACTTGTTTTTGCCCCTGTGTAAAGGGTTTTAAGTGCTGACAAAACAAGGGTGACCCAGGTCATGGTGCTATCATTCAATCTTTTCCATACTGTTTTAAAGTCATTAGTCACAAAACCACTTTTGAATATGGATATTCTTATGCACTGGATCACAGTGTAGCTCTGGTGACACCTACAAATTTAACCCAAGCAGACTTCAAAGGAAATATCTCAAGACCTTGTTTTCTCTATTACAAATGTAATTCTAAATCAGAAGTTTGGTTTCTCTCCAAGCTGAGTGACAGTCAGAGAGTACAACATATTTCCTCCACTCTCTGATAGGTGCCAATCAACTGCACCCTGCTCCTGCCATTCAATAATCACAGTATAGAAAGCAAATGGTAGCACAGAGAATTCTGTGAGCTCTGCAGCCTTTGGATTGTTTTCCATCCATTGTCTCCCCTGTCCAGCTGAGAAGGGGGAGAGATAGAAAGGATTGGTGTCATCCAGTCAGGGTAAACTCACCACTCAATCACAACTTGGTAAAAAGAGATATGAAAAAAAAAAAAGCAGATATTGCACAGCCAAGTGAAAACCAGCAGGACAAGAGCAAGACTTGTTAGTCACCCAGTGAAAGTGCAGCACTGTGCAGCATTTTGTATAGGTAGAAAAGCCCTTCTGCCTCCCACCCTGAAAAAATTCACCCAAATGAATAAACAAACGAGCCCACCACAGTGGCTGGTACACTGGCACTGGGACCTGTGCAGGTTTGGCTCCTTAGAAACCACGGACAGGGAGGGTCCATTTCTTAGAGCCCAAGAACCCAAATGAACCAGTTCTGCCTGCAAGACCTACCCCACCATGAATATGGGCAAAGCCCCAAATTTCAGACAATAGCCATGTTTCAGACAAACACACACATGATGATTCTGCTGTTGCCTCCTTAGATACTCATACCAGCCCAGGCAAATTCAGATACCAGCCAGAGGGAAACTCACAGGCCTATCAATACTACTCAGCTCTTTTACAGCAACAACAGATACATTTTAATCAATTTGTTGGCTAAAGGACTGCCCAAAAAGCAGCTGCAGCAGCAGCTCTGTGGCTCAGTAACTAGACTACAACAGGAATATTGTAGGTAGTAGCACATCCTGATGCTGCTGAAGTCATTAGCAAAGCTTCCTTTGACTCCAGGAAATCAGGATGGAGCTCTAAAACACTCCTGTAAAGTCAGCTGGCATTTTTCTGGACTCTAAAATATTTTCTGGTTGAAGCGTATGTGCACCAGGTCTAAGCTTGTCTTTTTCACAAACTCTTCAGAAACAGCATGTGGTCAGTGGTCTAAGAAGTCAAAGTCACTGATAGAGAGCAAACAGATTTCAAATACTGAGCCTGATTCTCTTCTCACTTAAATTGCCTTTATACCTGCAAAATATCGGTGCATGAATCAAGAATAACTTACCTGCACTGAATAGCTCCTGATTTATGTGTTACTTGGAATTCACTGCAGTGCATAAAAAGTCATAAATCAGATCCACTGCTTATATTTTTAAGTATATTCCTACTAGTGTGAGAGCAAGACCCTCAGTCATCATAAATCAGAACAGCTCTGCTTGCTTTCCTATCTTAAGAAGAATTACAGCATTTATAGCCACGAAGAGATTTGGCTCTCATTTCAATAATTTAATTGATAAGAGTTTCCCAAGTGTCTGTTTGCGTAGCTCCTGCAGCCGAGCCATGCAGCCACGTTTCACTACAGCTACAAGATGGATGAACCTTGCAAATGTTGTATTTCTGGTCAGCTTAGATAGAAATGTAGAAAACCTCTCTGCCACTCCTTCCCCCTCATTCTTTTCCCCTGCTCCAGTGTGTGTCCTTCCCCCTGGCTAGAGTCCTTCACGGAGAGCTGCTGCACAGGCTCCTCTCCAAGGGCCACAGCTCCTGCCAGGAATCTTCTCCAGCACAGGGCAGCTTCCTTCAGGCCTCTGCACAGGCTGCAGCTTCCTTCTGGCCTTGGCTGCCTGGAGATCAGCAAAATGTGGGTGCAGAGTGGTGTCTGCCTCAGCACATCCTCTGCATGGCTGCAGTGAAATCCCTGCTTCCCCAAGGGTCTGCAGGAGAATTGCTGCTTCAATCCCCAGGGCACCACCACCTCCTCTTCTCTGACTTTGGGATCTGCAGGGTGGTTTCTCACCCTGCTTTCTTTCCCTTCCCTTCCCTCTTTTCTCTCTCTTGGCACAGCTGTGCACACCTACACGTACCACAGAGACAACAGGGCAAGTCACCCTGAAATCCAAATACTGAGGGAAGCAGGAGTTTCCTGCAAAATGATTCCCACCTCCCAGCTCTTCCTGGAGCTGTGTGTTGGAAGCAGGCAACATCTTTGCCAGTGCTCAAGAAGAAAAATTCTGGCATGTAAATCAGACTATTCACAGTATGGATGGTGTCTCCTCGCTGCCTTCCTTTTTACACCTCATGAACTCCAATTATGAAATCCTTAATTGATGCATTCTTAGTCTGCCATTGCTACTTTTCCCTGTTTCCATGGCTTGAGGGGAAAAGGCTCATTCTAGAAATAGCAACTATTTACAGCCAGCCTTTGCCCTACTCAGAGGATGACCAAAGGAGTTCCCTCCTCACTTCATACAGTGCAGGGAAAACAGCAGTAGTGCTTGCTTTAAGGAACACACAGAATGGAAGAAAATAAACATGACACCACTCTCTAAAAAGAATCAACAATCCTATAGATACCACATCCTCTCTCACATGACACTTGTCCCTGTGTGACAGCTTTCTGGATCCCAGCACATGTCATTTGTTTGGAGAAATCACCTCTGAGAGACCTGCCTGGTAATGCAGCAGACTGAAATAACCTAGAGGAGGTGCATTTGATTTCAGAGAAAAAGAGAACTTCCTAGATAGTGACTAAGTAATTTTGTGTCAGAAACACTCACAAAGTGAAAGCCAACCCACAACACATCACATGAGGAGGTTCAGTAACATGCAGGCTGCCTCCTGCTCTGCCCTGCTGCCTCTGACACCTCTCCCTCGGTGTGCAGCAGCTCATTCTGATTATCAGGACATGCTCCAAGCTGGGCTGTAGGGACAGACTACTGACTGGCCTGTAAAGGTCCTGAGGTATAGAACATCTCTGTTTCAGGTGCTTCAGTGGAAAGGTGAAAGAAGTCCTGTCAAGCAGAGCTGTGGATTAGACCAGGCATAAACCAAATTCTCCTTCATCAGGTGCCGTTAGGAAGACCGCCTGGTCATTCTAAAGGACTACATAAATCACTGCAGCCCAACATGAAAAAAGAAAAAGGAGGCCTTATTCTATGTCTGTCCCTAAGCTTTGGTGTATTTTTTAATAGATTGAGGGAGATTAGTTGAAAACTATACTGTAGCCACTTTCTGGAAAAAAAATGCAGTATCTTGCAGGATCCTGACACACTGGCCACGCATCAGCAACAAAATGATAATGCTGTTTTCAAACATCCATGAACAAACTCAGTATTTCAGTAGTTCTTGATACAGACTAATGCCCTACAGGGCACATTAAAACTTTGTTTCCCACAAATAGTTTCGTATGTAGCCTACCTTCAATGCAGTCCCTTTGAATTCAGTGATGGTTCTCATTTAGAGACAATAACTCGAGCAGAAGTGTGTAGGATCACAGAAGTGTGACGGCTGTACATAGCAACATAGTTATTGCTAGAAAAAAAAGATGGTTTTGAAATAACTTCTTTATTTCAAAGGCTTCATGAAAATTGCTCAGTAAATTTGCAGATTACTCAGTAAAAGAGTGACCAAATGATCCACACTTGCACGGTTAAAACCTAAATGTTTGCAACTTGAATTGGCCCATGTCATATTTTTGTTTATATTCCTTTTTCATCCTGTTTGGAGTACACAGGCTTATACAGACCTTTAATACTAAAAACAAATCAGAACTATTTTAGCCTCTAATCTCACTGGTATTTACTGAGAAAGGAACAAGGAATGTGTCTGAAAGGGTCTGGCTGCTAAGAGAGACCAACCCCTCAGCACATGTGGCTGGAGCAGGGTGGTTAAAAAACTGAAACTGGAGACCCAGTGTGGGTCTTTCTTTGTGACTTTAAATCCTAGAAGCTATGGAGTGGTAGCAATCCCAGCTACTGAAACTTTCCTGCAACATTTGCAGGGTTATCTGTTTCTGTAGGGCTAGAACTGCCTTTGGGGGGGCGTGGGTGCAGAATAAGGTGCAGAGGGAAACGAGAGTGGTACCTGGGAAAAATTACGTGGGGTTTTTTTTTTCTTTTGAAACAAAAGAGTGATATTTCCAGTGAAGCTTGAAATCTAAACATTTTCCTTAGGTCTTGTTTTGTACCAATTGGTTCACTTTTTCTGAGTCCTTAGAGCTCTCCCACGTTTTATGGGTGACTCTCCTCCAAAGCCGAAAGGAAGCAGATGCAAGGCCTGCAAGGGCTGCAGTCTTAACACACTGCAACAGCAGCTGCGAGGATTAAATTGTCATCTTGTGTTCAGTGCTGGCAAGAGCTGAGTATGTGACAGAGATGGTGACAGTGGATTTAATGTCTGGGTGGCAGTTACTTTGAATATCGCTCGTACCACACACATCAAGGCAGTCGGCACATTGGTGCCTGTGCCTGGGATCAGTCTGAGCAGTCATTACACTGCCTGCCTTTCTTCATCTGTCACACATTGCAGCACTCCCTCCTACCAAACAGCCTTCCTCCCCAGAGCAGGTTTTGGTTCATACACGCCATGTGGCAGCGTGGATCTGTCTCTCCTCCTTGCTCAAGGACACGGTTCCACCTTCCCAGACAAACTCAGCCTGTGTGTGAAGCATTCCGTCCCCAGGCAGAGACCTCGGGCCAAGAACAGGGCTGGTGCAGAGGAGCTCAGACAAGGACCTGGCAGGACACCTCCAACCCAGGGCAGCACCTGAGGACGTGCCTTGGCTCTTGGTCTGTTGTCTGACACCACCACTCACATCGGTTCCAGTTCATGTCAGCCTGTAAATCACAGCAGCTGAGGAACCAGCACGCATTTGCTTCTGCTGTCTCTCCTCCATGGTGGCCATTCCTGGCAGACAGGCAGCCTGGACAGCTGGAGGTGGCAGCTTCTCAAACTACTCCAGCTTGCACTGCCAGGGCTTATCATCTGTGCACAGAGAGAACTCCAGCAGAAGTTGCTGTGTGGCTTTGCAATTTTGCCCGTGGACAAAATGGCAAAATCCAGAAAAATTATGCTGGCACAGAACAGCTCACCAAAAGAACCTAAAATGTTGCTGCGTTAGCTCTCCACCCTTTTTAAAATCAACTTATGGTAAGGAGTCCTGAGCTGATAATAGCTGTTCTGACATGTTGAGGTTCTAAAGCACAAAGACTTGCCCTGCATTTTTGTAAATTTTTTCTCACACTCATTTTTAAAGGCAACACATCTCAGATGCTGTCAGAAGGACATTGGATGTTACATGGACCCAAGAGGGATTCAAGCCTGAGAGCTGTAAGGAGGAGTTATTCCAGTCTGCCTGTAGAATTTGCCATCACTCTCTCATCTTTAAGAGGGTTGATATTTAAGCTGATAGAACAGAACACAGTGGCATCAGTTTTCCTGATTTCCTTGCCACTCTCTGAAGCTAAACCAGCAGTTTGTACTGAAGTGTGACTTGGCACTCAAAGGTCTAAACCTCATTAAGCTGAATTCTGGGTATGTTCTATTTTTAAAAAAATGCTCATTTTTGCTGATCCTCTCTCCATTGCCAGAATGAAGCTGATTATGGGGTGCATTTCTGTTCTGCGTGACACACACTGTGACAGGTAGCAGAAAACACTCATCTGCACATGTTTTATGATTCAAACACTAGAGGACACCAGCCTGCAGATCCTGCAGTAAATAAATCAAATGGATCATGTAGTGAGATTAAAAAATCATCATTTCTGTACTTTGCCCTTCCAACAGCTATGCTCACTGGGTTTGGGATTTATTTTTGTTAGTATTATTTGATTCAGTCGAATCTTGTTTTAACTTTTTTTAAAAAAAAAAACAAAAAAACAAAAACAAAAACAAAAACACCAACAAAAACTGAAGCATCAAATGTGGTTCCTCAATTCTTTCTTTAAACCTTTCCTGGTAAGCCTTTGCCCTCAGCAGAAGCTGCTCAGCAAATTGGAATGTTGAGAGAAGGAAAAAAGAAACTCTCTTGGTTTTCAGGTATTTTTGTTGTTCATTTGCAGTGCTTTGGTACCAATGAGACATTCTCTCCACAGAAAATTTGGGCCAAGAGGTGTCTGTGTTTGTGCAGAGTCTTGGTAACATTGGGCTGAGCCCTGAAAGTTCAAGTTGTTGAAAAGAGGAAGGAGCTTAACTACCTCTGGATTTTTAAAGAAAAGCTAAAATGCTTTCAAGTGCCAGAGACCCAAAGGTGGAATTTCAGCACAGCTAACATGGCCTGGCAGCTGGTGGCCCTCTGCACAGGCAATGGCACATGGATGGACCTGGCTGTCAGAAATGTGGCTGTAGGGCATTCCTGGCTTTTGGGCATCAACTGCAGCAAAGGAAAGCAACTCTGGCAACCAGAGCAGGATTCCTTGGTGCCTGCAGAAATGTTAGCTTCTATTGCTCATACATCCTCAGGATTAAGTGATTTGTGCTAATGAAATTTTCTTCTGATTCCAATTTGCAGGAACTGTTGGGGAATTTTCTCTTCCTCTGTAGCAAGAGGGAATTCTCCTTTTCCCGTGTTCCTGCAGTTTGTTGTAGTTTGTCTGCAAAGACCACCTGGCTTGAGTGGGAGGTCTAGAAAATGAGCAGCCACAATGCACAGAACACATCTTTTATTCAGTAAGCAAGCAAGCACAGAAGTATAATGTGTAGTGCTTAATATTCATACAGTACTAAAAATATAAAAATAGAAATAAAATTTCACTGAAAGCATTTTCACTCACAAATATACAAGGAAAAGTGCTGTCAAGCCACATCATGCTACACCACTTGCCAGTGCTGAACTGACAGTTTCCCAACAGAACTGAAACACTTAAAACTAGTCCTTCCTCACAGTTTTTGGTGAGCCTGAACATTTGACTAGCAAAAATGGGCCTCCTGCAGCTGAGAACTGAAAAAGCATAGATGTCATTACATCGTGGAACAATAAAATAATTTGGGAGAATTCTGTAGTGATACTAGCCTGCTTCAGGCTGTTTGTGTAGAGACTAAAAAAAAGATAAGAGAAATAAACTGGAATCCTGATTATAATCCAGATCAGTCATGGCTAACAATTCCTGGAACTCATTGTGCATGGGTATTTTTGTGCAATACTCCCACCTGCTGGCATATCCATCAACTCTCTTCCTCGGATGCTGCAGTTCTCCTTTGCCTGCTTTACACTCTTCCCCCTAGGTCTGGTGGAATCCAGGAGAACAACCCATGAGCAGTGCTAAGTGCCCTCACCTTTTAGTGTAACTGGAGCTTATCCAGCACCTTAACTTCTGGGGCTGCCCCTAAAGGGAGCAATTCACACAGCAAAGTGACATGGGTTGGAGACTGATTCTTCAGGAGAGTCTCTGCACCACATTCCTGGATTTTAAGCCCCATTTTGAGGGAGTGACCTAGAGCTGAGGGCTTAAGAATCTTCTGTCTGCTGTCCCTGGGCATGGAGCTGAACTGCCTCCATCAGACAGCTCTGACCTGTCTCCATAAAGGCATCGGTGGGATTTGGGATCAGGCAATCAGAGCTGTAAGTCAGAACAAGCCCTGTCTCACAGAGTGTGCCAGTGCACAGAACCTACTCAAATCACACAGATAAGGGTGTGCAGAACCTAATGTGAACCCCACTCGGATCAGTTCCTATTCTGGAATGGGATTTATTTATCCTTGGTTATCCCTGCTATAAAAATAAATGTGATGATTAACCCCTGAGATCATTCTAGCATACTGTTTTGGCCTGTTACTTGTTTCCCTCAGAAATAATTTTTTTATTTGGTTTATGGATGTTTATTTAGGTTCTAGTGACAAGCTTTTATAAAACACATTAAATAATCAATGTGGGGCTGAAAAGGTGTACATTCTAGTTGCATATATGATACATACCTTATACGTATATAATACATTCCAAAACAGCTGAATGTTCTAGTATTGTCTGGGAAGTTCTTGCACATGGACAAAGGACTTAAATACTAGAAGATAAACAGCTGCTCAGGATCAAAGATAATTGCATCTGATACGGTTTTACTTAGATTGTTTTTCTTTCTTTAAACCTTATTACACATAATAGCTACAGTAGTTTGTCCAGCAGGTAATAAATGAATGCATAAAGCACTTCTAGCTAATCTGGATATCATATGCATGCATTTTTTATAAATAAAAATCGAATGTGAGGTCACATTTTCCCATCTTCTGTTTATAAACTAAATCAAATTTCTCATTCATTGAAACAGTGAAGATGTCTTTCCATAGCCCAACTCGTCCTGAAACACAGAGAAAGAACATGAGTCAGAGAGCAGATGTTAACAGGACACCAAATACCCACAGTCTAATTGTGCAGGGCACCAGGTATCAGCTGTGAGATTCTGATCAGTCTGGGCTTTCTCTGAAAGCTTAATGAGCCCTGAGGCTGTTCATTGTCCCAACCAATTACTCTGTCACTGCCCTTGCAAGGCCTTCAAATAAAACCATACACGTCCTCAGCTGCACCAGCACAGTGTTACACAGGAAGAATTCAGATTTGTCTGAGGCTTTACTCTTGCCTTAGTCAGAAATGAACACAGATTTTGGGTTGGGTGTTCAATGTGGATTTCTGCTTTCAGTGCAAGCTATGGAAGTTTAATAATTCCAACAACTAACCACACATTACAAAATCACCGTGCCTCCAGCACCCACGGCATAGATAACTATCTGAAAGGTACAGGGAATGTGGGGTATAAAACCGACTATTGGAGTGAAATATTTTCACTGCTAATTTCTATTACTTTGTGTCTAGAGATAAGTCCAACAGATGAATTTTCATTTCTCAACACGGAGAGATTTGTTTGTTAAATACAAGTTTCTATCTCTGAAAGAGAACAAGTGCCAAGCACTCAAGTTGTGCCACTGACATTTTAATTTTGAACATGAGGAATGGGAAGCTTTTGGGGGATGCAGTATGGACACTGAACACCTTCCTCATATGAATTAATCTATGGAACCCAACCAGTAACACAACCTGGTGACCCTGCTGAACCTGCCAGCCAAAGGCAGCAGCCCCCTTAACAACTGCTTCAATGCAGCCCATAATGTATTTAACTCAAAGTCACCCAGGGTTTCTTGTGGCTGAATAAGCCTGAAGGAATAACCAGACTGAGAGGCCCAATTCGCTTCTCATTTATGCTGGAGATAAACACAAAATCCAGACTTGTTCAACTGGAATAAATGAAAGGAGAATTGGGACTGAGCTACCAGAGTTTAATCATAAGCAAGAACAAAGCTACATGCAGGGAGCTTAATTATGCATTTGAAGCATAAGAAGAATACCCATTTAATTCAATTACCATTGCTTTTATGCAGCAGCTTTATAGTTGAGACCAAAGACAAAACTGTCTGAAACATCTACATATTACTTATTAACATGATGGTATAACATGTGGCAAAGGCCATTTTATGAAATAATTTTCTGTAACTCCTGAAAGCATGAAAGTGTCCTGGTTTCTTTTCAGGATCCAAAGACCAGAATAACTTGACACTGAAAATACCATTTATTGTTTTTACCAAACTTCTCATGTATTAAAAAAAATTAAAAAAAAAAAAAAAAAAGGAAATGCTTACAATCATAAACATCTGATACTAATTTAAATTTTGCTCTGGCAACTATAACTGCAAAAACTACAGCATGAAACACAAATTCCTGTATTTCCCATTCAATAATGACAGTAAAATATTTTTTTCTTCTGCTTGGTAAAGAAAATACTTTTATTTCTGAGTCTTCCTAGAAACATGTATGGACAAATGACAGGTTTTACAAATGACATACACACACGGTGGATTATCTGTAACATTTTTTTTCTTTTTTACCATATGAATTGATAGCTTGTCAAAAAGTCACCCACCTGGTTTATGATTTGAATCATGCAACTGCGTATATTATGATGTGATAAGAGTCAAATACAAGTAACATATCTAATCATTGTTCTGCTTTCACAGCAGTTCAGGGTTATCTTCAGAGTAAAGATCAATGTGCTAAAAGAAAAAAAAATGAAGAACTAAAATAAAGCAAAATAATAAAGTAAATGTAACTAATGACAAATTAAAATATTTGAAACAAATTACAATCAGCTGTCATGTCATTGCCACCATTCTTTGTCACAGAAACGAACAGAGAAGGAACAAAGCACTGCTAATGAAGCTACATTCTGGTGTAACAAAATATTGTAAAAGCCAAAGACAGCAAAGAAAAGAAATCCAAAATAAGGATATTTATACTAAAAAGCACACAGTGAACAAATGACAGAGTATCACACTAAGTGCTGTAGCTCCCTTCCTTCTCTATTACAATGTAAAGGCTTCTTTCTGAAACATCTTAGACAGTAGAAATAAGAAGCTGCATATGGGCCAACAAGGAGAACACAACCCTGCTCTTTGTAAAGCCTCACACCCACACAAACACCTCGTCCAAGGTGATGTCCCAACAAAATGGGTGATAATTGAATAAATGACCAGCTAACATAGAATAAGAAGTCAAGAGGGACTGGTAATACTTGGCATTTTCATCAGAGATTTGAAAATAATTATAAAAATTGCGGCTGGTGTAATTCTCAGATCACATGAAGGGTGGCTGATAGTAGTGGTATGGAAAGGGCTCCTACACACAGAAATCTAAGACCAAAGTATTCCTGTCATAATCACTGAGTAAGGGACTATAACCTGCAAATCCACTCCGAGAAACTTTGTGGTCATGATAAACACGTGCTTCATGTGTGATGCTGTACCATAAAGTGCTACCACTGCTATGGGTGGAAAACAAGTTCCAAATAGAACTGGATTAAATTAATGTATGAAGTGATTTTATGTTTGGGTAAGGCATGTGTAGGGATAACATAGGAACTGACCATCTTGAGCTGGTTCCCTCATTTTTAAAAGTGATGTAGAGCAACCCACAGAAAATAATTTGAGGGAGCTTAAGTTCACTCTTATGCTTCTCAAAGGCAACTGAAAGGACTTGATTTCTTATCAAAGGACAGATGTATCAACAGATCACATGGCACCTTCAGATTCCTAGAGAAAGAATCTCACCAGAACAAACATCTGGAAGATAAACACATTTAAACAGCAGAGGTAGGAAACCAAAATAAAAAGCTTATACGGGAAGCTGTGGTTCTTTGTAATTTTATGCTTTCCAAATGATGAAATATCTGCTATTCTAGAAAACCTGATCTAATTAAACCCCAAAGCTCAGGCCAGGATAAACTGTATGAGATGGGCTTTGGCATGCCAAAGGCCAGAAGGAGCAGTGCAGAGTCCTCAGCACGAAGAGCTGAATCCATTGAAAGAAGATAAAGGCTCTCTGGTGGAGTTGTTTGAAATTACACTGTTAATCTTGGATTCTTCCATCCTTTTCAGTCACTTCTACCTGACCTGATTTCAAAACAACCCAGGCTCCAAACTGCACCAACAGTCAGCTCCCTCCCATCCTTTACATGGCAATATTTTGCCAACATCTCACACACCCTGGGGGTTACCAAGCTGCTTCTTGCAACTTCTCCAAGAAGAGTTTTGCTGTGGGTTTTAAACATACCCCTGCCAACAGGAAGAGCCTCTGCATTACAGCACTGATCAATGAGTTGATGGCAGTGTTCCACCATGGATTCCAACTGTGCTTTGTCATAAGAAACTCCTAAGAACCTCACCAGCTGCTCAACCATTGTTGCTAGGTCCTGTAAGAGAGCATTTAAAACCTGGGTTATTCCACAATATTTAAAATCACATTTTTAATGAACTTAAATATTTCAAAGTAAGTTATATTCTGTTGAGTGTGAAAAATACAAGTGCAGAAGTTGTAGAAGCACCACTGCCTTGAAGTTTTGCCACCTTCCAATTTGCTGAAAAGAAACAGAGTAATTAGAGAGTAATTAGAGTAAGACAGGTTGGCAGAGAGCACGGCCATGTAACCTTCAGATGCTGGAACAGGGAACAACTGAAAAGTAATTGTGATGCTTCCCATTTCAGAGAACACTCCACTCTTAACCAATCCCTTTGGAATATCAGTGCATTTCAGAGGATTTAAAAGTTACTTTGATTTTGACCTTAGTCAAATACATGAGTAAAAATGTCAGGAGAGCCCTTCCTCCTCTGTCAGCTTCTGGGACTGCATGCATGTAGATGGGAAGGATCAGGGGAGGTGGTTTCTGAGAATAACCATGAATTTGCATCTCCAGAATTCCAGGGTTTCTCAGTTTGCAAGGACAGAATAGCGACATTCATCAGGAAGCAGAAGGATGCTGTGATGCCACCAGCTGGTGAGCACAGCTAGGAATATATTAATTATTCAAAACTGTGGGATTGAAATAACTTTGACTAAACTTTACTTACTTTGACCATATTACACCTTGTTTTAGAATTCCACTCCATCAGAAGGCTCAGTAAAACTGGAATTATAATTCGCCCAGCTTTATTGAGTCTTGTCCTGATTTTTTCTTTTTACAGGTTTAGAAAGAGGAGCTGGGTTTTTCCTATGTTTGGATTAGTTTGCCAGCCAAATAAACATCCTGAAGTATTTTCATTAGCTCTCAAAAAGATATTACTGCAATAAGAAATATGTAGTATTTCCACTAGATTTCTGATTTAAGTGGATTTATTAGCCAGCATACTGTAAGGACTCAATAATTATATCCACCTAATGCTACAGCATCATACCCTCATTGTTTTCAGATTTGTTTCACAGAAAGCAGTGAGAACAATCAAATAATCACAATAAATGCCAAACACATAGGACAAAAGAGTGATTATAATTTTTTTCCCTCATTGATACAGCACATACAGCAAGACATTTCTTTTAAATGAATGCCCAGGGCTGAGTGCAGCAAGTACTGAACAGTTTCACATCACTGCCTTCTCTGCAAGTAATTCAGTGCCTATACATTCAGACAGACTCCCAAATTAATATGGATATGAAAATACCTGAAGTCCATAGAAGTTACTGATTTTTTAAAGCCAGTGCTTTAAAAATGGTATCAGGCATTAGGGAGCCCAAATATGGCCATAAGAATGTAATTTTGTTCTTCATGTATTTCAAAAATTAGGATGCTAAATGTGATTAAAATGTCATTTTGCTCCATCTAACCTACCTTATGCATATCTTCATACTTGAGAAAAAGCACATTGGCATCCATGTGGTGTTCCCAGAACTCTTGCACGTGTTCAAACCACGAACCATATCCTACTACAAAAACATTATAATTGGCATGAGGAAAATGAACACTTTGGTTATTAAGCCATTTTAAACAAGGAAAAAGAAAAAAGAAAAATGAAATAACTGAAGTGGTTCATAGCCCCAGGAAAGCAGTGTCTCATTTTGACCCATGTAATGAGAGACCTAACCCTCCCCCCTAAACTTTACTCGTATGTTTTCTAGTTCTCTGATTAAGTCCACATTTGCACTGATTTCAGTCAATTTTCGTGTCTCTACCAGAGGTTCAGCCACTGGTACCTGGTACTTACAATCTCAAGGATCTCTTGTTGCCAATACTAGAAGATAACCCCACAAGAAATGCATTCTGCATTTTTCTCTATTACCTGTGACTAATTCCCACAAAGTACTTCACATAATCAAGATAGGAGTTAAGCAAATAAGGAGTTTTTCAATTCTTTCCCAATATTTTTTTGGTCAATTTTATCTTTTCAGCAAAGCAACTATAGAAAAATTTAAAAACCAACTTCTTAAGTTTGTATTTTGAAGCCACCTTTTCTCTTTGAAAAAGAATTGTTTCATTCTGGTAACTGGAACACTGATGCATTACCTTCGTGCATCCATTTCTTATGGAATGGGAATAACAGAAATGGAATCTTAGTGCCTTTATAAAAACTGAAAATTGGTCAGGTGAATGAAAACTGTTTCCCTATGAAACTGATCTCTTTGTCCATTGGGCATGTTCGAGTTACCAGGATTCTGCTGAGACGTAAACATTCAGCTGAATGCTAAATTTACTGTGCTTTACAGACATCCCATTTGTACAGTTATGGGCCACAGAACACGCTGGGATGTTTTATTTGCTCTGGGAGGCTGTGACAAAGTCAGGTGGCTGCTAAAAGATAAAGAGATAAATAACACTTGGCATATTTACATGGAAGAGAGTGCCCAACCTTTCTATTTCAGAAGACCTTCTTATGTGTCTTCCTTATGTCTCTGGTCTAGAAGTTCCTGATCAGGGGCTACAGGCAAACATTCCATTCTCAGGGAATGCAAATGGAAAACTGGGCTGGAATGGGAGGAGAGCATTAATCCTGCTCGAGCTTGCAGGATAAGGAGCAGCAAAGGTTTTTTAGGGCCTATTAAATAACCTCCATTGATAGGCTCTACTTTTTTCTTCCCTTTGGTATTAGTTCAGTATCAGCTCCCCTAAATTTGCTGCTCTGGATCTAGAGAAGATCCTGCTCCCAGAGCTCAAGGTACCTGGTGAATTCTTAGTGTCACATTAAGGCATCAGAAGAGATACTGCAGAGAAATAAAAGGCAGCAGGAATTTTTCCTCTTCCTTAGCTAGAGAGTGTGGCAGCTGCATTCTGCTCACAGAGCTGCATTTTTCAGGCAGCAGCAGCCTGCAGCTGCCTTCTCATGGAGTCTCCCTCGAGCTCACTGCTGCACTCCAGATCAGGCCCATGCAAATGAGAGAATTTTGTGGTAACTTGCAAGGTATGAACCTTGAGGTTTTGGCTGAAATTTAAATATTAAAGGAACTACCAGGAAAATAACCCCAAGCCTACAGACCAGAAACACTCCTGAGAAGTAGCTGATAGTGAAGAATTGAAATCAAATTATGCAAGGACTATTCACCACTTCTTAGGAGGTACCTGGCAGCCTGCAAACTGAATTTTAGAAGAGTAGACCAGAGTTTTGCTCTGGTTCAGGTGGAAAACTGCTGAATTCAGGGCGTCAAACACTGTAAGGCAAACATTTACAAAAAGCACGGCTCATAGTGTGAATGGACAAATCTCAATCCCCGCAGCGCTATCTGTAGCAACCTCCTCGCTGTATATGCAAAACAAATGCACCTTTATCCAGCTCCCTTCTGTACTTGCAGAAGGAACGCAGAGATGGAAATAAATGTGTGCAGAGAGAACAGCTCCTTACACTTGTCATTCATAAACCTCCTGCAGAACTCCTGAAACGTTCCTCTGTAGCTCATGGTCCTTAGGGAGCGGTGGAACTGGTAATAAGACACCACCAGGTCTTTGGGGTTGCGAGCCATGTATATTACCTGTGATGAGGGGGAAAATCATCTTATTGAAAGCTCTTTCCTCATCCCAAAGCACTCACACAAGTGCTGGCAGCAGAGTTAAAACAAACACGAGCTCGTTTTCACCTTTGAGTTGCCGTTGTGGAGGTCTGAAGGCAGAAACCGATAGGGCAGGTGGCTTTTGATGAGGCGAGGGGACGTCAGCTCCTGAATTAAAGCAGAGAGAATAATTTCCTATTGAGCATAGCTTCAGGGCACACCCTGAACTGTCCTGAGCTGTCACACTTGAGGCCCTCTACTACAGTCACTTCCATTCACAAATTCACTTCCTAAATTTGACAGGAGGTTGGGACTCAAAATCAGGTCAGAGAGTTAGATCTGGTTTTTAAATTTTGAAGAGCTGGATAATGTGTTGGGGGTTTTGGCATTCTGGGGTTTTGTCCCTTTTCTTTTCAAAGTACTTCCATTCGTAAGACCTTCTCAGAAACAGAATATAACAGTTGAAGATTCTTAATATCAAACTCACTTTATTTCCAACGATGCCTCCACTAAAAATCTTTGAAAAATATTAGAAGCTCTGAAAACACAACCCCTAACTGCTTCCAAATTTTACCCTTGCATTTTGTTTTATCCTCAGAACTAGACCCAGAGGTTTATCTGAGTGTGCAAAAGTCTTTCAAACAATATTTTTTCTGTAATTTGCTCCAAAATTGTCTCATGACACAAATCACGCTCTGCTAATAAAAACGGAATAAATCCATACTGAATCAAGCTGCTGGCACATGGCAGAGATCAGAATGTGTAATCTCAAACTAAACCTCTTACTCTTGCCACCACTTTTGTGCAGCAGGGTAGCACTGAGGTCTCGCTGGATGAGGCATCACAGATGAAAAAGAAGAGCAACCTCTGACCTTTAAATGCTCTCAGCCCAAAGTAGGCTGAGGCTGCAGTTGTCACTGACCACAAGCAGCTTAATTCTGTCCCTGCCAGCCTCAGCTTGCTCAGACCAAGCAGCACTGCAGCTGCTACAGGATGGCCCTGTATGGTTTTCCTGATAATTCCAAGATGTCTCTCTATCAGAAGGGGTCGCAGCAAGGACAAGATCACACTTGTGTGCCATGCAGATGGACTTCAAGGGATCCTTAGTAGCGTGGAATTTCATGCAGGATATTCCAGACCCCTCGAGCTACACCCACAGTGTCTGTAGAGAGCCAGGATCTGTGGATCTAAAGACTGAAATGTGTAAATTTGGAGCAGTGGGAATACAGATGCATGGATACCTGCATCTTTAGTTACTCTTTCACAAATTCAGGGAAGGAATCAAAGCAAATTTGCCTCATTTGGACAGCTCCTGTTTACACAAGCAAGAGAGGCCTGGAACCTTGATTCAGAAAACCCACTGCAAGATATTTAGGATATGAAGACACATTTAAAGTATTAAACAGAACAAAATGAAGCTCATTAAATGCAATTTAAAATAACCTAATAACACTGTGAATCATTGCAACATTCCGAACAAGTCCAGTGACGAAAAGGAGAAGGACACAGAATGAAATGAAGTGATAAACACGGAACAGAGGAGGAAGACATCCCAATGCTGGAAGACTTTCTCTGCAATAAATTGTACCTTGATGATGTCCAGACCGGGCTGGGGGTACTCTAGGACTGGAAGTTGCTCATCTATATTCATTAGTCCAATCTCATCTGGATCAGCTCCCTGACTCACGAGATATACCACTTCCTGCAGCAAGCCTGTGCCTGCATGAACCAAACAATGAGAGAGAACAGATTGTATTACAGCTCTTATCTAAACACAGCCATATGAAGGGAGACCCAAACAGAGAAATAATGGCAACTTTTGTCCTCAACATCTGCTGTGAGCTAAGTCTATTACTACTGTTTTAATGTAGTATGAGTAGAGTATGTCAGCTCTCTTAGTTTTATTTTAAAGACATGTAGGTCTTTCATGCAAAAGACCTGAGATTTTTTTTTCTTCAGTAACCATTTAAATACACTTCTGCCTCCAAATCACTTAACCTGTGAATTGCAAAGCATTTAACGAAAGGTTTTACCCCTGTAAATGTTACCTTTGCAGAGCATTGCTATTTCCATTTTAGAAACTAAAATATGAGGTGAACAGAGGTCACCCAAGTTCACAAAATGCATTAGTGGCTGTGCTGAGAAACCTTTATTCCAAATTGCAGGCAAGGCCCCTGTTATGCAATGATTTGAGAGCCAATTTATGCCTCCAGGTTATGGAGAGGATAAAGCCCCAAACACATCCGTGCACAGTGAGTCAGTCACAAGCTTCAGGATCCTCAATTATGCATCTCTCCCCACTCTGAGGACATTTACAAAGCAACCATTTGATATCAGGGCCAGTGACTGCACTTTGGAAAATTAATAGGTACTTCAATTGGACCTTTGGACAGGGAAACTACTTCAAAGTGGCTTTACCTTCAGGCAGGTAGGGAACCCTCAAAACAGAGATATTTGACAGAGGGTCATGGAGAGAAAGGCTCTTGGTGAGATGGAGGAACAGAATGGGGAGAGATCACAGCCAGCCAGGGGAGGGACCCCAGAGTTTAGATGAAAAGTCGCAAGGGTGTGGGACACCCTGGAACTGCAAAAGACAGACCCATTATTTAAGGGTTGTGAGCAGTAAGGGAAATGAGGCCAGGATTTATTCACTCTCTTGTGTTGCCTGAAGGAACAAGTAATGGTTCCACAACTGGTTACAAAGCTCAAGCCTGCTCCTGCATCCCAGACCTTGGAATGATGAGCTGTGAACTCTGAGATCATGACCATTTGAACTTGAAAATAATTTGTGTGTTGCAAATCACCTGTAACAGCTAATTTATGTTAACCCACAAGAGAGCACACAAAAACAGGCACCTTTGTACCAATCCTGTATGTCGTTCCAACACAAAAAAAAAAAAAACCCAAAAAACCAACAAACCCCATGCTGTGTCATTATTCTGGTTGATTTTTAATCTGAGACAGAAACTGTAAAGTGGGGCTGATGGTTGGAGTGAACACAGGCTGGATACAATGTGAAAGAACACACACCTCCAAGAATTGTTTTGGATGGCAAGCACTTCAAGATTCCACTGTTCCCTTACTGATTGATGGGTAAATTAAAAAGGTTTGGGGGAAAAAAAAAGGAGGAAAAAAAAAAAAGGACGCTTTTACATTATCATCACCCTCAGAGACAGCTGTCACACACTTAATACACCCTTGCCACCAAGGCTGTTCACTCTGCATTTTTAAGTTCAAGCATATATTTTATGCATTAAAATTAACATTCATACAGTACTTTAGTATCAATCCTTGTAACTCTGAATGAGCACAACCCTTGTTCTCATTAAATATTTATTCTGACTGGAAACACCTTGGTTCTCAATTATTTATTTCAGTATTTCCAATTCCACCTGCAAAGAGAAATGCTTTTGCAGCAGCCCTGTTTCCGTGAAAGGAAAAGAAATAACTCAGTGGGGATACACAATAAACCATTTTTTCATTGCTCAGCTGCTCTCTAGGCAAAAAGCTGCCATCTCTGTTGTGCCTCTGAATACAGAAGGGCTGCAGGGTTGAGGCAGAACCACACTGAAACTTGGGGAGAGCAGCTTTCCACAAAGTCCACCAGAAAAGTTAAAAGTGATGGACAGGGAGCACAGCCCCCATGGCCCTGCCTGGCTCTGCTCAGACCCATGGCTGTGCTCCAGACTTGGCTTGATCGCCTCAAATCCATGGAGAACCGCTGAGGTGGGAAATGACATATTTCCCATCCAAAGCTGGGGTTTGGAAGCTCAAAAGTCTCCATCTAAAAGTGTTTCCACCAAAACCAGTGGCACACTGAAAGAGAAATGCTAGGACTGCCCAGTAGGCTGGGATTTCTCCTCCCTACACCTGCAACAGGATCACTGATCCCAATTTCCCTCACCCATGAACTCTGCGCTAGTTTTCTCTTTTGTCATTCTCTGTATTAGCCTGATTTTTTCCCACATTAGCCCTCGAGTTACTGTTCTTTGGAATTTCAGGGTCTTAATGCAAATGAAAACTAGGGAATTAACTTTTGAGGGAACAGCAATTTTTTTTGTCGCCCTTAATCAATTATTATTTACCATACACATTCCAAAAGCTCCAGGTTAAAAAAAAAAAAATCATTGATCTGGTTTCCTGTTTAAAAGAACAAATTAAAGCATCACATGCTTTTTAATTTTTGTTTAAAGAAAAAAAAATCTAAAAGCTTTTAAATGTATATTTAGGTAGGTATGACCTCCTCACATCTCTACTAGGATTAAAACCAACTCAAATTGAATGTATCAGAGCTAAATGCTCTTTTGATTTAGAAAGGATGATTTCACCTAGCAACTGGCAGCCCAAATTCCAGACCTGGCTGCTAGGGCAACATCTTCAACCCTGGGAACAGCAGCTGGCTGAAAAGCCAAATGAAGTGGGATACTGTCCCTATCCACAAGATGGAAAGCCCAAACCTAGACCTGGGCTAGCAAAATTTATTAAAATGTCATAGTATGATGGGATGTGAGTCTTCTACTGCAGCCCCATCTGTGTGTAAAACATACAGAAATTTGCCATTTCACCCAGCTGACTTAGTGATCTCTGTGGAGATTTGCAAGAACCATCGTTTGGTGGATGGAAGGTAAATTCCTGAAACTGAGATTATCAAAGGAGATTATGTGAATAATGCCAGTAATCCCAGTCCATCACAAAACCTGGCCTGATCCAAGCATCACAGTGACTTTCTTAAAGGAAAAAAGGAAAATTATGATACCTGTTGGACAGAAAAAAAAAGGTGAGGCAAGCTAAATTAAAAAAAAAGGGAATGAAAGTATGCAGAGCTTCTCTCTGTACTCCCTAGATTTCTGGCCCTGCTGAGGCAATGGACACTGTGCATCTGCAGTATCTTCACTGCTTCCTCCCTGTGCTGCTGAACACCTGTGCATGCACAGGCACACCTCACTTGGGATGCTACAGAAGGATAAACACGACAGGATCATCACTGGAAAACAGCATTCACTGCCAGCCTTTGGACATGAGCCACTGAATGCCACATTAATAAGTTCCCAGCAATTTTACCTTTTCTTCTTCCATCTGCAGCATTTCATTTGGGAGGAAAACTGCTCACCCTGCTACCTCTAAGGTCATATTGCCAAAACAGACATGGAAGTCATGAACACTTATCCAATTCCTGCTAAGATGGAGGCAGTCAGCACCTGAGGAACTTCAGTGCAAAGCACCTGAGAAATGCTCTTCCTGACAAGCTCCTCTGCTATATCAGTACGACAACCCAGGAGAACACAGAGTGCTCCAGTTTATCACAAAATATCTGGAAAGAGATGGGGTGGGAAACAGCTGTGAGAAGGTGCTGCCTGCTAGAATCAGCAGATCTTTAGGAAAGCTTTTTAAATTGTCTGTGAGCCTGTATTTCTACCCTGCATAACGGGAGTGTGCTGGTGGGAATAGGTTCCTGTGCTACCTAAGACTCACAGAAACCAGGACTCATTAAAAATCCCACCACATTCCAGCATTCCCTGTGACTGGCAACTCTCCCTTTGTGCCCTTTCCATGGCCAGTGGCTCAGCAGCAAGAGCAAAGTCAGACCAGGGCCACTCTGCCTATCAGGAGCTGCAGCAGCCCCCAGGCAGCACAGCGAGACAGACACAACCTGGGAACACCACAGCTTCTCCTTCTGGCTTCTGTGTGTGAGATGTCATCCAATGTCAAACCCAGTCACTGGGGAAGGGAGAAATATTCTCTAGTGCAGATGTTCCCTGGCTTCTCTCAACTCTTTCTGGTCACTGCCACTCCTACGAAGCAACCAGACATCATAGGTGTGTTCAAAGTGAAGTGGCAGATATAAAACCATGAGATTTCTGGTGAAATTTTGCTTCTCTATGTGGTTTCTAAGGTACTTTCTTTCAGTTGCTCCTCTCAGCTAAGACAGGACAAACCTGCAGCCCAAGGATGCAAAGGCCTTTGGTATATTTCCTTTATTTGCTCCTTGTATGGAAACCACATGGAAAATTAAAATAAAGAAATATTAATCCTAGTAATCTAGCAATCCCAATTAGCTGGACTTTCTTTGATCTGCCAGTGCTTGACCAAATTTTGGCTAATCCAATGCAGCAGCTCCATTATGACTCATAACTTTTTATAGCATTGGTAGATGCAGGTGCTCATTAAAAGTGAGGGCTGCTAAAGCTGTCAGACTGGTCTGCAAGTGCTGTACAGCACAGCCTCACACCATTGCTCTAATTGCCTGCAAGATCATTCCCCCTCGGCTAATTTCAGTGTAAATCTGCAGGTCAGTATGACAGATTCATCCTCACCCTACCATACTGGAGGGAAAATTAGATTTTCCCGTTAGAAGAAAAATAAAATTTCCAAAAGATGAAAGTATCTCCTCTTGAGGTCCATGTGCTGAAGTCCTCCTACACATTCAAATTCCACCTGGCTTAAGAATAGAGGTTTTCATTAACAACTAGGGTTTTAAAAATAGAAATAATGTATATACCTTGATATCATATTTTCCATTTCTTCTGTTTTCCCAAATGAGACTGGGGATTCAGAATAGAGGGCTCAATTTTCAGAAAGGACTGAATATTCATCCTCTAAGACTAATGCCCCTCTTCTATGGCCTAAATGCCACATAGTCAACAGTGACATGTCACGAGAGTCTGTGGGACACGAGGAACCTGAATTCAGACCTTCTGAAAGTAAAGGGGACAACTTAAGTAAGACTGGATTTTAAAAAAGTGTTAAATACACAATTTCCAGCAACACTCAGTAAGCATAGTCTTAGATTTTTAGATGTCCTAATCCATTTATTTTTCTGTTTTCAGTTGCCAGCTTTTAAACCAAAACCAACAGGCTGAATTCTGCAGACATGGGTCCATTATTTCTGAGTTGTGTTTAGAGTATGTTTTGCCAAAGGCTGCAAACAGCACACTATGAAAAGCCCCTTCTATTTAGGAGGAAAACCTACTTTCTGTTTGGTAGAAATGCTGTCACTGAACTGTTTGCACAGATGTATTATCCCCAGAATTATTGCTATTATGTCCAATAGAATATCCTAAAGCCCTGCTTTAATGAACTGGTTACAAAGCAGGGCTATTTTTGGCTAATGCATTAGTACTACTTTTTTTTCCAAAAGTGGCCTGAGTGGTGGTTCTCCCTTACATTAGCACACCAATACTCAATAGGGGACAGGATGGGAAGTGCACATCGATCACAGAGTGTCTGGGACCTGGCACTGACACCTGGGGCAGCCCCACTCCCACACAGTGAGGCAGGCGGCCACTATTGCCACACCAAACACCAGCCTGGAGAAAAACACCCCCTCTGGAGCATGCTGGATCCTAAAGCTAGTAAATAAAACACACCAGGACCTGTTCCCTGGTTCCCAGCCAAACCCATGCCCACAGAGTATGGGTTCTTCCCTGAAGAAGAGAGATTCATCTGTCGATTGCTGGCAGAGGTCTCTTGCTGAGGGGAGCTGAGGCAAAGAGCCTTTCTTTTCTACCCTTGTTAACACTCCACAAGGTCCTCACATGTTCTGCAGAAAGGGCTGGGTAAGTATTATCCCAAAAGCTCTAAGAACTGTGAGTCAGGTCCACAGATCTACTGCTCATCAACAGGCCACGAGTTTGCCTTCATTCACCTTCTGACTGAAGAGTCACAATTTGTGTCTCCAGGCCTGTCCCGACATCCATGACTTCACCACATCCAGGTGTCCTGGATTTTGCCACAGGTCCTTCACAGACAGCTGCTACTGGTTGGTTACACACATCTCTTGGTCTCAGATATTCAAAGGGAAAATTGCTTTACTCTTCTCTTAAAGTTTTAGCTGGGCTGTCCATACCTGTGGATGCTCATCCTGTCTTGCACCAGTTGTCATCACTAATGCAGTAACTTCACACAAACTGCTCCAATCCACTTGAAATTAAGTTAATGTGCCTATATCAAAAAAACATGCCTAAATTGCATAATACATTATCCCAGCAGGAGCTCACAATCTCCAGCTGAAAGTCTTCCCACTGTGCCTAATTTCCCTTCCATTTCACACACTGTACCAAGGACAACAATGCAGGAAAGAACTTTGCTGTGATGACGAGTCACTGGGTTTTAAAATCATGCTCAAGGACTTCAGTACAGTGAAAATAACTGCACAGTTACCCTCAGCTCCATTGATTTCTAGGACAACTCTATCACTCTGTGTTCTTCTTTGCAGTCATAATATGGTCTGTGGGTAAATGCAGACCTTCAGAGAGAGCTCTGCTGACTGAGATAGGATCAGAAATCAGGAAACAACAGGGCACTTCTATTAGGCACTTGTGTTGAGGTAGATCTCATACCCTTGGCTGTGAACATACTCCTCTCCCCATATAATAATGTCAGAAGATGTCTGTCACTACCCAAAGTGCAATTCTCTGCCTCAGTTTCAACTTTCAATTTCCAGGAAAATTCCTAGGCAAAACCTGCCTACACATTAACGTGCATTTGCACATATCAGGTGGTCATGTTTCAAGAGCACAGCACACCAATAATATAATGGGAAACAGCTGCAGGTACAGGTTACACATTAAAAATCTCACAACCTGTCCAGTCAGCTGTTGCTTGTCTAAGGTCAGGAAGCAAAGCATTTTGTCCCACACAGAATCCTACTCAAATTATGGCTGCACTAAGCAAAACCATTTTTATCAAGGTACCAATGTGCCTCCTCATTTAGCTGGAATGCAGTTTTAAGGCATCTACAGCCCTTTCCATTGCTGCTCTTCAGAATCAGAAATGGAAAGAGATCTGCTTGGGTATAAAAGGGCATCAGCCAATCAATATCACCATGGGTTTGATGCCTAAAGATTTTAGCTGTTTATATATTTTTCATGTATTTGTAGCTTTGTGGACTGATAATACACGGTTATATAGCTCCTGGTGTTTTTCCTACTCTTTCTCTTAGATTTTAGAATAATAAGCTAATCTTCTGACACATTCCTGAAAGACTGGTTTTCAAGAAAAGAACCTACAAGGACATTTTGTTTTCCAACTAGAATCTGAGAAGACACAACAAGAAATGGGGCAAAGAAGCCCCTGAACCAACTCCAGCAGGGCAGAACATGGGGGAAAATTTCCTAACCAACTGCTCTTCTATTTGGACAATATTTGTTAGATATGACCATTTGTCAAAATGGTAAAAACTTACAAAAA
>VZSR01002340.1:9769325-9790142 GCA_013398615.1 Brachypodius melanocephalos
TCAAGAAAAAGGA
Organism: Brachypodius melanocephalos; assembly: GCA_013398615.1. Lineage (NCBI taxonomy): Eukaryota > Metazoa > Chordata > Aves > Passeriformes > Pycnonotidae > Brachypodius > Brachypodius melanocephalos. The sequence goes on from VZSR01002340.1 coordinate 9,769,339, forward strand.
TGAGAGGAAATGCTTAATTCAGTTTCAGACCTGCAATTTGCTAGTTTCTTCATACAAAAATTTGTATGGCAGGTGACATCTGTTTGCCCATGAGAACTGTTTGCCAATATATGTGAAAAAAATCTGGTAGAGAAGAAACATATCCAGTGGAAAATACAGACAAAAAGATTATATGATTTATCCCAGGTTACAGAATCTGCAGCCACAATGGATGCCCAGTGTCCCAAAGCTTGCATCGCTTCTAAAGCAGCATTTTTGGGACAAAACAGGGGGTAGTTCCTTCCCCTCAGCATGGGGTATATGAGTCCCTAATGTATCCAGCAAGAGAAAAGCCTTCATTTAATAAGACTGCATAAAAAGAATTTTAAAAATGAAGTATTTTGCTTCCTTTCATTAATATCTTCAGTGTGAGAAATGAACGTTAACATGAAATGAGAAGGACTGGCTGCTGGGTTTGGCTGATCTACATAATTTTCTAATTCTTTAGTCTTTGAGGTCATTATCATTTAATATAGTCAATAATGATTTCACATGTTCAGAATACACTTTTTACCCAGGGTAAAATCTTTTTTCTTTTTCTTTTCCTATGCCTGTTTACAAAAAAAAAAAAAAAAAAAAAAAAAAAGAAGCCAAGATGAGTTTTGCACTACTTAACAGCAGGGAAGCAATTATGCTACATTTGCAAAAGACCCAGCAAAACCTGTTAGATAACTGGAGAATTCTTTATCTTCTGAACCATTTGTTTTGCCTCCAGTAACATCTCTTCACTGGTTTGATAAAAGGGTCATGAGAGAAACACTGCTACCTAGATAATAAAAGAAGTTTCCCTTAACCACAGATCTTTTTTTCTCTGCTTTTATTTCAAATTTGAGGCATACAAGGACCTATTACATTCTACTCATATTGAAATCAAGTCAAATGGATCAATGGCAAACTTAACATTGGCAAACTTAACATTGTCTTCAATTACTTTTTTTAATAGTTTTGTTTATAATTTCTTTGCATAACAGCATTTAAGAGTAAGTATACTGAAGGTATTTTGAGCTATATATAAATAAAAAGATAGACCCATTTCAGGAACCCAATGGCTCTAATCCCCAGAAATATTAATCTACAGGAGTCACTTTCTGCACCTGAATGGTCCTCAATGGAGTGAGTTTAAGCTGTGGAGTATTTACTCTTCTCCGTGGTGGAAGGAACATGATTCCTGCCATCAAGAGCATGAAATCAGATTCAAATATAGACCCTGTCCATCAGTCCCTAAAGAGGCAGCTCACAAAGCATATCTCTATCACACAATGCAGTTTGCTGTTCCCTTCCTGTTTGAGAAAGAATTCCATTCATCCTGCCCAGCTGGTGTGGGATTTCATGCACATTTATCTGTCATTAGAACAGAACAATATTTGAGCTTTAAACATTGCTTAAAGAAACCAAACAACTCTGATGTTACTGTCAGAGAGAAAAATTTACATGCTCTATTCTAATTTTAAAGATATCAACTCATTCATCCAGATTCATGAAACTAACAGAGGTTTCCCATCATTCCATGTCACAGAGCATAATATTGCCTCAAAAACCAGAGGTGAAAGGAAAAGAATCTCAAATGTATTTTGTGTAAAAAATTGATTTTTAAGCCAGCCTCATGATTTCTTGAGGCATGCCTCTGGGCCAGTAACATTTGCATTAATTCCTTAAAGGAAAATGGTTTAAGCCCAAGGCAACAAAATTCAGAGGTTATAGCACTCTAAATCCAGCACAGCAGAATCTGGCTCTTTGGCAACTGCAAAGCTGTTGTTATAAAATAATGCCAACAAAACTGGTGGGAGAAATTCCCTATGAGAACACTGGAAATTGAGGCAAGTCAACTAATTTAACACACATGGATGCTTGTGTCCCCTGAGGAGCCTTTTGCTGCAGAGGCCACTGAGAGCTGCCACTAGGAGGGAAAGCTCTGCAATCCACTGCAGCTGCCACACGTCCCTGTGACAGCTCCCAGTCGAGTCTCCCACAGCTCAGGAACATCTTTGGGCAACCTTTCAGCCTGATTCTCCTCTCAGTTGTGACTGTGCAAATCAGGGCTGACTGTCAGACCTGTGCACATCTGGGTATCTGCAGCCGCGTGAACTTAGCCAAGCAATGATGCCCTGTGTATCGGATAATAAGGCTGTAATTGTGAAGTACAGCAACACCAATCTCACCTGGAAATATAAACTCATTGCCAGGAGATTTTTACAGTCCGTGGAAAACATGAAAAGTAAGGTTGAACAAGATAAACAAAGCAAGACTTTGGCATAATTACTTGGTATATTTTCTTTGTCATGTATTTCTTTACTCAAGGTTTTGCCAATCTGTTTTATAACATGGTCCCACAGACAGCTAAGGCTCATTGGAAGGGCAAGAAATAAGAGGCCAAAGATAATAAATCCTTAAACCAACTTCATAGCCAAACAAAAGGCACATATGTCTACATCTCCAATAGTCCAAGCATCTCTTTGCCTTAAGTGCAGCAACTTTTGAGAGCCAGGTCTAATCAAAGAATATTTTAGATGTTGATGAGCTGTCTATTACTTTTACTGGTAATCAGACAAACAGGAAAACTGCTGTTTATATTGCACCCTCTGTATCCCACAGTTTAACAGCTGTCCCTGTCACAGCTGTGGTATGCAGTAATACCACAGCTGTGACCATATATGCAGTATATGGTAATGGCCAGTGCATCAAACAACCCTTTCCCCATAAGAGAAGAAAACCCCAGGGCACAGAGATTCCTGCATGGGAAGAACGTAACAGGGATTATGGGATGAGGGAAATGGGCCATGGAGAATGCAGAGAGACTGTAAGAGAGAGGAAGGACAGAGCTCCTCCATCAGCCAGGGCAGAGACTGGCACATCCTGGTGACCCAGCAAGAGGAAGTGTCGGATTCAGGAGTGCTAGAAATAGGAGGATAAAAGAGGTGTTCACACAGTGGGAGAGGCACAGAGAACGGGAGGAGAACAGAGAACCCTCCCATGCACACAATGCACTGCCAGAGGCATGACCTGAACACACAGAACCTCTCAAACAAATAAGGAAATGGACAACTCAAACTGACTTTCCCTGGTTCATTTCACGGAACACCAGAGGTGAGTGTGAAAGAATTCCAAAGAGGAGAACTCAGTAAATATACATATATGACAGCTGTCCCTGGAATGACCCACAAACTCACTGCTGGCACTTCATTAAGGCAAAGGTCTAGAGCCATCATATTCCCAAAGGTAGTTACAAAAATCCAGTGCTACAAGTGAAAATGAGAATCTATAAAAAGACACCCCTAGACAGGTAAGGCCATGGGCAACACTTGCTCTTTTGACCCCTTGTCTGGCACCAAATGCAAGTTCTCATGAACTGGCTGGTTTTGAAGCTGATATTTGCTCAACATTTGACATTTTTTTCCACACAGAACTCCAAAAAATTATTTGGCAAAACAATCACCATGGGAGAGAGCGCTTCATTACTAATGCAAACAGGTCGCTCTCTCAAATTATCGGTTTTGGAAAAGACATGAAGTTGTGGGTTTTGGTCCAAGAATGCAAAGTACACATTCATTTAGAACACACACAAGATGGTATTAAGGGAGCTGCTGTGCACCACTTCTGAGTAAGCACATGGATGGATCACGTCCAGTCAGGGTGACACTGTAAGACACAGTGAAACACTGGGTGAACCTGAACCAGACACTACACTTTGGGGGCTGATTTAATTCCACTGAAACCACTGATGTCAGCAAACAGCTAACCTGGCTCTTAGCAGGGTAACTGAGGGAATACCATAAAAACATTTGCTTCTCCATTGATTCTGTAGCTTAAGTTCATAGACAAGAATTTTAATTTTCAAGAAGGGTACAGGAAATCCACAGGATGAGAGGGTTGAATGCAAGTTGTGAAAGAGGCACAGTGCTCCCTATAAACATCTGTACAGATGTACCTCTGTATCTTATCTGTGGGGTGAGCTCTGGTTATTTAATACTATAGAGAATGGCATCCTGGTTTACATTTTCTCCTGCAAATCCGTGTGTCCCACTCAGCCTGCCCACTCTACGCTATGAAGTTATGTGGAAGATGAATTTTTGACTTCATTTCTTCACTAGCACACCTGATTTTAAATTATGCATCATGACAAAAAGGGGTTTCTGTAATTACAATACTCCCATATGTACAAACATAGACACACATTCGTATATCTGAGTCTCTGGGTTTTAGGCATAAACTTTCTCATAGTCAAGAAGCTCCCAAAAGCTGTTACCATTGATTGGGCACAGGTGCTAAGAATAATTAAAGGTATAAGGGATATCATTATTCAGCCATCCATCAGTGGAAATCACATTAAAGCAGAGCCGCTTTCCATTAGGCTTATTACATTATTATCAGTAAGGCCACTGGTACATTTGATTTTCCACCATTATTGGAACAGCTCCTTCCTGGGTCACTCCCAATTTACCAATAAGTGTAACTATTTCCAAATACCACCTCCGTTTCACATGTTTGGAACAGCATTGTCTATTCCTGCAGTGTACAATGTTTTCCAAATGGCTTCCAGACCACTCCACCAGTCCCTGGGACATCTGAAGCAGTCCTGGCCCTATGAGCCACTTGTGGATTTTCTTTGCCAGATAAGCCACCATATGGTCAACAGCTACTGCTGCAGCCTTCTGCTTGTAGCCACAGGCTCTGGCCTCTCACACATCCAGCACACAGACTTGTTTGGGTATTTTCCACAGTTTGAGCAGATGGAAAGCTGCTGCTACAGTGAACAAAGCTGATTTCCTCAGGAACAAGAGAAAAGTTTTCTGTTGGACCTATTCGACCTATTCAGTGCATTTTTCTTTCTTGAAGTATTGTTCAAACACAGTTTATTCACAGAAACCAAATAAGTGGTCCCAGCTGTGTTCTACCTCTAAATATTACCAGAAAATGAGCAGAACTATTTCACCCCAAATAATTACATTTTGTGCACGTAATCTGTTTTGTGAACCTACATTTTTTCATTACAGCAACATCATGAAAATTCTGATTAGGTCCAGTAAACATAAAATCTTTGTCAACACTACTGAGAGGCAGAAAGATGAAGTTGTAGTTAGTGTAATGGACTTCTGGATTTGATTCCTGGCTTTATTGTAGACTTTCTGCATGATCTTGGCTAAATCAGTGGGAACCATCCTAGGGAAGCCTGCTGCCAAGTCTGTCCCTATCCAGCAGCCCCTCTGAAGCCCTAAATAAGCTGTAAACCACAGAGGAGCACCTGACAAACCAAGCTTCCAAGGGTCTTGGTAGACTTTGGGCTATAAGAAGGTGGAGCCTGAAGATGCTATTATTGTCCAGAGCCTATTCGCTCAACAAGGACATCAGATTACTCACCAGCCAAGCATTCTCTTTCCTGGCAAATAAAACCCTATTTTGATCTCAAGGCTGTTCCTCCAGCTCATCCCCACAACACTGCACCTTAAGTTTCGGTGCCCCATTTCTCGCCCACCTTTCCCTTCTCCCAGTGACTGCCAGTAAATCCTCTTGTAGCTTGTCCATTTTCTAAGTGGGCAGTTCTCTGTCACTGGGGCCCCAAAAGATCTAATATTATGTTGCTATGTGCACAAAACTGCAAATTAAATACGACAACCCACTGTCTAGCCATCAAAACTTAGCTATTGCCAGCTATTAATGATATTGTGGCTGGCTGAGATTGGCCGAGGATATTTAACAAGGCGCCACTATGAAATTGGGATGCAATTCTAACACAGGGACATTGTCGCCTCATATTCTCAAAAGTGAAATCCTAAACCACAAAGAATTTAATAGTTTTGGTGCTGCATGCTATAAATCTTGAAGAAGACAGTTTAAAAGAAGAATTTAAATGTAGCTGTCTACTCCTAATCCTAGTATTTTGAGGGCCATCCATCTACATATTTTCCCTTATCTAATGTGTTATCTATCAAGCTCTTGCCAATCTTTAAAAACATAGTAAGAAAATATCAGAAAATGTAAAGACAAATGCTTGAAACTGCTTGAGAAAAGATAAAAACATAACAGATGCTACATCGTAAAAATGTGCGTGCTTGAAGCAGCACACCAGGAAATTGAGAAGCATTAGCCATTCACACAACAAACAATGAAGTAAGTCAGAAACCTACAATACTGAAACAACGTTTTACAAGGGCATTTGCAGAGCTGTCATCTGTTATCTCCAGTGGACTTCGGGTTTCCTAGAAAGAGATCATCTCATTGTCAGGAAAAAAGTCACTCAAGAATGCACTTACAAAACAGTTTATCTGATTTTATCACGTGACATACAAAGCTCCCATATTGTCTATCTCTTTGCAGGCAGCACTACATCCATGTAATTCTCCTTAAATATTTTTGCTTGGAAACTGAGAGCATAAAAAATCAAGAAATATGGTATTACAAGCAGACACCCAAACGGTGTGCAACAGCCAAAGGATGCATTTACTGGACAAAACATTCACTTGCACTGCAAACGGGAGGCCATTCTGGTGATTCAGACAGTGCAGCAAGAACGTACTTGGAGCACATGTTCCCCCAGAACGATCTGGGCAGAGGCCTCGGGAGTGCAGCACGGAGGGAAGGAAGGCTGTGGAGCAGACACCAAACCTGTGCACCACAGCAGCCATTGGCACTGGTGCCACACACCTTCCCCCTTCGACATCTTTGCTGAGCGAGGTTTCCCTCGCCCGGAGCAGCATCGTCACACTCCAGCGGCTCGGGACCACCCAGGCGGGGTCTCCGGGCCACGCTGGGCCCCGGCGTGTACCCACCCTCCGTGGGTCCCCCACAGGGCCCCCGAACCCCTCCGTGCCCGGGACAGGCTCTCGACTCTGCAGAGCTGAGGGGGCTGCTGGAAGCAGAGCACCACACCTGGGCATAGGGACACCGGAAAGCATCCCCGGATACAGGACACGATCTCTGGGTCCAGGACACCATCTCCGGACACAGGGTACCATCCTCGGATACAGGACACCATGCCTGGATCCAGGGCAGCATCCTTGGACACAGGGCACCGTCCCCGGGCCCAGGGCTCCATCCCCGGACACAGGGTACCATCCTCGGACACAGGACACCATCCCCGGATCCAGGGCAGCATCCTTGGACACAGGGCACCATTCCCGGGCACACCCGCGCTGGAGAACGGGCTCAGGCCTCGCCCCTACATCCCGCGGGGGCACCTGCAGCCCCCGCTCCCGGCCCCTGTGAGCGGGGAGAGGAGGAGGAGGACGACGAGGAGGAGGAGCCGCCCCCCGCAGCAGCCGCGGCAGCCCCGGGCCGCCCGCCCGCCTACCTGATTTGGGATAGGTGACAATCCAGACGTCGCTGTCCCTCACCGGGAAATTGGCGATCTCCTCCATCTTCCCGCGGCAGAAGGGCGGCAGCCGCACCCCATTGTACTCGAAGTACTTGCTCTCGAACTCGCACGGCGTGCTGGGGGTCTCGGCCTCGCTCTCCGCCATCCTCTTCCCTGCGGGCCGCGGGGGAGGCCGAGGTGCGCGGGCCGCGGGCGCTCCGGCGGCGGGGAGGGAGGGATGGAGGTGGGGAGGGATGGAGGTGGGGAGGGAGGAAGGGAAGGGGAGGGGAGGAAAGGGGCGGGCGAGCGGCGGGCGCGGCAGCCCCGGTCCCCGGCACAGCCCCGCGCACGGCGGGCGGGGGCTCCGCGCACGGTGATGTCATTGCGGGGCAGCCGCGGCTGCAGGGAGGCAGGGAGGGATGCAGGGATGCAGGGAGGAATTCAGGGAGGGATGCAGGAATGGATGGATGAATGGATGCGGGGATGGATGGATGGATGCAGGGATGCAGGGATGGATGGACGCAGGGATGGATGGATGCAGGGATGGATTGGTGGATGCAGGGACGGATGGATGCAGGGATGGATGGGTGGATGCAGGGATGGATGGATGCAGGGATGGATTGGTGGATGCAGGGATGGATGGATGCAGGGATGGATGCCCCGCCGGCCTCACCCCCCGACTCTCCTCCCCACTCTTCTCCGGACGCGGTCGCGGCAGAGGCAGCGAGGGTGGAGGGGGGGCCTGCCGCCATCCCCGTTTGCTCCCAGCCCGCGGCCGTGCGGGTGCTGTGGCAGTGCCAAGGTTTCGGAGAGGGCAGTGGGAGGCTGGGCAGTGCAGGGGAGAGGGATGAACAGCAGCCGCCGAGTGCACCGGGGGCTCATATCCGCCCTGGCACCCAGACCAGGCACGATCCATGGCAGGGGCAGGTAAGACAGTGAGAAAGGGGGGCACACCTGCTTTTCCAACAACGCAGATGATTTGCTCCTTGCACTACTCCTGTTTAAGCTCGCACTTCTTTCTACACAGGATGCTCATTATCCTGGTTCCCTCATCCCGATCTCTTGGACGCCGCCTCTGTGTATCCACAGGGATAACAGCTTTCATTATAGCCTGGGGCATCCCTCAGGTGGGGCTCGGGGCTCAGCGATACCCGACAATCTAACCTTCCCTAAAATGTGTTTGTGCTACCAAAAGAAAGGCTGGTGTGGCTGCCTGGTCTGGCATGAATGAACAGCCAGCAGTATTTCAACAAAATTTAGTCTTCCCTTAGTTCTGGAAGCATCAGTGAAGAACTTTGTTTTAGTTTACTCTTACTTATAGCAGCTTCTTCATTTTTTAATTATGTATTTTTCCGTGATGGCGCTAAAACACAACAGAAATTCTTTAAAAGCTTCAAAGCATTTGTAGCAGATTCGTACATTTGAAAGACATAAAATAAGCATATAAAGAAGCAGCAAAGTAAGGGAAGAAGGTACAGTTGCTTGGAAAATACATGTCTAAGTACTAGGGAGTAAATTACAACAGCTAATTTCAATTGAGTTTTCTAAATTGTGGAGTTTGTGTGTCCTGCCAAACTCTCTCTTCCACAGAAGCAACCTCAGGAAAAGTAGCAGCTCAAATGGCTGAGCAGTAATTGCTTTCAGGCTTTGTAGATCTACCCACCAGCATGCATAAATCAAATCTTTTACTGCAGTTTACTTATATCTGTTCATACTAAAAATAAATTGCAGATATTAAAGCTACGGTTAGGGCAGGTAGGAAAAGTATGTCAAAGTCTAACCTCGAAAATACTGTTTCATTGACTGGAAGTGCTTTGCAGGGATATGCTAGGAGAAAAAAAAATAACAATAGCAACACAACAACAACAACAACAATAAAAAAATACCAAGCAACAACAACAACAAAGAAAAAAACAAACAAACAAAACCCCCTACCCTCAACGCCCAAATTTAATGTTTTAAACCCAACAATTTAATGTTTTAAATGAAAGAGCACTTGGAATATGGCTGAGAAACCAAGTTCCCTGGATTAGCTGCAGTTGGGATGACTCTCTGTGTTGCAGGTGCAGTAAGTGAGGATGTTGGACTTGCAGTGCACAAATTGCAGAGCTGATGCATGCATGTGGATATTAAACATCAGGGTTTAATGTCTGTGTGCAGATCACTGCCCTGGTGCTTACTCAGATCTGACATACCTGAGTCACATCAGATCTGCTGGATATTCCAAGACAACTGAACCACAAAATGCATGGAAACTATTTAGGAATTCCCTGTTGAAACAGACTGCTATCAATAGATTCATCATTTACAAACAAGGTGAGGCTGGCACACTCTCATTCAGGTACCCAACAGTTTATGCAAATAACCTGAGGATGATCCGGTGTTTAAATAAAAATGAAATGTGCTGTAGCAGATGAACCATCCTGGAGTATTTCACATACCCTCATACTAGACAGGACTCGTGGAGTGAATCAGAATATGTAGCTTGCAAAGTGATGGAGGTGAAAAAACTTCAGATTGTCTCACAGTGATGTAAACTGGGACCAACCTCAGCAGACCCATCTCTTCATAAAACTTGGCTAAGAGGAAACTGAGGAGTAGATCTTAGAACAAGAATGAGACACCAGCCTTGGGAAAATGTTGTCATTTGCAAAAGTAGAATTTAACTCTGGGAAGAAAGCCTGTCTGTTCCTCTGCAGCTTTGCTATGTCTGCATTTCTGCAGTCTGTTACTACACAGAGTGCTCCTACACCTTTGTCCTCCTGAAGTGTCAGGAGGTGTCTCTCTGCTGCAGCTGCCAGGTGTGCCTCAAGCTGAAGATACTGTAAGGGATGTCCCTGTCTTGAGGTGTGTGCATACTGATGCTCATACGAAAATGGAGTTGCAGCTTTTGAAATACATCTGATGAACAAAGCTAAACCTGGCAATATTTTGCATCAAGGCCAGAGGGGCATGTTCACAAAAGGATAAACTGCACAGGAAGACAAAAGCTAACTACAGTTCACCTTTAGACATGACATCTCATGAAGGCTCCTGTAGGTATTTCACGAAGCTGATGTAGTGTCACCCTAATAACAGCATCTGATGTTGCATTAATGCACCAGATTGGTGTTTGCAAAATGCTGCTGCCTGCTGGCCACTGGCATTTGTTCAGTGAGGACACATGAACTTTCAGGAATGTTTCTCACTGACTCACACCAAATGTGAGCCACAGCTGTGGGAGGTTTGAGCACATGATCCTAACACAGCATTTAATTCTTCTACTGTCAATGAGGTTGAGGATCAAGCTGTTAATCAGCACTCACCATCCTTTTTCTGTTTCTTGTACCTGTAACCAGGAATGAATGCTCTAGCCTTACAGTCAGGATGTTAAGGAATGTGATCCCTTTTCTGCTGTCTTTCTGATTTCTGTGTAAACTTAAATAACACAGTCTCTCTTTGCTTTAATGTCCACCTGTCAAAATGGTGCAAGGATGTAATCCACCTCAGCAGGCTGTCTGGAGATAAATCTCTTGCCTCCCATTACCTAATCACAAGATACATGGTCCTTCTAGGAGACAAGATCAATGCCAATCATGATTTCTTTGATGTGATCCTGATCAATGTGATCAGGATGCAAGGGTTTGTGTTTCTTTCTGAAATATTCTTAGCTGATACTCGACAGAACCCATTGCTGTGTGCCCCAGGCTGTAGGAAACACTCAGTATGACAGTCAGGAGCAATATAAACCACTTGTTGTGCTGGCTCTGAGGGTGGTCCTTACCAGAGAATATCTTTCACAAATTTACACCATTCCTAAAATTATACCCTGGATCATTTCACATTCAGCACACTCAGATCATGACTACATGTAGACATCACGTGTCATTTTTGCCCTTAACACCACCTTTCCCAACAGGCCAGGCAGAGACTTCCAGATAAGACAAACTTGCTGTACCACCAGCTTCAATAGCATTGGAAAACCATGTGACCCTTTGCATCATGCACATTGTGCAAGAAATGAGGGCAGGAACACAAAGAGATGAGTAATGAAAATACACAGCAAGTTGACTTCTTCAGGGGAAAAACACTGGGGATGCATCGATATTTTCAGTGACTCAAAGCAAAAATCATGTGAGAGGAAGATGAGCAGTGAATAGGTCAGCACTGTTTTGCTTTCCTGAAAGTTCAAAACTGCAGTTTTTGTAAACCCCCAGCACAAACTGTGCAATGGTAATTCCACTAGACAAGATGGAATGGGATACCTTGCATAGCTGTAAATATTTTCCCCAGTGGGCTTCAGCTACCTGCACATTTCTGTCTCCATTCCATACTCCAGTGGTGTTGAATTTGTGCCTATTTTTAAGAGCAACTTTTATTCAGAAAACAGGCAAATTTTAAATTTGGGCTAATTTTTGTTGCATAACTTTTCATGGCTGGGACTAAGCAATAAGGAAACAAAACTTCTAACTTAATCTTCTCTAGTTCTGATTGGAAATGTTCATAATGTGCATAATTGTAAGTATTTAGTGCACTAGGAAAGGCAAATGGCTGAGTGGCTTTTGGACATGCTAATTTCTTTCTTGCTGCATAATGAAGGTTGTGCAGCTAATTCACGTGGAGCTAATTTATTTTTGAGGTGCCTGATATGACCAGTAATGATTCAGTGCCACACAAAAAAACCAAACCCAAACCAGTTCTATGGGAGTTTCATGGTTATGATTGCAGCACCACAGGAACTGATAGGAGGTGAACTGGATGTGGCTGCTTTAGCCCTGTGGGCTGAGAGGTTTGTTTCCTTCTGAATTTACCTACCTCAAAGAAAGCTGCTTTACAAGTAGCATAAATACCTAATGTCGTCCCCAATGAGAAACAATAAGAAAACATTCATTTGTATTATGCTTCTAAAAGCCTGAGTTTGAGTAACATTTCTTATCATATAAATGTATTGCAGACAGGATAACTCTCAGCACTTGAGAAATTGCAGCCTAGATTTTTTCCCTTGTTTTGCTGAGGCTTTTTGGTGGCAGCCACTGTAGCATTTTCAGTGTTTTTGTCTTCTTTCCTACCATGCCTGTTGCCACTTGTGCAAAGTGCACTCCATGGAGCCTTGTGTGGCATGGGAAGGGAGAAGGCAGGCTCTTCCTCTCCTCTTAACTGCGCTGCTTTGGGCTGGAGTGGAGCTAGTTTCATTCCCAGGGGCTGGAATGGGGCTGTGGTTTGGATTTATGCTGCACACAGGGCTGATAACACAGAGATGTTGATGTTGTTGCTGAGCAGGGATTGCACAGAGCCAAGGCCTCCCCTACCCCTCAAAGGCCACGCTGGGGAGGGGCTGGAGGTGCCTGGGAGTTTGGGAACAGAAACAGCCAGGACAGGTGACCCTGACTGAGCCAAGAGATGCTCCAGACCCTGTGACATCATGCTCAGTATGTAAAGGGGGAGGAAGGAGAGGATGTTTGCAGTGATGGTGTTTGTCTTCCCAAATCACTCTTCCAGGGGAAGGGGCCCTGCTCTCCTGGAGGTGCTGAACACCTGCCTGCCCATGGGAAGCAGGGAATGAATGCCTTGTTTTGCTTTGCTTTTGTATGCAGCCTTCGCTTTTCCTATTAAGATGCCTTTGTCTCCACCCATGGATTTTCCAGCTTTTACCCTTCTGATTCTCTCCACAATCCCACTGGTTGGGGAGTGAGAGAGCAGCTGCCAGGGCCTTGGGACTGGTTGGGCTTGAACCATGACATTACCACAAAAAGTCTGTTTAGTAGGGAGCAGGAAGAGGTGTGAGCAATGCCTACAGCATCACCTGCATAAGGATTGCATAAGACATGGAGGGAATAGCAGCTACCCAGGAATGGCTACTAAAAAACCTCACTGAACCTTCCCTGTGTGTCAGGCACCACAACTGGTTCTGTGGGAGCAGCAGTGTTACTTCACTGTGTCCTCACTGTGCCCAGGAGTCTGTAAGAGGTCAGCAAACCACATTCTACTGTACATTTCTGCATGCCAGGCTTCAAGCCCACTCTGCCCTGCAAGTTCTGAAGTGATGCCCAAGTGGAAGAGAAGGCTTTTTAACTTGCACTTGCTGTGTTTGGAAATTAGGCAGTCTATCTTTCAGCTGCCAAATCCACAAGATGACTATTGCAAAGTCAAGAGATTCTTGGTTCCAGACCACCTCCAGCTCCACCCTGATCCTAATACTTATAGCTAAGAATATAGTCCTTCAGACAATCAGTCACAAGGACAGTGGTACAGTATCTGCTGGCATGTGATAGTAGCATGATTATCCTGCATACATCATCAGCTGAAAGCACCCAAAAATAGTTCAGATGTAACGTGCCTTCTGCTAAAGGGTGCAGTCATCTGCTGTGGGTGGACCCATAATGAGGAGAGAGGTCACAGGCTTTCAAGAGAATGTCATATATTCAGGTGTAATACAACTTATCTTACACAGACTCATTAATTAGGCTGACAAATTACGTGTTTTTCTTACACCATACATTATAACTCCAGTTTGCCAAATATAATTTGGAGCCTTTGGAATATAGGCACCTATGATTATTTCTACTTACTTTTATAATCACAGTTTAAGTACTGAGTGCTATGAGAGCACAGATGCTGGGTTAACAAAAAAAGGGCTACAAAACATTAAGACTGCAATTTAAATGCTCAGTCCTGAGCCTTTTCTCATTCGTCTCCATGGGACTGATCATGGGAATTAGGGATGAAAAGTTAGACTCTAAAAAGAGGACCAACACAAACCAGAGGTGCTCCAGGAGTTCTGAAGCTCCAGTATTCTTCCGAAGTTTAAGCATGGTGGAAATAGAAGTCTTAGTTTCTAATTCCAGTTTTGCACTAATTTACTCCATGTTTCCACTCAAGTTCTCTAACCTTCTCTTTTTGTATTTATAAAATTTATTAGTGTCTTGGAATCTTTAAAAAAAATATTATGTGCTTATGGACATGGTTTAGTGATGGGCTTGCATAAGAATTAAGACTCCCCCCATGCTTCCTGTGGAAGCTGTGTGCTAGAAAATTTTGGGGTCTGGAGTAGGGAAAATTCAGAAGTGAATCAGGTCAGGAGTCTTTGGCTTCTTCCCCCTGGTGCTGAGCAGAGTGCTGGGCTCATTGCCTGGCTTAGTGGTATGGTTGTGATCAGCCTGGGATTTAGCATCCAGCTCTAGGGCCCTGCAGGTAATGCTTTTTTATTAAATTTGTGGCTTTCATTCTCCTATTTGTTCCTAAAAAAAAAAAAAAAAAACACAGTAGAGAATTTCTCAAACTGTCTTGAATTGCACTGAGTACTCATAACAAATACAGCTCAGGCTGTAACTGAAGGTTTGCTACACATAATTGAAGATGTTCTGTTAAGAAAACTATCAAATAGATAGAAATCATGAAAGATTCATCTCTCACTGAATCTTTGCCAATAGTTTGAGATGGGTAGCAAAGGAGATTTCTTTGGATGCCTTTGAGAAATCAACATGAAGTGAGGCAGAAGCCAGTCTGCTAGGTGCTGCATGATGCAACTTTTTAAACTCTTGCTTAAACCATCCTTTAATTAGACTGTTGCATTTACAAAAGCCTGGCACATGTCAAATGGGGTTGTGGAAATTTAGCAAGAAATTCAGCCTGCCAGATTTTGAAAATTTGACCTGAAAGGGAGTGTTCCTTCTTGCCCAACAAACCAAGTCCATTTCTAGTTCTCTTAACACCTGGTGTTGATTTCACTCGATTTATACCAGCATTACTGTTCCATGCTGTTACATGTAAATGAAGCTGGAAAAAGATTAACAAGCTGGGACAATTTTGATTAATGAGTCTGGCTTTGCAATTAAGAAACCAGCACCCACATTGCCTGTGTATGTGCCTTCCAGCTACTCTGAAAGTAAATTCTCTGTTGGGAATAGGACTGCATTAATCTGTGCTAAGCCTGCTCTCCAGATTGCTGCTGCTGTTGGCATCACAAAGGAAAAAAAAAACCTGTAGGGTAAAGCAAAACAATATTTACTGGACTACTTGTCACATTTTAATTGTAAATACTGCAACACCATCCACTTTTTGCTCTATGAAAATTTATGTCAGCTAAATACTTGAGCAGTATGCTTTTCCTCCTGTAAATGTCTAGTGAGATATTGCCCATTAGATCATGGCAAAACTTAGTTTTAAGTGCAAGAACTCAAGAAAAAAAGATCTATTTGTGTAATTTCTTGTGGTTTGCGCAAACTGGGGGACCAGCTAGGTCTTTGCTTTTTGTTCCTTCTTTGTAAAGGAAGACAAAAGAGAATGAGAAAAATAGAAGCTATCTTTTGATGTTGCACTAATAATAATGAATACAGAGGAAACATTCTGTGGTCCCTTGAATCTGCTGTTACATAGAAAAATAAAACTATTGAAATGCAGAAAATGGACTATGAGCCAAACAATGTTCTGAGATTTTAACTGGATCTTACGAGCTGCAGCAAGGATTTTTAAATTATTATGTAGATTGTACTTTCAGATTCAAATGTGCTTGAGATACATGCCTCAAAAAGCTCATTAAAATTACAATATTGAATTCAATGTTCTGCTCTATAGCCTGTTTTCTGGTATTTTTAAGAGTTGTTTCAAGATTTAAAGGTCATTTTATACAGTCTTCCTCTATATTGTGCCCTTTTCTAATTGTGAAATGTACATTTGACAAGCTTGGTTGCATTGGTTGCTGCTTTGCAGCATTCTTTTGAAGACGTAGCTTACATTGTCATTCCAGGAAACTACAAATTAATCAAACTTACTTGACATCAGGAATGCTTTTTGAAGGAAAAAAAAAATTAACAGAATTAGAACTGTCTCAGTCTCAGTTAAAGCAGACATTCTGTGTACATTAAGTTTTAACCATTTCTGTTCTGAAGCTGTGGCTGCACATATCCCAGATGCCACAAAAAGCTGAAGAAAAATTTCAGGTGGCTGTTCCACCACACTTTCTCTTGGTCAGTTATCTCCCCATCTCCTTCTTTGCCCCAGCCTCAATTGCTCATTCTTGCTAATTTGCTTCTGTGCCAGCTTCTCAGTTATGTTGTTTTGGCTTTTTCTGTGGCTCCTCATCTGTCACAAAACAGACCACGATGACAGAGGATGAGCTGCAGTCTCCTGCCAGCTCAGAGGTTTTACTGGGAGGAGGAAACAAAAGGTGTTGACAGCAAGGGCTCAGATGAGAATGATTTTCTGTTAGGGAGCCAGGCTGATAGGCAGAATATCAGTGGATGAAATAGAGGATTTATACAGACCAAGGTTTAGGACAAGCAGAAAAATATCTAAAGCAGAAAAAATTTTAGGAAAAGCAGAAAAATTAGGAACATTCTCTCATAGAATTGGTCTCTGTTGGAACTGCAGGGTGCTGTTTCTTTGACCTAGACTCTGTGCACTAATGATGAGCCACAGCACAGGTAAACACACAGAAATCTGATTTTCTTGGAGACAATTCCATGTCCAGTCTATTCTGGGAAAGTAAAAGGGTTTTATAATCTAATACTTAATTGGTAGTACATGGTGACCAGGATGAGAACACTGAACAAATTCCCGAAGTTCTTTAGGGAGCAGCATGTTGTGGATTCAGTCAAGAGATCTGGTAAATTTTAAGGACACTTTTGGTCTGGTTTGACTTCTGAGGAAGGGAAAAGGAATTATGTTGTAGATTTAAGCAGAAGACTGAGACTGAAGCTCTGGACTCACTAAAGCCACCAATACAATAGATAGCAAGGAAGGGAATGGATTTGTCCCCTCAGTAGGGGACATCACAGCTGATTCACAGGACTGGGACTTGAAGGAATGTTTTATCAGTTTTAGTTGCATTTTGAAAGGCTTTTTGAGGTCTTGGGCTGTGAGAGGACACTCAGATCTCTAAAACTCAGGCTGAATAAAGTGTTTGTGAGCTGTCTGGGATGTGTGGTGGGAAGGGTTTATACAATAGGCCACCAACTGACATGAGACCTCTTATACTTCTAGGATTTGTCAATGAGTTATTAACAGCTGGACCTTTCCATAGAACTATGGGAGAAAATTCCCACATGCTCTTTCTGTGGGAAAACATTGGATTTGAATGTAGATTATATGAAATCATGTTTTACAAAGTGACTGGTAACTGCAGACTTGTCTAAAGACTCTTTCAGACTAATTACGCATCTACACCACGAATTAAGAAACAGATCTAGGAAGAGTGATTTGCCTTTACATACTCTTTAGAAGTATTATAGAATTATAACAGATCTTTTTGACCCATCAATGATTACCTACATGAAAATACTTTTAGCTGTAAACTCAACAAACCTCCTAATGCCTCTTTAAGAAGGCATCTATGCAAAGTATTTTTCTGGATTTTTAATTTTTCGTGGGTCAGACAGCCCTTGGGGTATTGCTGCTTTCACAACCTACGTGTTGCTAACAAATATTTTCCGTGAAGATACTAAATTGCTTGCCCCTGAGAACAGGAGAAAGTCTCGTGACAATCAGTGTTTCCACTTTGAAAGCCTTTTGGCCAGGTTAATGGGGTCAGGGCTGCAGCCTGTGCTGGAGGAAGGCTGGAGGGCTCCGCAGTGTTCAAACAACAGGGAGAGGAGTCTGCTAACTACAAAGGCTAAGAGCAAAGGAAAAGGGGAAAGCTTTCAAGGAAAGGCAAGGAAAAGGGAGGCATTCAAGGACTTCACAGCACACAGCTGTCAAGGACCTCCTCAAGAAATAACCTCTTCTCATGGCTGGTTAGCAAATAGAAAGGAGAAGCTTTAGTTCATTTGTTCTCTATTGTAATCTCAATTATGTTACTAAACATACCTCAGCCTGTGTAACCATGAGATGTGAAATGCAACCATGAGCATATATATATATACACAGAAAAACTAACAATATAAGCACCAAAATGCAGTTCTAGATCTGTCACTGCATCAGAGATGTTTATAAAATCAGGTTTTACTTCACCACAAACTTAGCACCAACAGTTTAACCTCATAGACACATTTATGCTTTACATTATGCATTTCACTTTTCTAACCTTGGTGTCTGCTTGTATTTTTCAGCCTTTTTCTGAGTTCCAATGTATATATATATATATATATATGTTGATATCTGTGTATTATTTTTCGTGGTATAATGGAGGTAGGTAAAGCCACATGGACATCTGTGAGTAGAGAAATAACAAAATATGTGCTTTTAATTATGCTAGAGAAACAGTTTATCCTGATGATACACTGAAGGTTTCTGTTTATAAGGCATGATTATTTAGCTGAATTTTGAAATGCCCCCAGGAAATCATGCCAAGCCTCTAGTTCTGCTTGGCAACTTTAATGCAAAATAAAGACTAATACTACTACATGTGTCGCTTTTTTTTTTCCGAATATGCAGAACTTGGGCTTATGCTGATCTTGGCAACAAATAAGGTTAAAAGAGGTCGCCTAAAGATAAGATTGCTTATCTCAACTACCTGTATTCTTTCTTCCTCCTAGTCTCCCAGTTAATCTTCACTTATACTCTGCATGCCTAGTGTTGAGGGGGGAGGGCAGTAAAGAAGTTGTGTTTCTTCTGAGCTGGTGTAAATAATCTCTTCCCTTCCACAGAGCATCCAGAGATGATGGAACATTTCAGCTGTGCTAGGAAAACGCCTGTTTCTTGAGTTTGGAGAATAAAAGCAGAGAACTTGCTACAGGAGAGTGAATCCTCTGCCTGCACGTACTGCAGTCTTCATGAGCTTCCTGTGACGTTGCTGTGAATCCTGTGAATAATCAGTATTAGCCTCGTCTCTTGTGCAGCAGGATATATATTATCCCCTTTCTGAGGTGGCAAAGAAGGGGTTGATCTGCTGGCAGTCAGAACATCATCTTTTGGTGAAAGCAGAAGCACAGTTTAGTTAAATTAACAGGGACTGCTCTTTGTCTGGATGTGTGCACATTCAGGAGGGCTCAGTGGAAATCAGTGGGCAGCAGGCAGGCAGTGACAGGGTTCTCTGGAAAAGGGGTGAATCAAATTAGGGAGTTTTCTTTTCAGAACTTGTTCAGTGAGATCAAACTTCATGCTTTGCTTTTGCATTGGACTGAAGCAAATAAACCTTGTTTCTTTGGTTGACCCAAGTCAGTATTTAGTTAGGGAGAGGACATGGCATTTACTTCTATTTTTGGAGTATTATTCATTGCACAGGACAAGTCAGGACAGATCTATCACTGTGGGTAAAGTTGAATTTAAGAGTTTCTCTGCCTTTACCAGCTAGGAAATAAGAGTCTGGCTATTTCACAACTTAATTGACATCATGCCACAGCCAAATTCCCTACAGCAAGCCAACATGCAGCAGCTGTGAGAGAATGGGGGGAATGGAGAGTAAAGGGAAGTGGTGTGACATAGTGGCCTAGATTCCTAAATTAGAATGGGCTAGGGAAGGAGAGAAATTTATTTTGTGCCTTTCCAGTGTTTGGACAAGAACTTAAGGCCTGAGAAGATGAAAATTACTGTTTTGTACACACAATTTAGGATGGTTAAAAGCATAACCAGCACGGTCCTCAGCAGCATTTCTCAGAAGGCACAGGTACAGCCATCAGGAGCACATCAGGGACATCTGCCTGGGATGTACAGAGAGCAGACTGGGTGCATGAGAATGCACAGGCCAAAAAGCCCCAAGGTCACTCTTGTCACAGCACAGACAGAAACTGTAAAAGGCTCTGGACTGCTGAAAGAAGTTTCAGAACTCTTTTTTGGGGAATGGCAGAGAGTAAAAGTGAAGGTCAGTCCCTCTCCATGCCAGAGCCAGCTCCCTGACCCAGTAACCAGATTTAGCTGGCATGCTGCTGCACCCTTTCCCTTGCACACCCAGGAGAAGGAAGCAGGGGCTGCTCACAAGTCACAAAATATTTGGAAATGTGCCTCAGCACCTGCAGCCTGCACTGACCCTGCTGTAAGGCTACAGACAGAACCAAGCCACCAGCTGGCTCATGCCAAGGAGGCAGAGCCTCCCTCTGGTACCTGCTTACCCTCTCCAGTTCAGTTTTCTAACCCAGCTAACTGTTGACTTTTGTCTTTCTGAAGTTAGCTGATAGTGTTGGCTAAGCTAAATCCACAGAAGTGGCAGGAGAAGGAAGAGAAGACAGGGAGGATACAAACATGGAAGCAGAGGAGGAAGGAGCAGGGCAATCGAGAGCGGGACAAGGGACAAAACAGATGAAATACAAAGTAATAGGAAGTGAAAAGTCCTTGATCTTCCAGCAGAGCAGAGCTGGGAAAGATGTCAGGATTCCTGCACCATTTCTGGTACAAATTTTATACTGTTTCTGTTGCTGAAAAACATCACCAAAGAGAACCACTCCAAATAAAAGTATTATTCAAGCACAACCGTTTACTGGTTTCGAAAACATTCACCAGCACATTTGAAAAGTGCATACAATGATTTGCAGCAGTTGAAGACCTGGCAATTATTTTTAAATGCTAATATCAATATATAGGGACTGTGACCAATTCTCACCTTGTCACCCAGCCCAGAGCACTGAGT
>VZSR01002340.1:9798183-9814857 GCA_013398615.1 Brachypodius melanocephalos
GGGCGGCCCCGCCGAGCGCGCTCAGTCGCCGGGCAGCGGCCACCGCCACCGGAGCCCCCGCGTCCCCGCCGGCGACCATGCTGGACCGCGAGGGCGGCTGGAGCGTGTCCTTCGCCGGCTGCGGCTTCCTGGGCGTCTACCACATCGGCGCCGCCACCTGCCTGCAAGAGCGCGCCCCGCACGTCATCCGCGACGCGCGGCACATCTACGGCGCCTCCGCCGGGGCGCTCGCCGGCGCCGTCCTCGTCGGGGGCGGCTCTCTGGGTCAGCGGCGGGGCCGGGGGGAGCGCGGCGAGGCGGGCGGCGGGGGAGCCCCAGGGCAGGGGCAGGTGCGGCGGGCAGGCGAGCGGGAGGGCGAGCGCGTCCCCGGGGAGCGCTCGGGCAGTGGGGTTCCGCGGGCCGGGCCGGGCCGGGCCGGGCTGGCTCCATTCTCTGCTTCTCTTCACCCCTCAAACGTGTGCCCGTGCGGGGAATTAAATCCGAGCGGGGTCGGTGGCGCAGGGAATGGTGTCGGCGATCCCCGATGCGATTCCCACCCTTGCGCTGCCGAAAGGTCGGGGTTCCTCCCGTGCGACGGGGGCTGCTCTCACCGCCGCTGTCCAAAGTCCAGGAATTACCTGGGAGAGCGGCTGAGCCCGAACACCCTGCAGAGCAGGGCGGCCAGCCCTGTCGTCGGCTGTAAACAAAGTGTTTGCTCTTCGTTGGGAAATAGAGCATCTCCCTGCACGTGAGGTGCCGCGGAGCTTTATCTTGCTTCCTCCAAAGCTGCTCCTTTCTGGGGTAAGGCTAAGGGAGTTAAGGTCAGGGCTTAGGTTAGCTTTAACGTGCTTTTCCTCTCTAATCTGGGCACGGTGTGTGTTGCAAAGGTCGCTTAGGTGTATGATTAGAAATAGTGGATTGGTTAAAATCTCTGATTTTAATTGTCTGATATTAATTGAATAATAGAGGTAATCTTGTGTTTTGTTTATGCCGGATTAAAGAGGTTAGTTTGCAACTAACCGTAGTGTGCTTTGTGAAATACACAATTTCTAGCAATAGGAAAAATACACCTTTTACTTTTCCTATATAGGGCTCATGAATGTACGTTTTTCTAATGAATTCAACTCAGTAAAAGCTATCAAAATATCAAGGTGTTTAGGATAGCGACTGGATTGCAGTTTAAAAAACTGTATGAAATATCTGGAAATCTGAAAATGATTTTCTCTTTATACTAAAGAAATCTACAAAGTAATCCTTATCTAATTCATGGCTCCACACTGAGTTTTTGCTAGCAGCACCCTTGACTGGTTTAGAGGATTTTGTAACTCAGATTTTGTCTTAGAAGAGGAGAACAATGAGTACCTCCTTTGGATTGGGAGAGGTTTGTGGGTTTTGCTTTTAAATTTCTGAGGACAAAATCCACTGACTAAAACAAGCAGAAGTTCTCTGTAAGTACAGGAGAGCAATGCTTGTCCCTGCTGCTTTAGCCACTGAGCTCTTGCACATAAGCTTAATTTCTTCAAAGCTTTAGCAGTAAACTTGTGCTGCTTAATTTAATTTTGCTGTAATGTCCAAATGTGACACACTTGACTTACTATGAGCCTGCTATCAGCTTTTAAAACAAGTCATTATTTCCCCAATAGCTGTATTTTTTAAAAAAACACATCCATTTTTAAGTCTTAAGTCATTGTAAATTATTTGAGAAGGAAGCTGTCTTAAATATGTAATATAAGCTTATATGTAATATAAGCTTTCTCTTAAGCCCAGAAAATGCGTATTGTTTATTTGGCAGTATGAGTTAATAACAGCTTTTAAATGGTTTAGCACTTTAATAATTAAGAGTTGTAGATTTCAAACTACCACCTTTCCCAATTATTACCAATCTCATTTGCCAACTGAGATTTTTGATTTACTCTAATAGAATATGTGTGTGGTCACTGTCCAAGGTAGCAGAATCCGTGGGCAAGTGTGTTTCTACTGGAAAAAACCCCAAACCAAAAAAAACCTCCAAAAAAACAACAACAAAAAATCACTTCGGAATGTTGGAAGACAATTTAAAACCACCCACATTCTAAAAGCTGTGAATTGCTGTAAATTGATAAAACTAATAAGGTATTCCATGCTAATTCTCTGAGTTTTTAGCTGGGGTATTTTGTGAGCTTGTGAGAAAGCAGAGGGTGGTAAATAAGCTGTAAAGAAACATTGTTTTACAATGTTTACATTTTGTGAGTTTGTATCGTATGCCTCTCTTCCTCTGCTATGCTTTAACCTGCAGTATTTGTGGTTCCTGCAGCTGGAGGTGTAAATAAGTCCTGTGGTTTTTTTCACAGTTGCATTTTACTGTGGGCAAGCAGAGCCCAGCTCTTCCCAGGGGTGAGCAGAAGGATGGGAGGGCAGCAGGAACAAGCTGGAACATGGTCAATTCAGATGAGGTGTAAGGAAAAGAAAGTTGCTGTGAGAGCAGTAGAATAATAGAACAGGTTCCCAGAGAGATTGTGGGATCTCCACACTTGGAGATATTTGGGGCTTGGCAGCCCTGAACTGATCTGTGTGTTGGTGCACACAAAACAAGGTGTGCCAATCTTTGAGCAGGGGTTGTGGCTGGAATTAAAGAGCATATTTCATTTCTTGTAGCCAGATGTTTTGAGTGAAGAGTTATCTCTTTGATTCAGATTACCTGTTGGATAGGTAGGGAATCTATGGAACTTCATATGTAGATAAATACAATCATTAGCCATTGAATGGGGAAGAAAAGTATACTTTTATAGCTTGACAAAGAGATTTCTCTCATTAAATTTGGGGGTGGTTGGGAAGCTTAGCCATGAATATTGTTTTTAGAGGATGAAGTGCATTCCAGGCTGTTCCAAAGTGGAATGTTAAAGTTGCACTCCTTGGATGTCCTGGAGATCTGGTGTTTTGATGAGGCTGTGATCATCCATTCCAGTGAGGCACTTAAAGAGAGCAAATTTAGTGGAGGCTGCAAATATATAATGTCAGGTTTTACTCTGTGGCGTAAACTTCTCAGGTTTTACTCTGTGAAACAAATGAGTAGTTAACAAACAAATAAAAATAGGAATGCAGAATTATAACAAGAAACAGTTCACGTTTATTAGGCAGATTAATTTCTTTAGCTCTCATGTGTTTCCAAAAATAAAACAGATGAACCAAGACCTGCCTAAAATCCCCGTTTGACTTGAGCTCTAGCTCTTAGTCCCTTTTGGAGACGTTCCTGTTTTGGAATACACCAGCCTGAGGTAACTGTATTTTAGTCCTGTTGAAAAAGGAAGGGAGAAGGAAAAGGAGTTGGACTACTTTGAAGTCTGTTGAATTAATAAAAAAGCTGTGTAAATTTTCAGTGTTTTAATATCACATGCTCTTCAATGAACTTTTTCCTTTTTTTGTTGCTTTTTTCCTTGATTTGGAACCCTTCCTGGGTTTAAAATAGGTTAAAATAAACAAAATATGTCAGCTTTTTTTCCCCCCATTTTTTCCGATGAACTACTTTGATCATTGAAATTCTTTTGTGTGGAGATGATGGGTAACTGTTAAATCAATTGCATGCATTTGTTTGCTGTTGGTTTGTATTTTAGAACAGGCAAGTGACTTGCTTGGTGCATAAGTTTTCAAAACTATTTATTCTGCTTTTGGAAGGAACTTGGTCACTTATCAGAATGGACTTGTGCAACTTTTTTATTTGCATGTAAAATGTGTTTTACTAAGATAAACATTTACTAAGATATATTTGACCATGGACAGTGAGCTGTGTCTAAATTGTTTGCTGTCTTCTGGGGTGGGAGGTGGTGGTGTCAGGATACCAGTGTCAGTAGATTTGTGGCCCAAGATTTCCCTCTGTGAGGATGGAATGAAAGAATTGAAGTGGTGAAGATGGAGTGTGTCTGGTACCTCAGATTTTTTAGGGATGCTCTTTTGGACATAGACTCTTGGTTGAGAACAATAAATGTTTAATTACTGCTATTTGGGGAGGGAGTAACATTGCAGAAAGGTAATATTTTTGGAAATTAATCTGAACTCAAAAGCTTAAGCAGAATTGTTGCCAGTGCAGTGCTCACATTTAACCTTGTAAATTGAATTTTATCCATTCTATTCAGTTCAAGTATGTAAGTTCTGAAAATATTTTCAGAAGACCTTGTAGCCTACCACTCAGGTTGATAAGGTGTTTCTTTGACCTTCCCCCCCCTCCTCTACCAAACTGACAAGCAATTTCCTCAAAGTGTGCCCTGGAGAAATGTGACATTCTAAGTGCAAACAAAGCATTGCAAGTGGACAAGCTGCTCTTCCTCCTGTGACTAGATGTTGAAAGGATTTTGGTGTTCTTCAGGAACAGTCCTGTCTTCTGTAGTGGTTTGAAGTTAAAATCTAAATGCTTTAACGATTTAATTGGAGAAATCTAAACATAGATTTAATTGGAGAAAAGATTATTATGTGTCTGTTGCTGTAAAAGTGCACCTATTTAGATGGAGACCTGTGTGGTGTGTTATGGATCTCCTCCACATTCTTTTCCCAGTGCTTTCAGACCTTCCTTCCTGGAATTCCTACCAGATCACACTTCATGCTCCCTTTAGTGTGTTTATGTACCAATGAGGAGAAGTGGTGCTCTGAAATCTTAAATGTGGTTAATTTTTTTTCCCTTCAAAAAATGTGTTTCTGGAATGAATAATTCCTAGTGCAGGTATCTCATATGGGTATTTTACACTTAGAATCTACATCTTAATGACATGTAAGTAGCTTAATCTTAAACAGGAGATCTTTTTGAAAGCTTAAAGTGATTTTTTTGTCTCTCAGAAAACTCCTAAACTCCTTAAACATGTTGGACAGTTACTTAATCTGTTAAAAAGCTCTTGAATTTTCATTCTAGCAATAAGAGAGATAAGTTGGAGCTCTAGATATGCTTTATTAGTCCAAGTGTGGGTTGTGTTTCTGCTGTTAAATGCTTTTTTTTTTGCAGCCCAGGCTTGTGCAGATGTTCTGGCATTAGCCAAAGAAGCCAGAAAGCGAAATCTCGGTCCTCTCCATCCTTCCTTTAATGTGATAAAGATAATAAGAGATGGGCTGATGAGAAATCTTCCAGAAAACGCACACCAGCTGTCATCAGGCAGACTCTGCATTTCACTCACCAGAGTGTCAGATGGCAAAAATGCCTTGAT
The DNA here is from genome assembly GCA_013398615.1 of Brachypodius melanocephalos. NCBI lineage: Eukaryota > Metazoa > Chordata > Aves > Passeriformes > Pycnonotidae > Brachypodius > Brachypodius melanocephalos. Next base: position 9,803,328 of record VZSR01002340.1, read on the forward strand.
ATCTAATTTTAACTCGAAAGAAGAAGTGATACAGGTATGTTTCTTTTTGGTAACTTTTAGAAAATTCTGTAATCCCAGGTCCTTTTAACATCACCTTTGGGTTTCTGCTTTAAGCATTTCAGATGTTGTTACTCTGACAGTGTTTTAAAGAGGAATTCAAGCTTTTTTACACCAGATTCATGTACTGGTTTTCCCTGTCAATGTCTGTGAACTGTTTTAGGGAGGAGATGCAAGGGATCAGTCATAAAAAAGGATAAATGTCTTAAAAGTGCAGTGGATCTAATGAAACTATAGCTTTAGAGAATAAGAATTTATTTTATAAAGATAAATGTTTATGTCAGTAATGGAACGGTTTTAATTTTTATGGTCTCATTTTCTTACAGGCTTTAATCTGTAGTTCATTTGTCCCTATTTATTGTGGCCTCATTCCACCATCATTTCGAGGTGTGGTAAGTCTCTATTGTTAAGATCTAAAAGTAGTTCTAGCTATTCTGAAAATATTAAGAATGCATGTGGGTTTTTTTGTTATCCTACTGTAAATAAATACCTTCATCATAGCTTCTAGTACTGTAGCTGTAACAACTTTCCAAAAAAAAAAAAAAAGGAACACTGAATGTGTGCAAGATATTATGTGTATTTTAACACACACATATATTTTCTCTCTGTCCCTCTTCTGCCCCCTAAAATTCATTAATTAAAAAAGAAAGATATTATAACGAGTATGTAACCTGTGGATAAATATTTATTGAAGAAAGTGATGCTCTTTGACCTGCACAACTTAACAAGAAGAGTCACCTATAATTGTTAAAAAAAAAATCTTGTGTAGTTTATTGTCTATCTTTGTGTTCTGGCTGTAGGGAGATCTGCTTACCACTGGATTAAAGTTCTGTGTTCAGTTAGGTGCAAACAAAGCTTTTTAATGCCTTCTGGCATTTGTATTCAGTGCAAGAAAGTTTACTTTTTAGGGGTAAAATATCAGTGTATTTGTGTGTTCTATTGCTTCCCAGGACCTGCTGTGAATAAAAGCCTCTTAATACTTCATGGCAATACTGGGCACTCTAAAATCCCCCCTTAAAGAGACAAAAACTGCAGGAAAGTTGGCATGGTTTGTTGTAGGTGTTATAATTACAGGTCTGGAAGCAGATCTGCATTTCAAATCAAGGCAGTGACATCGGTGGCTTTTTGTTACCCTGTTCTATTCACTTGCCTTTGCTTTCCTTCCAACTGTGGTGCTCCTTGCACAAGGAGAAGGGAAGGAAGAAAGAAACCTTTAAATGTCTTTAAATTACACCCTGTTCTCAAGGCAATTTGCAAGTATTAAAAGGTAAAGAATAGTCGTGAAATGTATTTTTTTTTTCCTTCACGCTGAAATTTAAGCAAAAGTGATTAGAACTGTATAGGGATTTTCTTTATCTGTGCTTCTAAACCTTGTATGTCTCCTTAAACTCTTTCAGATTGAAGGTGTTATGAAAAACAGGACGTTGGACTGAATCCAAGGTTTAGGTGGATCCAGGCTAATCTGGCTGTTCAGTTCTTGTCACCAGACAACAATGTTATTTTAAAAGGCTTAGTTCAGAGTACAAAACCATACAAGTGATGCTTTATTTGGCTGTATTTTGAGCAAAGGAAGGCATCATTCTAGTCTTTTAATCTTTGCAATTATTTTGATACGATTTTAATGCTTAGGAGGCATTTTGGATGGAACTTAGTGAGAATACCACAGTTACATATGCTTGGCATGACTCCTACAGGCTTAAGCACAATAGAATGTCAAAAATGTAAACTTTATGGCATCTTGCTGTTTACTGCTTGGCATTCCTGCCTGTAAAACAAACGCCTAAGGATAACTTTCAAGAGGTGTATGTTCCTGCAATCCAACATCTTTAGGATGTGGTGGCTTTTGTTTGGTTTTTTTTACTCCTTTCAAACACAGCAGTGATTTTAGATTTAAAAAATGACTTGGAGGAACAGCTGAGCAGATACTCTAAATCATGAAAATCATTTAGATCAGTAGAAGAGTGACAACTTTTAATAATTTCATGAGAAAGGTCCTCCTTTGCCAGACCTGTTGTATTTTATTTATGTCACAAACAACTTGGGGATTTCACTTGTACTTTAGTAATTGCATTACACACCTAAAGTTTGGCAGGAGCTGCATGCTGCTGGGTCCAGAGAGTATCCTGGGAAGCTGACAGGCCATGAGCTGCCCTTTTCCTAATTCCTAATGTGTTTCTCAGAATGGTCAGAGCCTGAGTTTCAGGGCAGCTGAAACTGATAATCCAGGTTGCTCTTGCTCAAATCACTGCTCTGTTAGGTGTATGTTTTATGAGGACCTACAGCTTAGGTCTGCTGGCCTGTTAGGAAGGAGGAAAATGCAGCCTCTGAACCAGCAAAGCTGGTGGTTTGGGAACAAACCAGTTTCCTGTGGCCCACTGGAAAGCTGGCTGCTGTGAGTGAGTGTAGGGGGTGTCTGTAGCCACTGCAGCTGCTGCACTAGACAGGAGTTACCCCAAAACAGAGAACTTTGGGCCTTGAATCTTAAAATGTCTGAGGTGCTGATGCACTGAAAGTACAGAAATGGGCCATTCAGTGCGAAGGAGACAAAAGCATAACCTGGAACTTGCACACAAAGCACAATAGATGTGACTTGGCAAAGTTTCTGAAGCACTGTTCCATTTTTACTCACACTTTCCTTATGTCCAAGTCTTTTTTTTTTTGATGCTCTTCTATGAAATTCTAATTATGAAGAGTACTTTTAAGTTAGAATGGTTTGATACCTTGGAACTTGAACTTTGAAGCACAGAGCTGCTTTTTCTCTGTGCATTGTGTAGGATTATCATCTTTAAAAAAACATACAGAAAAATCCCAAACAAAATATGCTTGCACTGCCTATGGAACTGTAGGTAGGAATGTTTATTGGTGTTAGAGAACAGATCATGCCACTCCAAATGTTTAGCTTGGGAGCACCAGGCTTAAGTTACAGCCTTCAGTGCTGTTTCATTCCTGTTGGGGGACTCTGCTGCTCAGACTTTGGCAGCCCCTGAGATGAGTTGTTCCTGTTCCTTTTGTAGCGCTACGTGGACGGAGGCATCAGTGACAACTTGCCTCACTATGAGAGTAAGAACACCATCACAGTGTCCCCTTTTGCTGGGGAGTGTGACATCTGTCCCAAGGGGAAGTCAGCCAACTTCCATGAGATGAACGTGACCAACACCAGCATTCAGTTCAGCCTGGGCAACCTTTATCGCTTAACACAGGCGCTCTTTCCACCTGAACCTAAGGTCAGCTCCTGCCTTCCTTTGCTCTATCTCTTCACATGAAAGCTTTTGCAGAAAGTTGCAGTGTCTTAGCATTCCATCCAGTCACACAAACTTCTCTGGTGATATATCTTGTTTCTATTTTTTCATGTTTTTTCTATGTCCTCCTTGGTTTTAGTCTCTCTCGGGCTGAAAATGCATATCCTGCTGCTAGCTTTCAGTATTTATTTGGGAATTATCACAGGATTCTATCCTAAAATCAACACTGGGAAATTAACACTGTCAGTTTGTAGTCCTTTCATCTTTACCTGCTAAGAAATTAGAGAAATTCTAAAGTTTCATGGTTTTGTAAAGGTCTTAATTAATACTTCGCACAGGCAAGTTGCCTTTAAACTTTGCTCATTGCTGTTAGATCTGAAAAGGGAAATGCTCTTGAATTGCTGTTGTGGAAATTGGAAAAATAAAAAAAATAAACCCAGACCTTTTCAACTGGCTTGGGACATAGTACAGCAAAGAAGCAATTTTTCTGACTGCTGCAGATGTATTTTAACTGAGGTCTTTTTGACCACTTCAAGACAAATTTTAAATTCCACTTATGCAGGTTTTTTGAGTTTTTTTGTTTTTTTTACTAGTACCCCTGTGTAGGTGAGCTGGTATTGCATCTACTAAAAGGTATTTTCACAGGGGAGATAAGTCTGAGCCTGAGCATCAGAATTGCACAGCTAATTTTTCAAAGCTTTGGGAAGTGAGAAGCACTGGGAGGGAAGGAAGGGAATTGGCATACTCCAAACAGCTTGTTTCAAAGCTGCTAGCAGCTTCTGAAGAGCTAATCAAGGAAACCAGAGAAGGAAGCCTTCCAGACTGTTTGAATGCCATCATTCAGTGCATCTGTAATAGCTGAAAGATAAGTTAATCTACATGATCACCTATGCATTGTCACAGTAGCCATATTAACCTGAATCTGTTGTATTCCAGCAGTTGTTAAGGTGGTTTTTTCTTACAAGAGTGGAAGGTGGATGAAAGTGGCTTTTCATTCTGCAAACTGTTGATCTGGAGTTGAAACTCCTTTTTATTTCTCTGACTCATTTCCTCTATATTTGCAGGTACTCGGGGAGATCTGTGAGCAAGGATATTTGGATGCTCTTAAATTCTTGAGGGAGAATGGTATGTTAAACTTTTAGATAATTATTGATTCTATGGTCTTAACCTGAGTTTAAAAAACACACAAAAACCCCCCAGATCAAAACAAAGAAAAAGGGTGATTGGGTTATGTGTAGCTAAGAAGGGGGTTTGAGAATTTTGGAGGGATCATGATAGTTTAATTCTTGTAGAAATGTTTGAGTTATGGTTCACCTGAGGTGAGCTATGCCACACAAGAACGGAACTTTTGGGGTTTTGTCAAATCCATGTGAAGTAAGTGTTAAGTGAAATTTTCGAAGAATTCCAGTTCTAGACAAATCATATTATTACTTGGCTTTGTCTTAGTTGTGCAGGATGGGAACAGGCTACTGCTTCCCACTCCTCTGAAACCTGTATCTTCTATTGCCTCCTCTCTGCTGTCATCCAAGTGATTTTCTGGTAGTCCAGAAGTGGGAGCTGGCTAATAAAAACAAAAACCCAGTCACACACAAACCCTCTGTGTGAGAAAAGACTTTGGAACACAACTTACAATGGAGCAGTTGTTGACACCCAGATACGTTTAGGAAGAAGAATTTCGAGTTCTGCTATTCTATTCCTAGAATTCTAATAACACGTTTTTTATTGATAAACGTTATTGCTCTGCAAGCTTTGAGACAAACAAATTGAAAACAGTTACTTGATATTAGAATGAAGTTAACCATGTGTTAAATGTGCCTGGGCCCTGTAGTCTTTGGATGCAGAAGCAAATTGGAACTGGGTCAGATCAGAGGAATGGGAATGGAAATGGGACTTCTGCACTCTTACAGATAGTACCAGCTGCAGGATGTAAAGCAGTCATTGATGTACTCTGCTGATGCCTGGTTACTGAATACTCAAGTTGTCTTGAAACAATTCACTGAAGAACCTCACAGTTCTGCTTAAGAGTTTAATTTTCTATAATTCTATTATTATTATTTAGTGAGAGACTCTTGCTTTATAGCTTTTACCAGGTGATTAAAAGCACAAGCTCTACAAAGAACCTCTGGTTTGTGGGTGTCTGTGCTGAGCTGGGTTCTGCTGTTTCCTGCACCCACAGGTTTCCTATGTGCAGATTTCCATGTGACACTAATATCTGACATTCCTTGCAGTTCTTCCTTGGTCTCTCTGCCCCTGTCCTCTCTGTATTGCACTATTGTCCTCCTTTTCACACCGCTAATCCTGTGATCAACTTTGTTTTTATTCTGTCGCAGGGTTGTTTTGCGTCAAGCTTAATCAATGATAATTATAACCTTTTCAAGGTCATTCATTATGCATTACCTTTCTTATTAAGTTATTTCAGCTGTAGGAATTAATTCCTCCCCCCCCGCCCCAATCTGTGACACTTCAAACATTTTCCTTTGCTAAATTCACTGTATATTCTTTTGACATTTGTCTTTTACTAGTACTTGCAAGTAGGATACAGGTTCTTTTGTATGCAGGTGTAGATTCCAGTCAAATTTGGCAGCCTTTTTTCATATGTTTTTATATTGATTTTCTGGAAACCAAGTGTAAATACACTTCTTGTGTTTTTCTCTCTGTAATCATGATCTAATGCTTGTTTCTAAGGTAGTTATCAGTGCTGTTTCTTAATTGGCACCAGTTTTGCAATGCAACCCATGTCGATTTAGATCTGTACTTTGGATACAAGTGAAAAAAATATTGTAGCCTAGCTGCTTTCCTTTTCAACCCTGTTGTAGCAATGCCTCAAAGTACTCATGTGATACTTGCCATGTCAAATTTCCCAAATATCTGATGTGTTTTAGGTGTTTTCTTTCAAATACATTTTAAATCAGTTTTCCTCCTGTCCTGTAAATACTTTGCTTTCTTGCAGGAAAACAATACTGGTAAATGACTGTATGTTTCCAGGGCAGTTTCACTTAATTGTTCACTTTGTTTCCTTTTCTTTAGAACCTGTTTTAAAGTAAGACCTAAACCTTCAGAAGAGGCATCCCTGTGATTAAACTTTTGTGGGATCCTAAGAGCCAGGTGCATTTGACATGGGGTAGATGATGATGTCCCCTGAGGACGGGTCTTTGTTCAGACACACAGACCACAGGTGCTGTAGAGGTAGTCAGGAGACCTGTGGATCAAACCTAAGTGAAAGCTCTTGACTCTTTCAGGTATTCTGAATGACTCAATTTATATCCACTTGTCCTTCACAAAAAGAAACCCTCATGAGGCTGCACAACAACACATTGACCACGTGAAGAGAAGAAAATTGACAGAAAATAACAGAGCGGAAACTTTGAAAATGACCAGCTTAAATGACCAGCTAAAGCAAAATCCATGGCCTTTGGAGAAGAGCATATTTGAGAGTCTACCTCCCAGACTTCGTAAAGGTGCATGCTTCAGGCTGTTTCCTGTAACTTTGGGTGGCAAACTTTGATATCTCTCTCTTTTTTTTTTTTTTTATTTTTAATATTAATTCTTAGATCTATTGCTTAGAAGTTCTGGATAATGTTTTTCGTCCCTGTGTTCCCATATTTTAAAATATCGAAGAGGAAGTTTATGATAAGAGTGCCCTGAGATTAATTCTTTCATTTTCTCACTGAGCCTTATTCAGTAACACTTGATAATGTTGACTGGATATTACAAAACTCTGAGAAAGTTATTGAAACTGCTTTCAGATAGTGTAACATCTTTTCCCTAATAATTGTTCTTAAGCACTGCAGGAGGCTTGTAAAGAACAGAATGGGCTCTATGCTCAGTTCTCCAAACTGTTTCCCATGAGGGTGATATCCTACCTGATGCTGCCATACACACTCCCAGTGGAGTCAGCTTACTCAGTTGCTTTACGGTAAGGAACTTGTAAAGAACTCTTTTAGAATTATCATCATTTTGGAAATGTACTCATTGAGAGCTTATTCAGTGTTGGAGGCATAATTCCAGTGGTAACTGTCAAAAGACCCATTATTTCCACCTACCTGATGCATCCTCCTAAAGCCTATATAATCCAAGGCTAGATAAATAAGCACATTAAGAAAATTCTTAAATAACACTCTTACATTACTAATAGCTACCTTTTAATTACTGAAAAGGAGCACCCTTTGTTGTGTTTTCCAGGATCACATTCTTCATTACTATATTCTGCAGGGGTATCTGAACTCTCTCCACATCCTTCTTGTCCTTCTTTCTGAAGTCAGGAGTCAAATCACTGTTTACTCACCAAATCAATTCTCTTACCAGTTTGGTTTAGGTTGACCTCAAGTTGTGCTCTTGAAGCTTAAGAGGGCTTAATTTGATAAGTTTCAATTCTTGTCAAGGAGAAGTTATGTTCAATGAATGCACTATGAATCCTAAGCTTTGTGCTTGCTTAAGGTAATTCCAGTTCTTGAGCAGCAGGTGTTATGACTATCATTAGAAAATCCTGAAAAATCAGTTCTGGTAATCTAACCATATAGAACTCCAGTGAAGTATTTTCTGTGCCACTGAATGTGACACTTCTGTGCCATTTTTGGTGGATGGGAAAGAAGCAAGTTTCTCCAGATTTCTCTGTGGGGTTTTCCTCCTTGTCCCAGTCTGATGTAGCTGACTCCTGTTAAGGGTATCATAAGGAAAAAAGTACATTTGGGACATTGTTCTTGTTTTGCCTTCTCTTTGTTCTTCCATTGTGCTTTTCTTTTGTTCTTTCTTCCTCTTCCACCTTACTTGAAACTGAGCAGAAAGTTCCTCCCACAAAGGTCTTGGGGACAGGAATATTTGGCAGGATTCCTGTGCTGATCACAGGGTGTGGAATGCACACACTGGTCAGCCTTTCAGAGATGCAGTGATTTGTGCTGCCCCTTTTCTTAGCCAGTAGAAGAGAGATGAGAGGGCTGGATGGGAATTCAGGGAAGTTGAGAACAAATGAACATCTTCGTTAGGGGAGTGGATTTGGGGAGAAAAAAGCTGTTTTGGATGTGGGACAGGGTGTGTAAAAATAAAACTCTGATTAAATCTCCTGCTTACAAAAGTTGTGGTTTGGTTTTGCCTGCAGGCTGGTGAACTGGTTTCCTGACATGCCTGCTGATGTTCGATGGATGCAGGAGCAGCTTTTTCGGATTGCTGCCACAGTTTATGCCCAGGCTAAAAGCAAGCTGTTCTGTACAGCCAGGTAAAGTGGAGTGCTGCTGCATGCAAATGACACAGTTTCAGAAATTCTCTCTTTTCTTGAATAACACTAGTTGGCTTTTGAGGCATCTGTCTGAGCAAAAATGTAGTTCTTGGTATATTTTTGCTATTCATCCTACTGTCCTCTCCTCGGTTACTTGATAGCAGATGTAATCCCATGTCTTTTCTTCCTTCTTTTCTTAATGATATTTCTGATTCCTTTCCCCAATAAATTTGGTGATTGTCACCTTCCTGCTTTTACCCTTATTTAGCAGTTTTTCATATTTCAGATTTACCAATCCTAAGTCTCTTCATCTGAGACAGGCTTTTGGAAGATCCAGAATCACAAGTTTGTCTCAGAAATAACTTCTAAGAAGGGTTCTTTGGTCATGATTAAACACAAAGACTGTTTTTCTTCTTGTAAAAAAGCAGCTCAAGCTGTGTTGAAGTGTCTGTGTATGGCAAGTTGAGGTATTTTTATTTGTGAGAGGGGTTGTGACATGTTGTTTTGTTGGTTTTTTGTTGTTTGGGTTTTAGGTTCTTTTTCCCAAAAGCATTGCAAGAGAGAAGAGAAAACTTTAAAAAAAAAATAGGGTGTTCTTGGATAAAGCTTCAGTTTCCTGTTTCTCAAATTGGAAAAGGCTAGCCTGGTGATTCAGGTGCTGGTTTAGAGTGTACACAAGTTCTCTTCCAGTTGTTCAGGTTAGTGATAACAAGCTGATTGTCAAGTGGAATGCAGAGATGGCCTTTGGGAAGGTGAACAACTACATTTGCTCCTTGTAAACGTGACAAAAATGCCATTGAAACACTAATAATCTTTTCCTTCCCTCTTTTTAAACAGGAAAGACAATTATGCGTCACTAAGAAAATGTCAAACTGTCCCATCTACTGTGGAATTTCGCTCTTCATACTGCCACCTTAAAATGCCTCACTCTGCTGCACACATTGAGAGCTGGCTCTGGGAATCTTCATACTTCATGCACTCGGCTATGAAAAATCCTCCTGCTGATATCCAGGAGCAGTCAGACTTAAAGTCCTATCCTAATTTCCTCCCAAATCCTGAGGAGTCTGCGTTGGAAATAGATGTTGACTCTTCCTCAGAGACAAGTTTCCAAACTGCTCCAGAGTATTAATTGGGAAGCAGATTCCACAGTTTCCAAAATTGAAATTTGGCAGAGAAAATTAAAACCTAGACTAGAGATCACTTTGTTTGTTGCCAATGTTTACAGCTTCCTGACAAATCTGCCTTGGGAATTTTACTGTTTTAAGGATTATAAAAACAGTGGCTGCTATACTAAGTAACAGATTATAGCTCTGTCGAAGCACCAGCTCAATCAAGACTTGTAGTTAAACAGTGTCTCTCTGGAAATAAATCTTTTTAAAAATTACTTTCAGCATAAAATTGTAAATTCTGTAAACAGATTGTTAGACAAACAAGCATAGATAACAGAACATTTTTTTTTAAATGCAATTCTTAACAATATTATGTGTTAGGATTACTTTTATAGCACTTCAATGAAATTGATTTTTACTCCCTTAAGAGGAATACACAAGTGAGTTTCTTAGTGGCCTCCAGTGTCCATTTGCCTTATATTTAAACATACTGTTGTGTTTATGGAAAGTTGTCTGCACAAGATACTGTAGGAACAGTATTATTCTAGGTTGTTGCATGTACTCTGCAGTCCCTGTTGTCTCTTTCCCTTCTGAAATACTTCAGGCGAAAATGACATGAGAAATGGGGAACCTTCCCCTGAACTGCAAACAAGTACAGTTTCAGTGACTTCAGAGGACTTTTTCGGGTTTTTTTTGGAACTTAATATAAAGGTTTAATACTTGATCAAGTATTGAAAAGTAGGTAAAATAGTGACTGTGTTTAGTAGCAAACATTATGTGGAGAAGGTGTTAAACTTTACAGAAGATGTTAACAAAAATCAATTGTAGCAAGTGGTGAATGATGTTTAGGTTGTCTCTCTAATTGTTGCCCGATCATTTTTAATTTTTCCCTTCCAGTTTCAAAGAGTTTTCTTTCCTTCTTTCACTTCCCTGTTGCTAAAGGAAGAAAAAGGAAGGTGTCCCTCCTGTCTCAGTGAGGTACAATAACCCAAAGGAAGTTTCCCAAGATTGGCAGGAGCAGCAAAAGTGTAAGACTTGGTAGAAGTTTCAATATTCAGGGAGCTCTGCAGAGGTCTCAAATAGTAGGTTGAAAATTTAGCCAAATCATACTTCTGTTGAGAGTTGGCAGCTTAAACCATTTCCAGTACAAAGGTTCTGCATGTTTTTAACAAAGACAATGTGTTAGTGGATGAGGGCATCTGGGAAGGAAAGTGATGTTAGGATTAATTACTTTCCTGGTGGCTTATCATGTCTTGTACAGTTTTTAAGTAGAAGGAAACAATAATGGCTTTAAAGTTGATTTCACATGGATTTGGGGAGCATGTAACCTTAGGAAGCGTCTCATTCAAGAGAGGGAATTCTGTGCAACCTAGGGAGGAGCTGCTTGAGGGCCCCTTGTCCATGGAAAGGGGTTGGATTGTGATGCTCAGGAGCTGAGACATGAGAGTGTGAGCTTTGGGAAAAATAAAGCACTTGAATTGGGTCTGCCTTTCTAACAGTCTGTCACTTGTGATTTCCCTGAGCTTGGAGTGCTGCATTTTACAATATTCAAATGGATTTTAGGTTGGGGAGGAAGTGCTGAGCTCTCTATTTCATACTCTACAAGGCTGGTGCTACTTTACTTCAACTCTTCTGTTCATTTCTTGGGTGTATATATCATCAGACTTGCAAAAAAAATATACAAGATCTGTTTTAAATTGTCTTCATTCATTAGTTTACCAGTTTGTGTTAGAAATGAAGCAGGAATGCCAAGTTTGATTTCTGTCTTTGCTGGAACACTTCTATTAACTACATTTAAATCAACCTTAACCACTTTTTTCTGTTGGGCACAGTTCCCATTTTGTCTCCTTTTTCTAAAATAAAACGACAGTCTCTTCTGTTACCATGGTCTCTGAGCTTTCTTGAGTGTAATT
>VZSR01002340.1:9815092-9889016 GCA_013398615.1 Brachypodius melanocephalos
TTTTTTTTTTTTTTTTAATACTACTCTGAAGTTTGAGAGATGCTTGCTCATACTCCAGCTGGACTTGAATGTCACCTTGATTTAAAGTTTCGTGGGGGCTTTGGGTTTTCTGGGTTTTGATGGGATTTGTTTGTTTTCTGCAGTCAGTTATTTTACAAATACCTTAGTGTATTTAGACAGAAATAACTAAAAACAGAGGAAGTTGGGTCTGAAAGGGAGAAAACAAAGGATGCGTTGTTTCTGAGCTAAAACGAACTCAGCAGGTAACTAAATGGAAATAATATAATGAGAACCTATTAAATAATTTCTTCTATGAATAATTGAAGATAACACGAAAATATTTCTATTTGAGATTTTTAAAACAGATATAAAAAGTAAAGCATACTAATACATAAAAACTATTATCTATAAATATATAATATAAAAATGAAGTATGAAAATATCTAAAGTTTAATGTAAAATAAGAGTAGTAATAATATTAATTTTAGGTGATTTACAACTCTTTTAGTTTAAAGTGCCAAATCTGATTCACCGGGTTTGGGGCGAATCCAGCAGGTTCGGGATGAATCCGTGGGTTTGTGTGAATTCCCCGGGTTGGGGCTCAGTTCCCCGCGTTTGTGTGAATCCCTGAGTTTGTGTGAATTTCCTGGGTTCGGGATGAATCCCCGGGTTTGTGTGAATTCCCCGGGTTCAGGATGAATCCCTGAGTTTGTGTGAATTCCCCGGGTTCGGGATGAATCTCTGGGTTTACGTGAATTCCTCGGGTTCGGGATGAATCCCCGGGTTCGGGATGAATCCCCGGGTTTGTGTGAATTCCCCGGGTTCGGGATGAATCCCCGAGTTTGTGTGAATTCCCCGGGTTCGGGATGAATCCCCGTGTTTCGAGCTCAGTTCCCCGGATTCGGTGACCCCCGGCCGCCGGAAGCGCTCCTCTGGCCCCGCCCCTTTCCGCCGTCCCGGCCAATGGGCGCCGGGCGGGGTCGCCTGTCATGGCCGCCCCCGTGCTGCGGCCCTGAGCGCTCCGAGTCCGCAGGAGCCGCTGAGGCCGCGCCCGCGCCGCCGCCGCCGCCATGGGCACCGTGCACGCCCGGGTGAGCGCCGGGGCTCTGGGGATCCTCCGGGGCGGGACCCGCCGGAGGTGGGACCCCCGCACCCGCCCCGGAGGCGTCCGAAGGTCGCTCGGCCCCGCGCTCCCCGCCGCGACCTTCGGGCCGGGCACAGCGCGGCCGCGGCCGGAGCGGGGCTGGGGCTGCTGTCGGGGCCGTGTCTCGCCTCAGCCGCTCCGCGATCCCAGCCCGCCGCTTCTGGCACGGTCCGGCCGGGGCAGGGAGAAGGGGTCGGAGCCCGTACCGGTGCTCGGAGGCGCCTTTTCCCTTTTCAGCTCCTTTCTGGGTCTTTTTATAAAAGAGTCATAGATACTGACGGCTTGGAAGCGACCTTTATGGTCATCGAGCCACACGTCCCCTCTGCCATGGGTAGGGACACCTGCCACTATCCCAGGTTGCTCCAAGCCCAGTCCAACCTGGCCTTGGGTGCTTCCAGGGATGGAGCAGCCACAGCTTCTCTGGAAAACCTGTGCCAGGGCCTCCCAGCCTCACAAGGGAGAAAAATTCCTTACTAAGTACAACGTTTCTTCCTATAGAAAACTTGGGTCTTTTTCAAGTCTTTCTTGAAGCTTTCCCAGAGCTGACCACCCCAGGGGGTTGGGCTGGCAAGAATGAGACTGGGGAATTGAAAACAGAATAAAAACGACCCAAACCAAACAAAACCCAAAACCAAGCAGCTGAAAAAACATAGTGCAAAGAGGAGCGCCCCTGGTGAGAATTGGAGGCTGGAGCGTTGCATTGCTTGGGGAGGGCTGAGGAGCCTCACATGCCTGAAATCACCGTGAATAGATGCAGAAATCTCCAAATCCATCTACCAATGCTTGTAGAAGAAGCATAGAGGTTTAAGTGGTCCTTTTTAAGGTTGAAGAACAGCTGCAGGGAGCCACTTTCAGTTAAGGCTCTAGAGTATATAAATACCATGACTAATGTAATTACTGTTTCAAGATTTTTTTGCTTGTATTCTCTGTTTTGTGTCCGTCTGTGGTGTGAACTGTAGACAATATTGTGTGGATACAGAGTGTTTCACACTTGCCTGAAAATTGTGAAAATGGGACAAGCCTCTGTCTTCCTTTAACTGGATTTTGATATGCAGCAGCAGTTTATTATTCAGGAGAGCAACTATTCTGTCTTATTTTAGGACTCTTTCAGGTATAATAAATAAAGCCATGCTGTGTTTGGTTAAAGTGTTTGTCTCTGATGGTCAGAGTCTGAGGTTCTCAAGTCTTATTTGGAAAGTTACTTCTAAAAGAAATACTGAAATATGAAGGCAAATAAATACATGCAAAGCAAACTAGCATTCTGAGAACATTCTTTTTATTTTATTGTTCAACATTCAAACTGTTCTGCCTCCTAAAACCCAAACCAGAGAAACTGGATTTTTTTAGGTTCTTTTTTGGGCCTTTTTTTTTTTTTTAAAAGAAGGTGGAATTCATCTTTTTACACAGGAAGCTTGTCTTAAAAGTTAAGGCTATTTTTTGGAAGAATGCAGAGTATTTTTCAGAAATCATTCAATGTGGAAGCTATTTAGCTTTCGTTAAAATTTCCTGACAGCAGGTAGATGTCAAGTGTTCTGGTAATTCCTTTCATTTTAGTTCTCTTTTGCTTTTTTTTTCCTTTAGGATTTGATGAGTACACTGTTGAGAGCCATGGGTTTTTCTCATTTACAAAAGGCAGAAATCACAAATCCATGTACGTTATTAAATGCAGTTTTCTTCTATGCTTTCAGAGTTTGGAGCCACTTCCAGTGGCTGGGCCAGACTTTGGTGCCTTGGGAGAGGAAGCTGAACTGATTGAAGTTCAACCTGACACCAAGCAGGAAATTCTTGAAAACAAAGATGTAAGTGCCTGAGCAATATGCTGATTTTTTTTTAAGCAATTGGCAGTAATAGTAGATTGCTGTTATTTTGCTGTTTTATTATACATGAGTATGTAGTCATACAGATACTTTTGATAGAGGTAGTATAATCTGCATTGTCTCTTTTACAAACTTTGGTATAGAATTAATAGAATTGTTTAGGCTGGAAAAGACCTCTGAGATCACAGAGTCTTAACTGTTAACCCAGCACTGCCAAGTCCAGCACTAAACCATGTCCCAAGTGCCACATCCACGTGGTTTTTATTCCCTCTAGGAGTGGTGACTGCCCTGGGCAGCCTGTTCCAATCATTGACAACTATTTGAAGCAGAATTTTTATTGACATTTACCCCTAGAATTGTAATTCACTTAAAAGGTTGGGAAAATAAGGGAAATGCAATCTCTGTAGTCCATTTGTACTGGGTAGCATGGAAGGCACTGCAATTTTGTACAATAAAATTGTTTCAGGTGATTATGTATCAAGATGAAAGTACAAAACCTCATAATGGGAGTGATTGTCAGCTGCATTTGAAACTGCACTGCCTCTGTGGTAGTGACGATTTTAATAGAGTTTAAATATTTGTGGCTTGTACACTTGTTTGATTTCCTTCTTTTAATACTTTGCTTATGTATAGCTGATAAAAGAAGTAGCAAACAACTACAACTAACTACATAACTCTGTCTTATGTACCTAATACTTGTGAGATTGCTGCAGTTGCTTCTCTCTCCACAGAACATTTAGAGCTAAAACCTCAGCAGCTGCAGTCTGTCAGGGTTTCTTCTGCTACAGGCAGTGCTGGCTTTGGTGTTAGAGATCTCTCTTCTCTCTTTTTTGTGTTATGGGAACAACGTCCCAGAATCTTAGATAGCACTGATTTCTGATAATGTAGCTTAGCAGGAGTTAACCCTAGGCATTATCAGGGTTTCTCACGATAATTTTTGTGCATTGGTGACCTTGATCCTTATTATTAGATGCAAATCCACTACTTGTGTGTGACAGTTTGTTGTGTTTAGGTGGTGGTTCAGCATGTACACTTCGATGGACTTGGAAGGACCAAAGATGACATCATCATGTATGAAATTGCTGATGTTTTCAAGGCAAAAAATCTCATTGATGTAAGTGTTGCAGTGAATAACAGACTTGCTGTTTAATAATTAATTAAATTTTTTTCTCTCTTTTTCCTGCTTTGGGCTACGCCAGTCAGACATGGGGCAACTCTGTCATGAACCCCCTAAATAAGTTGTAACTATTGGAACCTATTTGAATAATTGTTTGAACTATTAAAATAATTAGGAAGCAAACTAATGAAAGCTATGAAGGTGTTGAGCCAGATGCTCTGGGTTTAAATTATTTCTGCAGATGCAAGTGTTAAAGTGGTTGTGTTCTGTTTTGAAGGTGCACATGTATTTCTTTATATACAAAATCTCTGAATATTTTACAACTTAGCTGCATGTTAATGAATTTATCCTCGTTATTTTTTAACCTGAAAGACTCAAAGGGACTAGATTTTCTTGAAAGCCCCTTCCAACCCAAATATCCTCTGATTCTATCACTGAGCTACTTTTTTCATGCTGTAGGTGATGAGAAAATCACATGAAGCTCGTGAGAAGTTGCTTCGTCTCGGAATCTTTAGACAGGTGGATGTTCTGATTGACACCTGCCATGGTGTGTATTCCCTCATTAATCCTCACCTTTTTTCTCATATATTCATCCCTGTAATATGTATTTCCCTGTGGCTGGGCATTTTTTGTGTGTGCTACTTAGTCTTGTATACCTTTATATATATTTTAGATGAACGCGTGGGTGTGCTGTGGATGCAAATCTATCTACATCAGTTATCCCTGTGAAGGAAATCTATTTGCATGTGTTTGCATATATTTCTATGTGTATTTAAATATTACTTGTCCATGAGTGAATTTTCAGCACTTAAAATAATTACAGTAAGCCTCCCTTAATCCACAGTTTCAAGGAACATGTGAGGGAAAGCTTGAAGACATGTCTTGTACTTGTCTTGCACATCACATTTACATGAAATGGTTAAAGTCAATTATCCTGTAATTGAACCAAATTCTGCACTCACATCCAAATATCCTTTCCTCAAGCCATTTCACTTTGTAACATGGACTTTTAGTATGCCTTAACTCAGTTTTCAAATAATTCAAGTAACCTTCTGCCTGCAGTTTTAAAAAGAACTCATTAGAGATAACATGCTCTTCATTTACTTCTTTAGGAGATGATGCCCTTCCAAATGGTTTAGATGTGACCTTTGAGGTAACAGAATTGAGAAGGTTAACTGGGAGCTATAACACCATGGTTGGCAACAATGAAGGCAGCATGGTATGGATTATTTCAAATTATTAGTAATGCCTTTTGATATTCCTCTTGCTTTCAGTTTCAAGTCTAGCAAGGAATTTGGTGATCTAGTCTTGATCAGCCTTACTAAGTCTTTGTCAGGCCTTTGTGTCAGGCTTTCATTCAGCAAAAATCTATCTTGAGCTGGGGGATAAAACTGTAGCTTCCAGCTTGGCACGTTAGTTTTTTATTACTTGAAACTTCTTAAATTATTTCTTGCAAGTATTTAACATATTTCATCTGCTGGAGACATTAGTAAGGAATTTGGCATTTTGTTTTTATGAGATGTACATGGAAGTATTTTTCTTCTCAGTCAAAATCTTTATATTTGACTTAGAAATTGTTCTTGTTTTTGTCTTTCAGCCCAGTATCAGTTATTTTGGGCTGTAGAATGCAAGGTTTTCATGAATTCTACAAGCTTTGAAACTTGTTTTCATATGACTCAATTAAGGATGCATCAAATTAAAATCTTGTGTGAACAATATTTACCAATTGCCACAGGAAGTACCAGCTGCACTGCTGCTCTGTGAGCAGATTGTGCTTTCAGGTGCTCATCCTGCACTCTTTTTGCCTTCTCACTTGCACAGGGCAGCTGTGCCTGGGGCCGGTGGGTAAGCCAGATTGAGGGATTGATCCTTTTCCTCTTAGGGGTATTTTTAACCTGGATAAGATCCCGCATGACTCAGGTGATGGTGTTTTGCATGTGCAAGGAGAGTTGGAACTGGGTGAGTTGAGAGCTGCTTGTGCAGCTCCACTGGCAGGAGCCAGGTCCAGGGTGTTGTGGCCTGAAGGAAACCAGCAAGAAATCCTACCTGTTGCTTCCAGGGCTGCTCAGAACTGACTGGAAGCTGCTTGGGTTTCTCTTTCTGTGCTCAGCTTCCTCTTGTATTTGATTTTAATTTATCACAGAGAAGTAAAACTTGTGAATAGTCTAAAAGCATGACTTGTATACGCTGATATTGGCAACACAGGTTATGTTTCCTTAAGAACTGAATAGATTCATTTATTCTAATCCCTTAAATTCAGTTGAAGCTTATACATCTAGTACTTGATACTAAAAGCCTTTTCTCTTTATGGCATAATAACCATGATTACAAAGCTCAGGTTACTGGTTTGCTTCCAACAGCTGTCAGACAAAGGCAGTCAGGATTTGGGAGTTTTTTAGTATTCTTTTGCAATAGAACACACAACAACAGTACAATGGTAGTGTCTGTGTCGGGAGAAAACCTGCTCCCAAGGCTAAGAGGGCCAAGAGCTGCCTGAAGGATGCAAAGAATTTGTGTCAGAGAAGGCAAAAGTGTTTCAGTAGTTTCTGGAGAATTGTGGAATTGCATCGTACTGCCATCAGGTCTGGTTGCAAAAGGATCTTGTTGCTCCAAACAAAACTACAGGGAAATGGCTCCATAGTGATAATTTTCCTTTGCTTTGGTTCTTATGAATCCTCCCTGACAGGAGTTTTTCCTGAGGATCGTTGGGAGAGTCTGCAGTTGCAGAGCAGCTGCTTGTTGTTCCAAAGATTTGTTCTGCAGGGCTTTGAGACGGGCTTGGAGATTTTGCTTGAAGTAACATCAGTACTGATGGCTCAGTGAGAGTGCAGATTAAGTCAGCAGCTACTGAACAGCAATAGAAGTTGAATGTTTGATCATAACTTGCACTGTTGGCTTTTGCTGCCAGTGCAGAGAGAAAACTGAGAAAAAACCCGCATTCAGTTACAAGTATTTTTAAATATCTTAATTTCTAATTCTCATGATTTCCTTGCCTTCAGCATGTGATTAAGATGCAAGACAGCAAACGATATAAAATGTTATGATGTGGGGAGGTTTTTGTTTGTCTAGTGTTTTGGGGGTTTCTTTCTTTATTTTCTGTAGGTGCTTGGGCTCAAGCTCCCAAATCTCCTTGGACGTGCAGAAAAGGTGACCTTCCAGTTCTCCTATGGAACAAAGGAAACTTCATATGGCCTGTCCTTCTTCAAACCACGGCCTGGAAACTTTGAAAGAAAGTAGGGGATGCATTTTTCACTACTTCTTTTTTATTGAAGGAATATAAAACAGTAAGATGTTTCATTAAGTAAGAATTACATTATTCTTTCCTGAGGGTCTGGTAATGATGGAGCAGAGTTGATTACTTAAATCTTTGTGATTATTCAGAGCTGTACCTTAAATAGTTTCCCTTTCAAACCTACCAGTAATGTTGTGTTTCAGTTTTTCAGTTAATGTATACAAAGTAACTGGACAGTTCCCTTGGAGCTCTCTTCGAGAAACAGACAGAGGAGTGTCAACAGAAGTTAATGTGAGTGTAGCACAAGTGTAACACATGCTTCATTTACATTTCAGTTGAGCTCTTGGAAATACTTGGTTTCCTTTTTGAATGATTGAATCACTCTTGTACAGGGCTGACTTACCTTTATTTGAAGGAGGTCAGTGATTTGAAAATGACAGAGGTTGTGCATTTTAAACTTTTTGTTACAATTGAATCTCATTTTGGCTATATAAAAATGCCAGTATTTTTAATTATCATTTCAGAGAGGCAGCTGGCTGCCCAGCTTACTGTATCAACCCAATTCAAGATATTTTTCATTTGCAGTGGATTAATTAGTGTGTATCTAACTCTCTTGGCTGGAGCCGAATTAGCATAACTCTGAAATGGAAAAGGGTTTCTGTTTCGAGAAAAAAGAAAGAAGAAAGGCTTTTGTGAAGAAAGCCCTACAGTCAAATATAAAAAATATTTATTTTGATTTTGTAACAATTGTTCTCATGACTTTCTCAATTCTTTATTGTAGTTTCCCCTTTGGATGACCAATCACACGATGAAGTGGGAATGTGTGTGGAGAGAGCTTGGCTGCCTTGCTAGAACAGCATCCTTTTCTGTTCGAGAGGAAAGTGGACACTCTCTAAAATCTTCTCTCTCTGTAAGGCTTTTTCATGATAATATTTTAAAAACACATGACTTCGAGTCATCTCATACGTAGGAGTGATACCAAAGGAGCTTTTTATCTTTGGAGGGAATGTTTTTTCCTTCAGACATCTTTTGCTATGTTTGGTCATTGCCATGGAGTAATCTAGGAGGCCCAAAGGGAGAGCGGGGAATCACAGTTGACTGTTGGGGCTTTGACTTGTTCTCCCTCTGTCTCACCTGCCATCTCTTTTTGCAGAATTCCTTTGTTTTGTAGCAGACAGGAAGAGTAAATTTGCTCCTCCTATGCCTTTTTTAGACATTCCAGCTTCTGGTCACTTGCCATCTTTCACTTGCAGCTTACAAACTTTAGAAGATAAACTCTTTGCAGATTGGTGGGTTGCAGTTGGGCTGCTGCTGTTTCTGGTGCATGCCATGAGCAGAACATACAAATGTATGCATTTCATGTGGTCTGTAGATGTCAAACAAAGACAGTCTGTAGGGATATTGTTCCCAAATCCATGTAACAACACTAATCTTAGCTGGAGCTGTGGTTGTCTTCCACTTTTTGCACAGTTTTGGAAGGAAAACAATGGTGTCACTCTGAGGCATTCAACAGATACAAGAACCTAACCCAAAGTTTTTTGTTCTTTTCAGCACGCCATGGTAATTGACTCCCGGAACTCCTCAATCTTGCCAAAACGAGGTGCTTTGCTGAAAATTAATCAGGTAGCTTTAAATCACTTGTGCTGTTTGTGGGCTTTTATCTGTGTGTTCCAATAAGTTGTAATTTATCTAATTGATGTTCATGTTAAAAATGTCTAAAGTTAGAAATTAATCTAAAATTGACTAGGAGACAATGCGGACTGCTAATTATATTTTCTCTTTTCTGAGTGTGCCTTTTAAAATCACAAACCTTTTTTTAGGGTAGGAAATTTTCATCTGTATGCCATTAGTCAAAGAGCACAGCCTCTCCATCAGCATTAAATTATTTATTAGCTGAGAGACACGATCCCTGACAGTATTTGCACTACACTTTCAGTGGGTATTGATTAGCCCTTCTTTTCTGACACTGTCATGCACAGATTGTCAGGCTGTAATCCTGTTGCTGCTTACAAAATTTCTAAGTCTGAGAGTTCAAAATGAAAGATTGGGTAAAAATAACTCTCCAAGGCATATGCATGTATCATTTTGGCACAGAAAATACTTTTCCATCTTGTTACAATCAGAGCCTTTCTAAAAGCTGGCTTTTCTGCTGTATGGGTAATACTTCAGAAGCATTAACTTCTTTAGTGCTTTAGGGACAGATTTGAAATGCCACTGGAGCTAAAAGTAAGCAGCAGTGAACTGTTTTGAGTGAGAAAAGTGGTTGTAATTCAGGATTTAGGTACTGTGTCATTTGTTAGGTCCTGCCTCTAACACTGGATTAGTTCAGTCACTTCATGAGAGCTGAAAATAAGAAATTGTGTCATTCCCTTCTTCACCACATGAAATCTTAGATCTAAGGAAATACAGTCTTGATTTTTGATGCTGAATTTTCCAGCTCCGTTCTGTCTTGCCTTCATTTACAAAATGGCTTGGAAAGCAGTAATTTGGTTGAATATTTGGAAAAGAAAAAGATGCTGCTCATTATTCTGAGGTTGCATTATTCTAATGCATGCCTCAGTCCAAAATTCAGCCTCCTCACCAAAGCAGTGCTTCTGTATTTCTTGTAAAGAAAAACTGCCTGTGCTGATGCAGACATGCTGAACTTTTAGAGGAAAGAAACGTGATATCTGTTGCAACTTCCATGGATCTCTGTCTTTGCAGGAGTTGGCTGGCTATTCAGGTGGAGATGTGAGCTTTCTGAAAGAGGATTTTGAATTTCAGTTGAATAAGCAACTTCTCTGGGATTCGGTAATTTTTTTAAAGATATTTTAGTAATTGACCTGAGGTTTTTCTGGGGCTATTAAACCTAAATCTTATGATTATTTTTTTCACTATTGATTAGGAGAAGGATTGTGAAAAATGGCTGGGGTAGATAAATAGATTTTGTTTTCTGACAAATGAGCTGTCTTTATTTTTAACTTTGTGTTCCTGCTGTGCAAAATCACTTGAAAAGTGGGAATTTTGGAGAGAACTTGTTTCACAGTTAACCATAAAAATGATTTTGCTTCCAGAAGTGATGCTGGTCACGTCTGTTCTTTGTGGTCTTCCTTAGGAAGGATTTTTCAAACACCTTGGAAGATTTTGAAAAACTTTGAAGTTTTGAAACCTTCATGAATATTCTGTATAATCTTGGTTTAATTTTCTTTGTAATTGAAATGATGTATATATAACTCTTCATCGTGGTGTCATAGCATGTAATTGTTTCTTGTGTGTAAGATTATTGGGAAAAATGGGAAGACTGATTTCAACAGCATTGATTTAGTATTAGGTGGAAATGGGGTTTTGAATTGAAATACTGAAAAACTGAAAAACGAATTTCAGCATACCCCAGGAATATTTCTAAGTGCATTTAGAAAGAAGTTTTTTATCACATGGAGATAATGCAATAAATTCTTTTCAGACCTGAATGGGGAATTAAACAGCAACTTGCATCATAAGGATTTAAAAGTCAGGGGTTACATTAATTTGTATCCCAAAGGTATTGACAGTAGATCTCACTGTTTTATTCAGTAATACTTCTACCTGTCACACAGGCAGCAAGCAAATTATTGAATCTATTTATTTCAGTGATTTGAGTTGCAAGAATTACTTTTTATAGACAAAGAGTAACTGTATATGTTTATTTGATGTCAGTGTAGTGAGTTGCAGAAGGTGGATTCATGTAATTACAAGATTAATTTACAGACAGGTCATAATTGTACATTTTTGGCAGCTGCTTGTCAGACTCATTCTCCTGTGGGTCTCAAATTGACAGGAATAATTGATGGCAGCAGTGTTGTCTTAAATTAAGACATGAAAATTCTCAAAACAAGAGGTGCTGGATGAGGTTGAGTGCTCCCTTAAGTTGTTGTGGAAGTAGCATTTGATTCCAATGTGCTATATTGAAGTTTTCAAGGCACAGCACTGCATGAAAGGAAGAGGGCAGCAGCCATCAAGAGTTTCCTGAAAATCCTATTGCAAATCCAACATACAGAGTGTGATATCCACAGGGTGTGAGCAGCTGTAACTGGGAGAATGATGGAGCTCTGCCTGAGGAATAAGTGCTAATAAACAACTTATTTTTCTCTCCAAAGGTTGTTTCAGCATCATTCTGGGGTGGAATGCTGATACCTATTGGAGACAAGCCATCCAGCATAGCTGACAGGCAAGTTTTTTTAAATGTTTGGGGCTTTTTTTTTACAGTCAACAGAGGTATTGTATATAGAAAACTCTGCACAAGAGAAAAACGGTAGTAGTTCTGAAGAGAATAAAATGTTTGTAGTTAGCTATAATTGCATGTTCATACTCAAGCCATTTTCATATTGGGCTGGTAAAATTTATAATGTGCTGTGTAGTAGCTGTGCCGCCCATATTTATGGTTGCAAAATGGCATTTACCACCTGCAGAATTCTGTAGCAGGCATAAGTTTATCCAGACACAAAGCCATATCCTGACTCTGTTCACTCTGTAGGCAATTTTGCCTTCTAATGCTGGTGTTTAAAGATGGCATTACTAAACGTGTTACAAAGTGACCTTTAAGTGAAGCATTAAATTAAACTTTTCTGTTATTCACTAGGTTTTACCTCGGTGGACCAACAAGTGTGCGTGGATTCAGTATGTACAGCATTGGACCCCAGAGTGAAGGTCTGGCACTGTTAAATCCCCCTCCTCTGACAATATTGTAAATATCAGTGTGTCACAGAGAGTCCTTAAACTTTGTATAGCCTGAAAATAATTACACACATTCTGTACTTTGAAAAGTGTTGTGGCTTTGATCTGTTGTTACAAATTAGTTCACAATGGGATAAAGCCAGGTAGTTCTCAGTTAAGCCGTGATTAATTACTAACTTTGTAAACCATGTGTGTGTTCAGACTTGTACATTTCCAGTGTGTTATTTTAATTAATAAGCAGCCTTCAAGCTGGAACAGTTCCAAAAACATGGTTATAGCAACAGTTTGTTTGATACAGCCTGTGTTCAGGTAGCTTAGGGGAAAGATAATCTTCTCAACAAAGGTGTTTGGAGGGCCAGGAGTTTCTTCTGTTCTACTCCTTACTCTGCTGTTACCAGTGGATTCAATATCCAGTCTCTTTTGAAGTTAGTTGTTCAGTTGTATCAATTGCCCATTTTTAAAAGCAAGGAGAGTATTGCAGAGGTGGTCAGGAGGTAATTCTAGTGAACTGTTCTGAGTAGGTACATGCCTCAGGCTGTTCTGGTGAGGGGAGGAAGAAAAATCCACTTCCCTTGGACAGTTTAAAGAAATGTGGAAATGCTAATTTTTCAAATTAACAGTGGTGAGTTTGGAGAGAGTTGGAAGCAAATGGGAAGAGTTGTAAAGGGGAGAAGTGAAATACAGACTTATGGAATGTAAAACAACTTATGGACATGTTTTTGTACCTTTAACAAGTGATTCTTTGAGTATGTTCCACAGTGATTGCCTTTATTCCAACATTTTGCCCAAGCAGGTGATTATTTGGGAGGAGAAGCCTACTGGGCTGGAGGGATGCACCTCTACACCCCTCTCCCTTTCCGGCCTGGCCGTGGAGGGTTTGGAGATCTTTTCCGAACACATTTCTTCCTTAATGCTGGAAATCTCTGCAATCTCAACTATGGTAAGACTCAACAGAATGAAAAACCCCTCTTCTCTTCATATAAAAGTAAAAAGGAGAGTTGTTCTCTGTCTATTCATTCAGAAGCACTTTGTTTACTGCATATATTTTGATGCCTGTCAAAAACCTGCTGCTTTTAACTTACATATTTCGCAGATTGCCAGTAGTTTATTTAGCTCTCTCCATAATTCCCAGCACATCTTATAGGAAAGAGAGCCAGGAGGGTAATGGTAGTGTCTGTAAACAGGTGATGTTTGCAGACCACTGTGTAACTTATACTTGCTCTCTTACACATTCTGAAGGGACAATGAAAGATGATGTTTTGGTGGGGTTCTGATGTTTACTGGGGTGAACCTAAAGAAAAAGTGGTAGCATGAGCTGAGGGTGTGGTAGCTGATGGGACTCTTTTTCCTCCTGTCCTTAACTCTATTCAGGATACATTTCAGTGTATTAATGTATGAGTTTTCAATATGATTTCAGTCAGTTTTAGAATATAGTGATGTTTGATGGCTGCCTTACTTGATGTAAGAAAGGTGACATCCATATGGGAGGGAGATGCTTCAGTCAACTTAAAAATAGTAGAGACCCGCTAAGTCATAGAATAGGATCCCAGAATGGTTTGGGTTGGAAGGGACCTTAAAGCTCATCTTGTTCTCCCACCTGCCATGGGCAGGGACACCTTCCACTATCCCAGCTTTCTCAGAGCCCCATCCAGCCTGGCCTTGGACACTGCCAGGGGTGGGGCAGCCACAGCTTCTCTGGGCAACCTGTGCCAGGGCCTCTCCACCGTCACAGGGAACAATTTCTTCCTCATATCCAATCTAACCCTGCTCTCTGTCAGTGTGAATCCATTCCCCCCGTGTCCTGTCATCCCAGGCCCTTGTCAAGAGTCTCTCTCCACCTTTCCTGTAAGTTTCTTTCAGGTACTGGAAGGGAGCAGTAAAGGCATTGAAGTCTTTAATATGCATTTTCTTCTTCTTGCTAGTAGGTGCCCTATAGTGGGCCATAGAGACCAGCCAACAATGCAGCTAGAATCCCAGTATGTTTGTTGTAGCTCTGCTCTCTTTCCTTGCTGCTCATCCCTTGGTGTTCGGCTGCAGGTGACGGTCCCAAGGCACACCTGCAGAGGCTGGCAGAGTGCATCCGCTGGTCCTACGGTGCCGGGGTAGTGCTGCGCCTGGGGAACATCGCCAGGCTGGAGCTCAACTACTGCTTCCCCATGGGAGTACAGGCTGGAGACAGGTTGGTTTGCTGCACCAGCTTCTGTAGAGGTTCCTGCACTCCTGTCTTCTTTCTCAGAGAGGGTGCTGCCTTGTGGTTTTGTTTAGTCCATACCAACAGAGACATCTTGGTGCTGCTTTCCCAGCCCCGTTTATTCACCTTGTTTCACAGTTGGGTTAAAATTTTGCTTCTCAAGTGCCAGAGTTCATTTATCTTGAGAGCAGCTGTTGAAATGTGCAAATAGCTGTGCAGCAGCTTCATTTCTTGTGGGGAAGTGATCACTCAAACAGCTTGGGGGGGTTTTCTTAAGCCTTCTAAACTCAAATAATTGGATAAATACCTCATTTGATGTCTTTGATAAATACCTAGTTTAATGTCTTTGCTTGAAAAATGAAAACAAGTTTATAGAAAAAGAGAAAAGAAGAACAAATTCACCAATTATTCTGCATCAAGCAAATACTATAATATGCAATATAAAAGCTTGAGGAGGCCTGTTCTTGTCTGTGAGTATTGTGTGAGATACTCAGTCTTTCATACATGAACAGGATTTTGTTTCTATGGGCGATGTGAATGTATAATAGCAATTTCAAAATAACGGGCTTTATTTGGAAATGTAAATGCTCCATATGGATGACACATTGTCAAAACATTTATTTTAAAAAGCCTTTGTCAGCTAAAACCTTGGGAATTTGGGGATAAGGAAAATTATTTATTTATTATTGATTTTTGTTTCATCAGTATATATCACTTACACTGTTTATTGTTTGTTTCTTTTCAGGGTATGTGATGGTGTTCAGTTTGGAGCAGGAATAAGATTTCTATAATACGGAAATATTTTACATCGCTAAATGAAATTGTGCTCTGGAGATGAAATCAAGACTATAACATACTTCAAAATGGTCTTTTTTCCTTGGAATGCAGATACACAACTGAGTGATTTACCTCTTGGACTCCACAAGAAACTACATTAAATAATTATGCTCTAAAGGTTCATTGTACTTCTGATTCTTATCAAAGATGGGAGAGTGCTTGTGGGAGTCCATCTTACAGCTTTTAGTTGTTGGTTTTTACTTGAAGTATTAGTGTCAGATACTGGCTCTTGGATATAGTTCATATCATTAGAGTTTTATTGGTCTGCACAGCCTTCCCTCTTCTACCTACAAGTCCTTGAAAAAGCTGTTACAAGTCAAAAAATGATACCATTTTAATGGTTCTAAATGAATCAAAATGTTCCGATTTGAATATATTTCACTATTGTAAGTCACCTCTGTTTAAATGCCTCCTACAATCTGAATTGCATTCTGTAAAAATTCAAGTCATCTGTCTATCATAGTGAATACTAAAATTATAATTTTGAAGGGTTCAGGGCTCTGAACTTTGAGTGTTTTAATGGTCTCAGCAAAGCTGTTGATTTATGTCTTGCAAAAGCAGCTTTTTGTAGCAGTTGCAAAAGTGACTCCAGACATACTCACGTGTGGAACTACCTGGTTTCCCTTTGTGTCCCTCCTGACTTGTTGAGATGCTAATTTCACTTCCAAGTCACCTCTGGCCTTATCACTTGGGGTATATTCCAGTTTATAAGGATGGACTTATTCACTACTTTGGTCCTAACACCTTTGGAAGTAGTTGCATACTGATTATTTGCATATGTATCAACCCTGTGTGGTCATGCTGAGAGAATCTGAACTTGGAGTGCACTTTCCCTGTATCTACATTCACATTTTTTTTGTTATGAAGTGTTGGCAGGTTTAAAATCACAATACAAAGAAGATTCTGGGGGAGTAGAACAGAAATACATGAGCTGTTAAACTCCTGATTTTTTCTGCTCAGCTAAAGACAGCTTTGGACATGCTGGTGCTCTACTTGACTTTGCTAAGTATGTCAGGACTGCCGTGAAAGCTCATTCCCAATCCAATCAGCACTCAGACTCCATTCTTTTTAAAGAGATCACAGTTTTATACATTGCTTTAGCATTGGTATATATTGTTGTTGGTATAATGCAGTAACTTAAGTCTGGTTTGGTTGATGTTTCTCTAAAATATGAAGGCTGAAAACTGGACTGCCTGGATTTGCAGAGTTCTGCTTGATAGAACATCCTTCCCTCCTTATAAAGTAGCAGCAGTAGGCTTACAGATGTTCAAAATGGTGTGAATGACAGGAGTCAGCTGTTTCAAATAGCAAATTTTGATATAGAAAAACTTTTTTGGTGTGTTTATCTTACAGATGCTGTAGCAAGTACATATTTAACCAAGCATTTTTGACAATCCTTTTGTTGTTATGAGATAAAATATGAAACTATGTTAAGAATGTCAACAAATGTTATTAGTTTTTTCCAGCACTATCGACATTTTGACATATAAAAATATTTTAATGTGAATGTTTAAATACTAAAATACTGTTGGGTTTTTTTCCTAGGAGTTCAAAGTTAGCTGTTTTCTGCTGCCTTAAGAATTCTATTTTGTGCACACTGTGTTTTACTCAAGGCTGCTCAAGTGCCATACTTTAATATGACACAAGAGCCTCAAGCTCAGCTGGCTGATGGAGAGGGCTCAGCAGTGTTCTGAGTTGAGCAGGCCTAGGGGAAGAGCCCCAAACTCAGTGTGCACACCACACAGCAGCCAGGCCACGATTAAGCTTTGAGAGAACTCTCTGAGAATCAAGGGAGGAATGGAAGAAACTGCTGAAGGCTGAAGAGACCTTTTGAGCACATTCTCTGATAGACTTTGCTGTGCCACTCTCCAGAGAATTATCCAGTTGCATAAGGAGAGCAAAGTCATGTTCCATGAGGCTCCACTCAAGTCACTGTTTTCCTGCTGTCATTGCACTAGGTTTCTTACAGCATACCACAGGTGCACAAAAGCTATCCAGTACAGAAAGTATGTCTGAATTCCTCTGGAAGAGGCATCTGGATTATGTAGTTGCTTCTATGGAATATTGGTATGGATAAGATATTTCCATGTAAATTTTGCTGCAGAGGCCCAGATACTTAAAATGAATAAGGTAGAAATCAGAATTCCAGTGGAAGCTGCCATAGTGCTCAGTGGGAGAACAGCTTTGGGTAGATTTGAATCCTTGTTCTAGGTGGTTGTATTTCTGGCCAGAGTTGCAAGGATAAAAGAAGCAAGGTCTGCAGTCAGAACTGTGATTGAGAAGCTTGGTGTTCATTTAAATGGACAGTTTTGGATATCAGTTTACTTGTGGAGTAGTGAAGATGCTCTTGCTTTTCAGGCATGCCACTGTTAGGGACAGCAAGGTGACAAGGAGTGGCCCCAGACAGCACACCTGGAATGTGCTCCTGGCCTCCTGATTTTATGTGAGCAGTGCTGAGGCTGGAGGTGCCACCAGGCTCACAGAGTCCCTTCAGCTGTGCTCTTAATTCACTGCTTGCAGCCCTTTCTGGGGGCTGAGAGAGGCCTGGGGAGGAGAGGATTGTTTTGGGATGAGGTTTGAAGGGTCTCAGTGATGTGTCAGGGCACCCACGAGCCTGAGAGAAGGTTGCAGTAGCATATCAGAAGTATGGCAAATATTTCCATCACCACTTCTAAGACCATGGGAAGTTTCCAGCTGTTCTGCTTGTATAAAAAAGTTGAAATTGCTCTTTATATTTGGAAGGTCTAGTGTTTTCAGGTGCTGTTAATAAGTTTCTAGGGGGCTTAGGTGAAGGTGGAAGAGGAAACAGTGAGGCTGTGAGAATGTAAGGGGCAGGCTTGCTGCCGTATCAAGGCTGTAACTGTGTTTGATTTGAAAATACAAGCTTTAGAAATAAATTACAATGCTGACCTCAGTACTACAAAAGCATGCTTCAACCTAAGCACCTTTGCTGTCACTCTGTGCCTTTTTTTCACACAGGTCTTTCTGCCACTCTTTGCAGAGGTGTAGCAACTAAGGTTTGGTACTTCTTACCTTTGCAAAACACCTGCTGGTTTTGTCAGGCATTTGTGTAGAAACAACTGTCCCTGTTGTGCCCTTTGAGGAAAATGTCCTGAGTCTTTCCCATGTGTGATCAAACATGGAAAAGTGAGGGTATGTCAGGTTGGCTCTCCCTTCTGTGGGTCTGGTGAGCACTCACATGAAAAAGTGTGAATTTTTCCTGTGGTGGTATGGGGAAAGAAAACACTATGAGTCCTTTATAGCACTATTAAAGAGTTGGTCAGATGTCTGGAAGATTATCCTAAACTTTGTATGGGAAAGCATAAGAAAATAACCCTCAAATTGCAGAATTTGAGTGTACAGTACAGTTTGTTCTGCTATTCTTGTCTTGTTTTCAAGAGGGCTGGAGCCTGCAGCCACAGCTTCGGTAGGAATCTTTTCCAGGAAGATTTTTGCAGAGCTTCTCAACCATGGCAAACTTGTTGAGATAGTGGATGTATGTTTTGTGAGAGCAGTGCTAAATTGCTGTTAGCAACTGCAATGCTGCTTTATGATTTTACTGTAATTGGGATGAGACTTTGTGTTGTGTATCATGGGATTTCTTCTCTTGTTAAGCAAAATGGCAAATTTCTTCTCTTGTTAAAAAAAATGGCAACCCAGAGCCAACATCTGCGTGGAGTAAGTGGACTTTGTACAAGCTTTTCAGTTAAATAGAATACATAATAGAAGGCACTCTGAAGCAAAACAGTGACATCAGTTAGGTGGTACATTCCTACCTCAGTATTTAATAAGTAACATTATTAACTCAGCCACCACCCCCCTCCCAAAAAAGCCCCAACCCCAAACAACAAACGAAACCCAAACACCAGCAGTCACACCCCCAACACATTTTATCTGGCAGACCAGGAAGAAAAATTAAATGTGTCTTATGTCTTTAAAGTTTCTATTAAAAGTCAGCACAGGTGGTGTCATAATAGAACAAAACTGCAACGATTTGCTGATTTAAGAAGTGGGTGGGTTTGCCTTGCTTCGGTATCTGACCAGAGAGACCATATATTCAGTGTCACTGTTATTTTGTGATACATCTAATAACAGTAACGTCAGGTAGACTTAAAATTTTGAAAGCAGTATAAAGTGCTATGAGGTTAACAAAAAAGGAAGCAACACCTCTATCAAAAAGGTGAGCAATATTAAAATGAGCAAATGTGGATTCAGATTTTTAAATGTTCAGCTAAATATTAAAGTAGCAGTTCAGCACTCAAAATAAAAACAGATTTTAAACAAGGCTTAGTATTTTCAGTCTAATTCGCTAAAATGACATGTTTATGCTCTGGCAGTTTTCTTAATGAGTGTACACTCATTATTGGAATATTGAATACATTCTCATAGGAATACATAGGAATCTCTTCCCTAATGAGAGGAAGGTAGCAGAGAGAATTTTCTGGCTGCAGGGGGCTGGAATCTCATCCATTATGGAGGATTTAAACCGTGTAGCTGGGCTTGCTCTGAGCTGCAGGACACTGACCTGGTGCAGCAGCAGCTGTGTCCCTGTTTGTGGCCATTAGCCAGTTAAATCACTGCTCACTAACACTGATCAAAGCAGTGGTGGAAGCTCTTAGTTTCCTGTTTTGAAGAGTCCTGTTTGTTTGATGAGTTTAAAAGGCTCCAGGTTTGTTTTGGTGTTTCTGAAGTGTAATTTGACTTTCCGTTGCCATGGGCTCTCTCTTGTCTCAAACAGCCCTGCCTCCTTTTTCTTTGCAATAGGCTGAATGCTTTTTCTACTTAGCTACACAATTGAAGCATTTTATAAACAGATAGGATATCAAAGTCAGAGGTGAATGGATCTATCTCTGGCTTTATTTCAATTATTATAAGACACTTTCTTTTAAGTGGTTACATCTTGAGTGCAATACTGGAGTCAGTGAAGTTTTATTTACCATTTGTTCCAGGTGTGTAAATTAACCAGTTTGTTTGCTTTCTTGCTCAAAGTTTGTACTCACACATTTTCTGATTGCAATTTCGTTTTAAACAAAACTGATATGAGAACTGATCGATTTTTATGGGGCTTTTCCCCCTCAGAGGTTGGGAAAATGCTTTTTCCACACTGCCTTAAAGCTAAACATAATCTAAGACTTCAGTATGCATTTTATGAAATGAAAATATCCGCTCTGGTAGTCCCATTGCAGATCAAGGTTAATGTGTGAACTTTGTGTGAATTCAAGTTATTGATGAACTGAAAATGGAGCTTGCACTTGTAAAAGGTCTCATGTGGCTTATTCTAGGAGAATGCAGTTGATGTCCTTGCTAATTATTTAATTTTGCAAAGTGGTTTTGTAACTGGTAATGATACCACCCTTGGTAAATCCTCATTTGCAGTCTAAAAGCCTTTGCTACGGGCAACACACTGTTGTTGCAGGAAATGAAATTTGTTTGTTCTTCCAAAGAAGCAGTTTCAATAAAGTTCACAGAAGTCTGCACTGCCATTCAAAAGAGTCTTTCCAGCCTGGTCATGTGTGCCTTCCACTTCCCTTCTGCTGGCACTTGCCCTTGGGTGACCTCGTGCTCAGTCACACTGGAAGCTTGGGCTGGGTGATTTTGGTTTGTTGGGTTGGGTTCTTCTTTTAGTTGCCAAAGGGATTGTAGAAAAGCAGCAGGAGGTGAGGGACAAGAGGAGAGTAGCTGGGGTTAAATCTCGAGTGAAACTAACTCAGAAAATTACCTCTGCTGCATTCTGCTCTGGATGTGTCCTGCAGTGTTGCTTCTGTGTCAGGTCAAGCCTGCAAATCTGTCCCATATAAGCTGGGTGTGCAGCTCCTGAGCCAGGCTGTGTTGGTTTGAATGCGATCCTTTGTTGGAGCAAGAGCTGCTGACAGGCACGCTGCTCGCAGGAGCACAGACAGAGGCTGGTGTGACTCTGGGGACCCAACAGTCCTGTTAAAATCAGCGGGATTAATAAATTAATTAATCAGGGCCTTAAACAGGATCAGACCCTAACACTATAAACTCCTCAGCATCTGTTTTTAACGTGTGTTCCACAACCCCCTTATGCTCCTGGCTGCTGTGAAATGATAAGGAATAAGTTCTCCCTGTGGGATCACAACCAAGTGTCTGGTTTGGGGCGTTTGTGTGCACACGCACCGTGCTGATGGCAGCAGCAGTGCGGGGACACCTGCGAGGTGGTGGCTTGGCAAACACAGAGCCTACGGCTCCCTTCTCCATCTTCCCACAAAGATGTCAGACCTGACCAGCAACATGCCAGGAGGAGAAGGAGGGCTGCTCTGACAGAAGGGGCGCACGGCTGCGAAATTAGGAGGCACACCTGAATGAAGCCAGCGAGGAACTGCGGTGCCCTGACAAATGGCACGTGCTGAGCGTTTGCCCTCAGCTGTGCCCAATTGTTGTAAAATGTGCAATATATAAACCCGTTTTTAAGAAAGGATGTCATTTCAAATTTGATTTTTGTGTACCTTCAAGCCTAACACCACCCTAGTCCGGCTGTAGTGGTACCGGGGGTGTTGTTTTGCCGCGATGCATTTCGCCCATTTTTCCCGGCACCCGCGTGTGTCCGGCGCATCAGGTGCCCCGGAGGAGGGGCTCTCCCGCCCGGCCGCAGGTGCTGCTCGGGTGGGCTCGGTGCCCGCCCCCGGGGGTGTCCCAGGCTCGTCCCGCCCCCGCCTCCCGCGGACTTCCCGGCCGTGGCAGGGCGCTGTGGCCGCGGCGTTCCCAGCCCGCCCCCAGTGCTGCGAGCGCACACCGCGGGCTGGCCCCGCTCGCTCGGGCCGGTGATTCCCTGCTCCCGGGCTCGGGAGGGCTCCGCGGGCTCCGCAGCCGCCGGGCGGGATCGGGCAGGGCCGGGCGGGCTCCCCCGGCAGAGCCCCCGGCAGAGCCGATGTCCGCCGCGCCCCTCCGCTCCCCGACGCTGCGGCCGCACAGGATGAAGAAAGAGGAGTCGTTCCTGGGCAAGCTCGGCGGGACCCTGGCCAGGAAGAAGAAAGCCAAGGAGGGTGAGTTCCCGGCGCGGAGGGAAGGAAGGAACGTGCTCGGGGCCGGCGTGGCTGGCGGCAGCTCCGCCGTCCCGCCCCGTCCCGTCCCGTTCCTCCGCGGGAGCAGCGGCGGAGCCCCCGAGCCGCGCTTTGTTCGGCGGCCCCGCGGAGAGGCCGTGCCCGCCCTCCGTCCCCGATGGCCACAGCACGGCTGTGGGGGGCGGCTGGAGCGATGGGGGCACACAGCAGCCATGGGGAGCGGCTGGCAGGGATGGGGGAGACTGGAACGATGAGAGATGGATGGCCAGCGATGGGGAGCGGCTGATAGCAGTGGGAGGAGGCTGGCAGTAGTGGGGGAGACTGAAGTGATGGCGGGTGGGACACCAGCCCGTGCCGCACGTCTGGGAAGGTAACTCCAGAACCCGTTTTGTGCTGTAAAATAAATTCCTCGTGACTAGTGAGACTGTGGCAGTCGTTTCCTTGTGGCCTGAGAGCTGAGGAAGCCACGAGGGAGTGGTGAAGTCTTCCCGTGTTTCATTCCAGGTCTGCTTCGTCCATAGGCGTTGTGTTGGTGTGGGTACTGTGCCCGGATCCATCTATCCCACCCACCTCACTCTGAAGGATTCCTCATGGGCACACATGCCCCAGGCTGTACCCGTGTGTCCATGTGGGATGTCACATGTCACTTCCCTTCGCTGCAGAGAGCCTGGAGAAGCTCCCGAGCCCCATGGACCAGCACCCCACCTGGGGGCTCAGCCCCTGCTGCACACCCCGGCCTGGGGCTCATTTGTGGGGCGGATCTCTGGTCCCCAGAGCCACCAACCCTCGCCAGGGGCTGTGCACAGATAACAGCGCTGTTGCTGCTGTGGAGAGGGAGGTGTCTCATTGCTGGCCCTGATAAAGCTGGCCCAGTCCTGAATGCTCGAATTGTGCCCTCCCTCGGAGTGCAGTGCCCCTCGGGTACGGTGTGTGCTGTTCTCTTCAGCTGTCCCCACTCACCAGGACTGGTTTCTGTGGAGAAGCTGCCTCTGTGTTATCCCCAGACTCCTGGCATCTGCCAGCAGGAAATCTGTGTGTCCTTGCCCTATGGCTTAGCACAATTGTGACTGGATGGCTGGTTGAAACTGGCCTTAGTTTTGTCCTGGTGTCTGCTGTGTGTAGGGTAGAGATGTAATTCAAGTTTCAGTCTCCTTTGAATTGGCTGTGGAGCACGTTTTGCCCATATCCAGTCTATGAATTGCCAGCCACATTCAGGAGATGGCTTTTTAATATTTAAAAATGCAACATCAGGCCTTGAACGTGGTTCAAGGAAATTGTTTCCCTTTCCTTCTGCTGTCTGTTTTGGTGTGGCTCATTGGTTGTTTCCTTTATTATCTATTTTTAATCAAGTTTCCCTGACATGGTTCTGCTGAGGAGCAGCAGGAGCAGTTGTGCCTTCCTGAGATGATTTCATTTGCTTCTGAAGGAAGATGGTGGAAAAAACTCATCTCTGGCAGGGAGGTTGAGCATGTGCTCCAAAAAAGTGCATGTCAGAGGTGACTTCTGAGCTGAAACAGGTTGGCAGCTTCCCCTCTTAGGCATTTCACCATCACCAGGCTGTGTTCTTGAGGTGATCACTTTTGTCAGGGGCCATGCTCTGTTTTTGCTGAGCTTGCCTGTGGTTTTACCCACTTGTGTGGCCACTCCTTGTGGCAATGGAAGGGCCTCTTTTGGTCTCTGTGCCTGGTGCTTAGTGGGGAACCACATCAAAGCCTCACAGCCCTGCTTCTCTTGGTGTGATGGGGAGGAAGCTGCGACACCACGGACAGCTTTTCGTGTGAGTATTCCTTCCAGTCTGAAATGGGACTGGCTACAAGCCTGAGGAGCCACTGCTGGGTGTGACATTCCCTGGTGCTGCAGGCAGCCCAACCCCTTTGTTGTGAAGGGAAATGGCTTTTTTCCCTGTGTGGAGCAGCTCTCCAGTGGAGAATGTCCCAGCTATGGCTGTGCAATGGGAGGGGACCAAGACTGATGAGCTGAAGGGTCTGCAGCAGGGGGAGAGAGGCTGGAACATGGCTTGTGGTAGGGCCTGGGCAGCCCCAGCAGCAAATTTCAGGGCTAGAAACTGATTTTTTTTTTTTTTTTTTTTTTTTAGCGTGATTGTGGAATAGAAGTAAACAGGGAGGTCATCTCAGTGGCGTTCCTTGAATGAGTTGGTGGGAGCAGATGTGGTCAGCGTTTCCCCATGTGCTCAGCCCTTGGGAATTCCTGGCCTTCCTCCAGGTTTCTGCTGGGTTTGCCCGAGGGGACCAGCAGAGGTCAGAACGATCTTCCCAAAGTAAATCCTGCCCTCTCCACGGCAAATGAGAATGCTAGCTGCTCATCTGCCACAACCTGAAATCATCCTTGCCTCCTCTGCCTCCATCAGCATCAAAAGCTCCAGCACGGGGACTCTTCACCTTCTGCTTGCTGTCACTGTCTTTATATTGCAGCTGTCACTGTCCCAGCTGTGCTCATACACTGACCTTTAATGGGGTCTGTGAGAGAGCTAAAATCCACTCATATCAATCCTTTCCCTTTCTGTGCACAACCCCTGAGCCACGCAGCTCAAAGCTCCCTTAATGTTACTGAAAAGGTTTTCATTTGTGGTTTTCGTTTCTGTAATCACAGGTCGTAAATAACCACGATGTACAGCTGCTAACCGTGAACATCTAAATTGAATTTTTTTCTTTTTTTTGTTAATTACTTCAAAACTTGCTGTGATGTATGTTTGGAGAGGGTTTTTAGGCAGCCTTGACTGAACGAAAGAGCAGCTCGTGGGGAAGCCGTTTTTATGCTGGTTTCCTATGGAAGGGGTGAGTGATCTCACTGTCTCTTTGGCTCCTCCCTTCCTTTTCCTTCCCAGGAATATTTTTAACCCCTAGTTTGGGTGAAAAAGCCCCAGAGAGAAAAGTCTTGCTGATTGTTAATGCCTGCAGGCTACATCAAAATGGGTCACCAGTGAGTCTAGGAACACTTTAGTGGAGCTGTGCAGCAGGAAGACCAGCAGATGAGCTCAACCCTACCCTGCTAGTACTGGAGATCCCACAGCGGGGGAATTTGGCCAGAGGAAGGACAGGAAAGGCCATGGGATAGCATAGAGGGAGATGTATGTTCCTAATCTTACAATCAGTCATGGTGCTCATTCCTGGAAAAGCGGGACGTGTCAGTTCCAGTGCTCTGTGACCACTTTGGATTTTACTTCTCTCCCTGTACCCCATTTAGGCCGTGTGGAAATCTGCAAATGTCTAAGTTTGCTTTGTGTTATTGTTCCATGGCTCTGTCTCAGCCTATCTGAGGTTTACATTGGATTATTAGGAAGAAATTTTTCCCTTTGAGGGTGGGCAGGCCCTGGCACAGGTTTTCCAGAGAAGCTGTGGCTGCCCCATCCCTGGCAGTGTCCAAGGCCAGGCTGGATGGGGCTCTGAGCAACCTGGTTTGTCCCTGCCCATGGCAGGGGATTGGAATGAGATGGGCTTTAAGGTCCCTTGCAACCCAGACCATCCCATGATTCTGTGATGTTGGTCTATCAAGATGTGGTACCCATTCAAGAGCTCCAAAATCTGCTTTAAATAGCTTACAAAACTGTTGGGGGGCTGGTAGACCCCATAGAGGATACAATTTTTAAGCCAGATGATTCCTCAGCTTCTTTTCAGATTTTGTAAAAGATACTGTTTCAGGTAGTGCTGCTGATTTCAACTTCATCTGCAAAAGGAAATTGAAAAAATCTGCCCTTTCCTGTTTGTCAGTGATGTTGCTGTACTGAAATAAAGGAGGGGGTTTGCTCTGAGCTTCACTCCCAGCCTCCTTGCAAAGGTTGGTTTTCTTTTCCTCATAACACACTGTATGGAAGATCTGGGCAGCAGGTGTTTGGCTAAATAAGCTTTCTATTATTGTATCCGTGTGTGCGTGTTGCCAATATGGGGGAGTCAGTGGGAGAAATAAACCAGAATCAATTGCTTAGGGCTGTGTCCCAGTGACATGATTGAGGGTGGGCACAGGGGTAAGGAAACTGCTCTGGAAAAGTGCCACTTCTTTGTGCCTGATGAAATCAGTAGGACAGGGGAGTGAGAGAGAGAGGATAGCACTGCAGAGGGCGGGATTATTGCAACAGGAGCTGAATAGGGAGATAGTTTTTTGCATATCAAGGGAGGCTGAAGTGCTGTTCTTGGGATCTGTGTCTTGGTGTTACAGTGAGATGTCCTGATGGTGTCTCACCCCCTTCTTAATTTACTTTCTGTACTCACTGGATGTGGCAGCAATTTTTTAGGCAGATGGAGAGACAAATATAAAAAGTGTGGAGCCAAATTCTATTGTCTTGCTTCACACAAGTACATTTGCTGTACACCAAGAGGATCCTTGGCTGCAGAAGTGTATCTCTGCATCGTGATGTACTCCTGCTGCTGCAATACCCCCACAGAGGATGAGATGAGTGCTGCTTAAGTGGAATTACTTGTTCTTTAAGAAAGGAATTTGCAGTTCCTTTCTGCAGTAGTAGTAGTTATATTGAAGCTATGTACTGTTCCAGATATGTGTGTATATATAGAAAGTCTGTGCAAACACACACAGATTCATATTTCAACCTCGATTTATTATCCTTTCTGCCACTGATTTAAACACAGTTGAATTTCCAGTTGGAGCCTCTGTAGCCTAATTGCTGTTTCTCCTGTAGGGCTCAGGCCTGACCAGGTCTGGTTGCGCTCTTGGTGGAGCTCTGCTGGTTTGAGTTCTGTGTTCTATTCGGGCAAAATCTGTGCTGGGAATAGATTTTGTGTCAATGTCTCAACTGAAATGAACTTTATATGAACAAGAATTGTGCTTTTAGCAGTATCATAACCCCCACATTTTTCTCCTCTAGCTGCACTTAGGCTAGAGTTGTTCATCCAGGGCAGCTTTAGGCACAGTCTCCGGTGAGACAAGAGAGTTTGGAATTGCGGCTCCAAGTTTTCTTCCAGACAGGGTGCAGGAAAACACACAAAATAGCTCTGTAGCTCTTCAGTAGTGTTGAAGGAATGCCTTGCCTTCCTTTAAGAAAAATGGGCGCTTAAAAGTAATTTTGTTTCCAGAGCTGTGACCTTTAAAATAAGGTTCACTGTAAGAATACTGTTAAGCTTCATCATAAAACCTTAGCAGGGTGGTTATCAATATTTCCAGTGTTCCAAAACCAGAATTCCAACCCTTTTCTCCCTGAAGTCTACCCTTATTTCAGAGCAGTTGTTCAATGATACCTGTTTTAATTTCTTCTAAAGGATTGATTGATTAATTATGACAGCTGAAGAGAGACTCAGAAGGGGGCATCTGGCTGTGTCTGTTCCAAGGAGTGTAGGGATGAGCCCTGTGAGACTCTGATGTGTTGGAGAGCTGCACATGGACTTGATGGGAATAGGGGGAGCTGCAAAGCCACAGCTCACAGAAAGTCTCTGTGAGGGAGAGGCTCTTGATGTCACTGGTGAATTTGTGCAGGGACATCAGGCTGTCTTCTGCAGTACATTATCATAAATGCATTAGTCCTGCTGATTATGTGCTCGTGTTTGTAAGAGTTGGGATATTTACATCACTTTATTAATATACATGCATCCTGCTGATTTGCACATCACCAATAGGGCAGTCCAGAAGATACAGTATAGTCATGCACAACAGTGCTAAATGCCTTTTTATGTACTTCAAGAACTGTTACAGGCCAGTGGATCTGAAAACAGATGGAGCTGGTGGAGTCTTCCAGTGCACTACTCTGAGCTTTGGATTGTTCTTTGATGTTGGGAGATTTGGGAGATTAGCTGGCAAGCTTTTTTTCATTGCAAAAGCATGTCAGAACAACTTGCTGCTGAGGGATCCAGGCTCGTGTGGTCTGAGGCAAACCCAGCACAAGGCAGAGTCTGCTGCTTGCAGGAATTGGTGTTTGAGCAGCCACTGGAAGGAGCTTTGGTGTGTGCCCCTTGTGCACACAGGTTTCATGGTCACAGCTGAGGAGATTCAGGTTTGTAGCTGTGCAAGTCCAGCAGAGCTGCTACTTTAGAGCTGCCCATGTGAGATTTGGATGCCAAGTCGCTGCCAGCTTTCAAATGCAGCCAGTCGAGTGTACAAATCTCTCGGGCATCACTAGAAATATCAGCTTGCCAGATTGCTGAGGTTGTTTCTGTCAGGGTTCCTGGGATGTGATGTCTCCAAGGGGAACGTGACCATACAGAGACACTGACATGTATCACAAGGAGAAGGAGTTTTCTGCCTCACCTGTAACATCATCGGTTTGTGATCCTTGTCACTCCTGCAGTGCAGGAGGAGCTGTCTGTGCCTTCTAAGCCCTGGAATCTTATTCTCATTTCAGCCCTCCAGCTGCTCTCAGTCGTTTCAGGAGACCTGGAGGTTGGCAAGGGAGAAGGAAGGGAAATGGACCGTGTTTCCCAAAGGCTCTTCCTTTGCTGACTCTGATCATTAGAGCAATCCTAACTTCAGCACCTCCAGGTTCTTTGAACTAACAGGACCTGGGGGTTTTGTTAGAGAAGCCAACAACCTGAAGGTCATTGAGGTGGCTCCAGAGAATGATCTGACCTGTGCCAGTGTCCGGATGAGGCTGATGGCACAGGCTCTGTTCTGCTCAGCTCTCACAATACCCACATGCCTCACTCTGCACAGCCTTGAGCTCTTCTGCATGGTGACCTTGGTGGTTGCTCATCCCCACCCTGGTACCCCCTCTGCCTGCTCTCTGAGATGTTGTGGATGTGCACTGTCACTGACAAAGCTCAGCTTTTCTTCTCAGGGCACAGCCCAACCAATTGAGTTGTTTTACTCTCACCTGCAAGGGATGTGCCTCCGTGGCAGGTTTTCCCTGGGATCTGCATGGTGTGTGTGTGGACTGGCCCTTGCTTTGCCTGGTGGAGGCCTTGTGTCCAGAGGAGGCTACAAAGATGGTGCAGGGCCATAAGGGGAAGCATTATGAGGAGCAGCTGAGGGCATTTGGTGTGTTCAGCTGGAGGAGACTGAGGTCAGAGCTCACCAGGGGCTGCAGCTCCTCCTTAGGGGTAGCAGAGGGGCAGGCTCTGATCTCTGCTCTGTGTGACCAGGGACAGGACCCAGGGAATGGCTGGAGTTATGTCAGGGGAGGGTTAGGGTGGATATCAGGAGAAGGTTCTTCCCCAGAGGGTGCTGGGGCACTGAACAGGCTCTCCAGGGAATGGTCACAGCCCCAAGGCTGCCAGAGCTCCAGGAGCATTTGGACAGTGCTCTCAGAGATGCACAGGGTGGCATTGTTGGGGTGTCTCTGCAGGGCCAGAGTTAGACTTTGATGCTTTGTGGGTCCCTTCCAGCTCAGAATATTCTTTGGTTTTGTGGTAACTGTACATACCTGTCTCTCACAGGCTGCATCTGCCCTGCTGAGGGAGGTGTGAGTTGTTGTGAGGAGGATGGGGATGGAAGGGAATGATGGACTGTGGTCAGTGGGATGGCACTGCATATCCAGGGGCTCTGCCAGGCTGCCTTCAGGAGCAGCTCCTGAGCCTGGGTGCTGGAGCTGTGCCCAGGACAGGCTGCCTGCTGGCTGTGGGCAGGGTGCTAAACCAGCAGCTGTGTGTGAGCAAACCCTGTTTGCCTTTGGGAGTGGGCACAGCCCTGATGGGAAGTGGGAACAGAAACCTCTGTGTTGCATAGAGCTAATGGGCCAGTGGGCAAGTGATCTCTCCAGGGTGAAGCATATTGTGCTCAGGTATAGATTTCCTAATTTGTACTCTTCTGATGGCCAAGTAGAAAGCTGCAACCCAAAATTTGTGCTTTCTGTTGTGTTATGTTTAGTTTGGCAGGAACAGGATGATGGAAAACACGTGGTGTCAGCCTTTTGTAATTTGAATCCGGTGAAGTCTTGCTCTGAAAACCAGATGTGGAGAGGACGTGCACACCTGGCA
Organism: Brachypodius melanocephalos; assembly: GCA_013398615.1. Taxonomy (NCBI): domain Eukaryota; kingdom Metazoa; phylum Chordata; class Aves; order Passeriformes; family Pycnonotidae; genus Brachypodius; species Brachypodius melanocephalos. Next base: position 9,845,019 of record VZSR01002340.1, read on the forward strand.
GCACGTACTGGGAGTGCTGGGTCTGTATGCTCCAGCCCTTAAATCACTGTCACTTCCTCCTGGAGGAACAATGGGGCTCCTAATTATAAATCCTGTACACTGATTTGTTTCCTTGCACTCTCTGCAGACCCCTCTCTCTCCAGAGGCCTTAGGCTGAGAGGGGAGGCCATGGGGTGAGATTCTGGTTTTGGCTTTTCTGGTGGTGAGCAAACTGGGAATTCAATTCTGCCTCTCAGTGATTATTTCTCCAGGTCAAAAAAGATTTCTTTATAATCCCCAAGACCTGTCTGGCAATCAGATACAGACTTTTTATAAAAACTCTTTTCAATGTATGCTGCATGTTGGTTATAAAACAAGCAAACTGTTCTGGCTCCTGGAATCCCAGTTCCTTCTTTAGTACTTCTTTCATTGTGTGGTTGAATCATAATGAAATCCACTGAAAAAAGAAATAGTGTGTTTTCCATTACAGCTGCCATATGGCCTTACTGCTAATTTTTAATTAGCTGTGGGATGGTTGCATACACAGTTTATTTGGAGTAAGGAAGGAGACTGAGATCTGGATGAGGAGATGTCTGTAGAGAGGCATGGTGTCGTGTTTTTTTTTTAGTGTCTTTAAATAGAAGGATGTGTAATCCTCAGAAAGTGTTGTTCCACTAGGTCTGTTTGGCAGATGCATGCATTTGTGCCATTAAACAGATGCAGACACTTCTGTCATTTTTAAATAGAATAGTGTTGTTTACTCTCTGGCTTGCCTAGTCCAGCAGATGGATCTGGAAGCTTTGCAAAATTGACAGGATTTTCTTCAAAATCGATAGGAAAAAGTAACTGGCTTGCACTTTTCTATTTTACATTCCCCCACAGGAACAGGGTTATGAAATTGTACCTCAGGATTTCTGTTTGCCTTCTTCCCTGTGTATGGCTCCCAGTATTGTCACAGTGATTTAGTTCCACTGGAAATTTAGGCATGGTAACCCTACAGAATCTGGTCTGATGGGAATCTTAATGTTCTACTTACAGTGCTGAAGTTGCAAAAGAAGATTGAGTCCAATTGTTCCCCCAGCACTGCCAAGTCCATCCCTAAATCATGTCCCCAGGTGCCACATGTACAAGTCTTGTAGGTACCTCCAGCAATGGTGACCCCAACACTTCCCTGGGGAGCCTGTTCCAGCACTAGACAGCCCTTTCAGTGAAGACATTTTTCCTCATATCCAACCTGAACCTCCTCTGGCACAACCTGAGGCCGTTTCTTCTTTGTTTCATCATTTGTTCCCTGGGAGTAGAGCCTGACCCCCCTCCTGGCTGTCTCCTCCTGTCTGGGAGTTGTGCAGAGCCAGAAGGTCCCTCCTGAGCCTCCTTTTCTCCAGGCTGAGCCCCCTCAGCTGCTCCTGGTGCTCCAGACCCTTCTCCAGCTCCTTTCCCTTCTCTGGACACACTCAATATCTTTTCTGCCACGAGGGGCAAAACTGATTCTAGGATTTGCTCTGCTTCCTGTCCCTGTTTTCCACCTCAGAGGCTGGGTATGAGGAAAACAACCAGTCTGACTGTTCAAGAATGAGGCAGAGAAGCCATTAAGTACCTCTGCCTTTTCCTCAGCCTTTTTCATTTTGTGTCCCCATTGCATCCAGTAAAATGTGGAGATTTTCCTCAGCACTACCTTGCTGCAGATGCATTTGTAGAAACATTTTTTTAATTGTCCTTTATAGCAGTAATGAGTAAAGCAGTGCCATCCTTGTATCCTCCTAAACTATAAACTCTTTTTTCCTGAAGAATGTCCAGCCTTCCTGGACCCCTTTGCCCTTCAGAGCTGCCTCCCAAGAGACTCCATCCCCCTTTGAGACAGATGTATCCCATCTGTAACCACCGGGCTATTTGTCATGCAAACTGATCCATGATCAAAAAACCTCAAAATTCAAGACCTTGACCAGACTTGGAGCCAGGTGTTGATCTCCTGGCTCTTCCTGCTACTTCCCTCATAGTTCTCTGCAGCTGAAAGGATAGGTAATTAAATAAGCTTGTGTAATGGAGTCTTATCATTGGGAAACTGGATTTTAATTGCATCCAGGATGTCATGCTGCAGAATGGCCCTGCTATGCCAGGAGCAAACCAGATGTGCTGCCTGCAAAGCAGATCTGAAGCTGTCTACCACATAGACTGGGGTTGGGTTTTATTTTTGCATGTGGAAGGGAAGAAGCAGATGTGCTTGACCTAACCTGATACAGCAACAGTCCAGCTTCAACCTGAATTTTTTAGGTTTCTCTGATTATATTCTCTTTGTTTCTGAGTTTCACTCTGAGTTTTTTGCGGGTCCCTTGTCAGGGAAAGAGACAGATGGTAATGGGAAGATGAGAGGGACTGGCCTTAGTGTCCACCCTCTGCTGTATGGTTGAGGAAGAAAGTTATATATTTGTTTCCATCTGGTAAAAGAAGTTGTAACTTTTAGTGAGGGACTTTTCTTCCTGTGAATGGCATTAGGCGTAGGTGCCATACTACCCAGAATCGTGGTAGAAGGCATCCTCAGTGGAGTCCTTCATTTGGCATTGATCCAGTGTCTGGCAAAATGTTTCTCCAAGACTGCAGACAAATTTGAAACTGTCTGAGCTGGGGAATTTCCCTCTTGTGCTGAATGCACAGGAGATGGACACTGTTATTTCAGAGAGGCTAGGTGGTTTTGCATGTTGCAGCATAGCTGGCCAGATGATTCTGTTTGGGGAATGTGAAAGATTCCATATCCACTGCAGTCACGGACAGAGTAAGAACAGATGCAAGAAGAGGAGGGAAAACATCCTGCTGTCTACACCTGTGCTGTGTGAGCTCTTTGTCTCATGTCTTGGGATGTGTCCTGATCCCTGGTTTGGGACTGACCTGTAACTGAGCTTAAAAGTCATTGAGATGTCCAGCACCACTGAGGCACCACCTTTTCTAGCTCCCAGGGCCTGGTGTTACCAGTGCAAAAGCTTTGAAAGGCACCACAGAAAGCTAGAACTGCAAATCCTGTAAAACTTAGTTGTGCTAAGTGAATGAATAAAACCAGCAGCAGGTCTTTTTGATACTTTGTGAAATGTGATGTTTTCTTGTGCTTTGGACTTGTTTTGATTTGATTCTTTGGCTGGCTCTTGTTTCATGATTGCATTTTGATATCCCTTGAGGGCTGTGCTTGGGAGACTGGATTGGAAAGCCAATTGAAGGGCTCCACTCTTTCTATGTAGTCTTCAGCAGCTCCATTAGGAAATCCTTGAGCTATTTCTTACTTAAATGCAGCAGAATTAAACATCTAAATGCTTTTATGGCAGCCACTATCTCGACTGTACCTTCCCTTCATGGACTGGCTTTTATCTGGCTGTGGGCTCTGAGTTCCAGGCTTTTCCTCTGAGGTCTGTAGTGCTTTCCACTGAAATGCTTGTCTTGACAGGTTCCTCTGGTGCTCAAAGCAACAAGTAAAATAATTTCCCCCATATGGCATGTCTGGAAACCACTGAGAAAGCTCCCTTAAATTTTGTAGCATGTACTTACACAGATCTTTCATCTCAGTTTTAGTGCACTGCTTTGCTGCCCTGAGTGCAGGTAGGACACAGTGAAGGTAGAGCTGGGCATGAGCAGCCTTGGGATGTGGTACACTGAAAACTGTATGTTGAGTGTTTAGAGTAAAGCTGCTTGTTTGGAGCATGGCCTGTCCCTCCACTTGTCCTCTGGTATTTACTAACAAGCTCTCAATGCGTGTGTCGCAAGTAGAGTTGGTGCATATAAGTGTTTTTTCAGGGTTTTCCTTGTCTTTCTGGGTGACATTTGGGGCAGCAATGAGGCATGTGCACTCTTTGTTGTCTGCAGAACCATTTATCTTGGCTGGTTCTTCCTGTAGAATGATGTTGCATGAGCAAAATAGTTGCTTTTTTTTTGGAGTGCAAGGCGTATCTGGAGCCTCCTTTCAATTCCCTTGGAGTTTGGCTGTTGAGCTCTGTCCTGCCAGCTGTGGAGACAGAGCCTTGCTGCTGCTGCTCACCTGCCATCAGTGCCTTCAGAAGTGAGTCTGTTACTCTGTACTTCTCTTGACGTGCCCAGGAGAACAAACAGCATTAAATGTTCTCATATTTGCAGTGTAGATTACTTTTGGTGGTGGTGGTGGTGACCTTTTTCATCCCTCTGTGTAAAGGATATGGGGAGAGCAGGAAGCTGAGGCAGGTGAAGCTTGGTGGATAACTAAAGGGGAGGGGGTTCATCCATGTGCCTACCTACAAATGAAGTGCCAAAACTTGTGGAGGAGGTGGAAGAAAGTTGGTGGAGGAATGGAAAGCTGGTCACTTGTAAAATGTGCTAGCCTGAACTGCAGTAGTGACTTTTCTTGAGTGTTCTGCTTGATAAAGTTTGCAGGGTTGGATGTGTGTGGGATCCAGAGGCAGAGCTTGTAGGAGGCTCTAAACTGAAGTGCTGCTTTCTCCTAGATGTCTTCATGGTGCAAGATAGGTTGGGTGTCTCTATTCCAGAGCAGTGCTGTTAGCTCTGCTTCTGACAGCTTCTGCTGTCTCTCCCTTGGTGGTTTGCTTTCACTGGACCCATTAAACATGGATAACTTTAGCAGGGAGTTGATTCTGGTACCTGAAGTTGCTTGTGGCTAAAGGAGCCCTGTTGGTGCTTGGCATCTTGTGGAAATGAACCTGCTTCATTTGAGATTTTGGGAAGAGTTCCTAGACATGAAGGTGCTGTTCCTTCAGCTGCTTGTGCCCCTCAGCTTTGGTTGTAGGAGTACACCAAAGCCTGGGAGCTCTAAGGATTTCTTAGGAGAGCACAGCATTTCATGGAGAATGGATGGTAGTAAACTGAAAATGCCTTGACTGTTTTCTACTGGGAGCTGACACAAGCCCCAAATCTTCTTCAGTTATTTCCTTTTCTTACCAGACTTTCTTTCCCTTTGCTCTCATATGTCAACATTGACTCCACATCCTCCTTTCTGCTGAAAGTTGTTCTGGTGCTTGTGCAATGTCCTTGGGAGAACATAACCCTCCACCATTACTTCATGAGGAGAAATTCCCTCCTGTGTTGGGAGGGAATTATACCTGGGGGAGGTTGAAAAAGTACATTTTTCCCATTTTCCCATTTCCAAGTAGAACTTGTATGCCTGGGGAGGAGTGTAGCTTTCCCTGGCTGCTTTTTAGGATTCCCTAAAGCTTCAGTTCTTGTCTGGCTTTTCCCAGTCAAAAAACTTTGGGATTGAAGCAATCTATCCAGGATGGAGCAAGTGCATGTCCTGGAGTATAGAAGCAATCTGCTCTGTATCCTTGAGGGTATCCATTTCTTATCTTTTTAGGTGTTACTTTACAAATACTTTAAAACACCATCCTGGTCCATAGTGGTATTTCTGCTCTGTGGGGGTGGAGTGTTGGGGTTTTTTTTGGTGGTGGGTTTTGTTTTTCTTTTTTTTTTTCTTTTTTTTTAAATTTTTTTTTGATTTGGTGGTTGTTGTTGTTGTTGTTTCTTGTGGTTTTTGTTTGTTTGTTTTTTTTTTCTTTTAATTAATTTTGCCCAGCATTAATGTTTGCGTGTCTACACAGTGAAAATTAACTTTATATATATTTTTTCCCTTTCTTATCTGGCTAGTTTTCAGACACACAGTTTCCTCACTCTGTGACATAATGTGGCTTCTGGAATCAGTCATGCCTGCAAAAAGGAAGGAGTGAGTGGCAGGTGGGGTTCAAGATGAAGTCTGAGTGCCTCTTTGCCATAATGGAGCCCTGCCTGATGAAGACAGCAGCATAACACCACCAAAAAAATGGAAATCCTCTTTTCACAGACACCCTCCAAACAATTCCCTAGAAAGATAAGAACATTCTTGTTTGTGAAAATACAAAAGCAACGTTTCACCCTTGCAAACAAAACAAAGCCTAAATTTCTTATAAACATTTCCAGCTGGCTCAAGTGTTGAATATGCTGTTATCATGCTGGATACATGTTTTACCTTTGGCAAAAATAAAGGGGAGGTCTTTGTTCTGGCAGTCACAGAGTGACTTACCTGTGTAAATTTTAACATATCTGTTTAAAAAAATGTGGCCTGATCTTTGCAACTAAACCAAAACTATTATTACAGCCCTTTCCTAAAAGTTGCCTTTGGCTTTGCTTTTCCCTTTTGTTTTACACCTTTCCATTTCTTTATGTACCAGAGTCTGGCTGTTGTGAGTGCCCTCCCTGCTGAGGCATATAAATAATTTGCTTTATTACCACAGTTCTGCTTTGAATGCAGTCCCTTGATACAGTGCCTTTGTGTGGATTTGGTCAAGTCTTTGCCTTTGATCTGCCTGGGATTATTAATTCTCTGTTATAGTTAATGGCCACTTTGTCTTTCTCCTGCAGTCTCTATGAAAAGATCTCAGGGCCTTTTGTAAAAGTGCAGTGATCAGTAATCTGAGCTCTGTGTGGTTTGTGTCTAGAAAAGAGTGCAGTGTAGCAGCATCTTTGGGCTTGGTTCTGAAACCTTTCAGTTTATCAGTTTTTTCTTAGAAAGTGTGAGATTTAGCAAAACTGCCTTTTGTTAAATGGGCTTAGAAAGCTTTTGGTTTTGAAGACAACTTTTTGTAAGAGTTGTAGCTGTCAGATGGAAACTCAGTTGTGGGGATGGCTGCCTGTGTCACGCTGGGATAGGCAGAGGAGCGAGTTTAGAGGTTGGCACTGCAGGGTCTTCAGGGACTTGTTGCCTTCTGTCTGACCTCTCCCATGGAAAGCAGGAGCTCCAGCTGATACCTGACCTTTTATGCAAGGGTTTGCTGCTTAGCCAGGGGGATCTGCCCTGTGTCCACGTCCTCTGGGATGTGAGTGAATGGGGAATGAGTGTCACTGCTCTGAAAGGGCTAAGAATGGCCTTGAACATGGGCTTTCTGCTTTGCACTTGGTGATCTGGACTATAAGGATGGGATTACTGGTGGGTGAGTCACTGATTGAAAGAGTACAGCTGGTCAGAGTTTTGTCTCTGGTGAGAAGAAGGAAAGCAGTAAGAATTTGGGGGCAGTAAGGGATCTTCCCGTGCAGTTCAAGTTACCTGGGCATTGCAGGTTTGCTGTCTGTGTGCTGCTCCCAGCAGAGAGGAGGACAAGGTTACCTGAAAGGATCATCTGCAGTGGAGCCAAGGACATCAAAGCAGCCTGAGAGCTTCCAAAGTTAGGATTGAATCACGAGATGGAAGTGCATCATGTAGAAGTTGTGGTCAGGTAGCACTGCTGAGCCAGCTGGGCTGAATGGGCTGAATGCAGAGGAAAGCACAGAGCCCTGGGATCAGTGTCACAACAGCTGCTGCTTTCTGTGAGATGAGGTTCAGCCTTGCAGTCAGAAATAACCAGAGCTAAAATTAAGTAGCATTTTCCATTTGTTTTTGTAAGATGCAGAGGCTTGAGGTCATTTTTTTAATAACAAGGCTGTGAATGGCAAAGACTGAAGCGACCTGTCCTGTTGTGATACCTTTTGAAATTACACTAAAATTAAGAGTGAAGGTAGAAAGCTGTTGATATCAGTTTACTCTTTCTTTTGAAAAGGAGAAAACTGGGACATCTTCTTATAGTGCTCCTGCTGACTTTAAAGGCCCTCTCCTGGCTTTTGAGAAATCCTCGACAGCTCTGGTGGCACTTCCAACTTTCAGTAGCTAATTGCTTGTGCTGTGTGCAGTTTGCCTGGAATCCCATATCTGAGACAGCCTGCCTGGCTCACAGATGTAGTGCTGTATTCTCTGTGTGTGTGATCTGCTCATTCTGTTAATTTGTTTGAAAGGCCAGCACAGCTTCCAGTGTGATTTAATCATGTTGACTGCTGACACTGCCAGGAGATTGTCAAAATATTGCAGGGCTGCCAGGAACCCTTGCTGCTTTCCTGGGGACAGCTAGGGAAGTGACCTTTTACATGTGAATTTAAATTTCTAGTTTAGGGGAAAACATTGGGGTTTTGCTGAAAGCCAGCCTGGACTAAGCCATGCTCCTTGAGCCTATTCTCAGTGTCCTATCCCTTCCTGCTTTCCCTTGCTGCAGGTTTGCTGGGACTGGTCTCTGAAATGGAATCAGGCTTTGGAGAAGGGAGTTTTACACCAGCAGAGGGTAGGGAGCAAAAGACCTGTGCCATCACCACAGGGGAAGGTGTTCCCTGTGGAGGAGGGCAAAAGAAGGAGCCCTGGGCAGGCAAGGAGCAGTAATAGCTCCTGTGGGACTTATCATGACTCTAACTTGTGCAAGCACAGCTCTGCTCTGCCAGTCAGTGCCTCTTGCATGGATGGCTCTGGTATGAACCTCACAGCAAAGCCACTGCTGCCACTGTGAAGTTAAATAGGATGGCACTTGCCAATCTTTTAATATCCATAATCTCTTACTGTACCTTTGGGTTTGTGAAGGCGTGGGCTGAAAGCCATTCTTTGCTGTAAATTTGCATTAAAATACCTGTTGGGTTCTCAGAAATGTATGTACCTGTTGCTCCATCCTGATTATTAACCTCCCCTGTTTGCTCATTTGTGGGTTCTGTTTTCTTTCCAGCATTGTGGCTCCATTTCCTGTTCCTGCTTCTGTTTCTTTGCTCAGCACTGATAATGAATATTGGGGGCAGCGAGCAGGGAAAAAGTTGTTCTAGCCCAGCATGGAAGTCTTCTGGAATGCTCTAGGTGTGGGGAATGACCTGGAAAATGTTCCTTGAGTGCAGGTGCCTGTCTGCAGCTGCCTCTGTGACCCTGTGTGTCCCTTGGGGCAAGCTGTGGAAACCCAGCTGTGCCTTCACCAGGAGGTGCAGGTGGCTTTCTTGGGAAGCTCCATGCACAGAAAACACCATCCCTGAGGTGCCTGCCCTTAGACAGCCAGGGTGGGCCAGGGCAGGAGCTAGGCTGTCCTGGGACAGGCAGGGATTCCTGGCTGGGACCACAGCCAAGTGCTGTGTCCTCCCTCCTGGCCCCTGTCCCCAGCAGCTGGGAGCTGATCTCAGTGCCTGCTCCTGTGTCACTGTGCCCAAATTAGGGGTTTGGCAGTCTGGAGGTGGCAGCGCCTTGTATCCAGTTGCTGCCACTCTGTCAGCATTCAGACACCCCATGGGCTTTGTCTGTGACCTGTCCTTGCTGCTGGGCTGGGATGGCCGGGCTGCTGTGCAGGAGGCGCAAAAAAGGAGGTAGGAAACGCTTCCTTTGTGGCAGGAATCTCTACACAGAGACCTGCTGTGCTGGGCTGTCCCTGGGAGGCAGCTTTGGGAAGCTTTGCGCTGGCAGAGCCTTGCTTTGATGGCAGAGGTGGGAGAGGATGTTGTGATCCCATGGGATCTGGCACAAGACATGCTGTCTGAAGACAAGCATGAAGGTTTCATGTGGTTCTTCATGTCATGAGGGATGGGGGCTTAATACACAAATTTGCATTCATGTTTTCTTCCATTGTAGTAAATTGTTCAGGAACAAGGTATTTTTGTACCTTGGAAGAGTAGAGATAATTTTTATATTAAAATAAAAAAGTGCATCACCTTACTTGAACTTTTGGGAATAAATCTAGTTTAGCTGCATTTAGAAGTGTTCTGCCTTGAAATGTGTGCATAATTTTTTTTTCATATACATACACTGTGCCACGCATTCACTGCCCAGAGGAACTTTGCAGCTCTCCTCTGCATATTTTCAGAGCACTGGGAACAATGATGCCCTGAATTTACTAAACGCTTGGCATTCCCAGAATGACAGCACTGCTGTGATAATGAAGAGTGCTACATCTAGAAACAAGGCTCGTAGTTCCTAAATAAGTCTGACTTAATTGTAGTTTAGGCATTTATAGTCCTAGCAGGGTTTTAAAAATCAGACTTCGGTTTCCACATGGATTGTCTTGTGCCTCCTGGTGGCATCATGATGTAGGAGTTGTTGGAGTGAGAAAGCTCTAGTTGGGAATAGTGCAAACAGGGCTGGGGAAGGCACACTGTCACACCTGGTTTGATCTGTTGTATGAGATCTTGCTCCCTGACTTTTTTGTTCGTGGACTTTTTCAAGAAAAATGAGAAGGAATGCTGAAAAGGGGAACTTAAGAATTTCTTTACCAGCATCTTTATTCAGCAGGTTGAATCTCAGCCTGAGGACACTGTGTTCTGTTTGCAATCAGGAACCATGGGGCATAAACCATCAGGTCTCAAAATACCAGACTGGGGTTTGTTGCTTGCACTCCATTAAGAGGATTTTAGTGGTGATCAGTACTGTGCTGTGAACCAGAATTAAGTAACCTCTTGGGACTGCAATTAAGAAACGTGAGGACCTTGTTTTAAGCACCTGGTTCATTTTTCTGTGAGGGAAGGAGCGGGGATTGCAGTGAATTCTTGTTCCCTGTCCCCTCCTCTGTGGCTGTAGGATCTCTGTCTTTTCCACCTCTATGAGGCAGGAGAGCAGCAAGTCCTGATGCAGAGTTTTGTACCCTTCACAGTCTGCATGCTAATGTCAAACCTCTGGTATGTTTTTCCAGTGGGAAAGGGGAGTAGTGACTGCTCCTGAAGGGGAGAGCTTGCAGGGATATTGTGACCATTATTTAACTGTTCCTCCTTTTCTTTCCTGAGAAAAGTTTGCCTAGCAAACCTTATTTATTTGGAAGTCCTTGCTTTTCCCTGAAAAGAGTTGTGGGACTCTTCCCAAAGGAGACTGCACCACCACAAATGCTGCCACAAGTAATTTTAGTTCATGCTTGCACAGAACTGTCACTGAAAACATGGAACTGCTGTGGTTTCATGCCTTGTAATCAATGTCATCTGAGTTTAAGGGGAGATGTGCCTTGGAGGGTGGGAAAGTGTTACAGCAGTGCTGGTGCTTTGCTTACTGACAAGCTCTGTGAAAATACTGAAGAACTATTCAGTGTTTGTCCTCAAGTTTAGTTCCCTTCTAATGTCAGGATGTAGGGAAGTCTTCTAACATCCATTTTATTTATGAAGTGTGCTTTACTGAGCTTCCCAGTGAGAGTTGTAAGTTTAGGACAGCTTGAAGTAAAAAAAATTCAGATTTGTGTTCACTACATCATGGCACATCTATTTTATCAAGTGACAGCACTGGAATTAAATACATTTTCATCTTTATGTGGTAGGTCTCCCTAGGATTCTCTGAGGATTTAATAAGGCCAGTAGCAAGTTGCATGTTTTGCAGCTGGAAAGGGTGGTGATGTGATGAGTGATGGTCATGCTGTCAGAAAAGGGGTTTGTTTTTACAGTTTGATGTCTGCTCTAGGTTGGGGCCATCCTGCAGGCAAAGCTCAAACCCCTTCCTTTTGGAGAAACAAGCACTCTGAGCTTGTTCTTACCACAGAATTGGGTTTCTTGCTAAAAGTTTCCAGCCACTTCTGTGGTAGCTCTGTTTAATAGGAAGCTATAAAAGGATGTTGCTTTGATTTTATTTTCCACTGTGGCTGCAGTTCTTCATGCCATAAACTGTGGTCCTGTTCTGAAATGGATCTACCAGATGTTGTCTGTTATTATGAACAGTGTCCCCAACCCCTATATATACACCAACTTTAAATTTATTACATTCTTCTGGTTTTTTTTTTTTTTTTTCTTCTATACAGTGAGTGACCTCCAAGAAGAAGGTAAAAATGCCATCAATGCACCCATGAACCCAAGCTCTGTGGACATCCATCCAGAAGACACACTATTAGGTAAAGTTTTCGTGCTGCAGAGATGGTCTGTGAAGGGGGCCACTCTGGCCCCCACATCATTTCTTCCCTGCTGAATGTAGATTGCCCAGTGGGAACTGAGAGGGTTGGAAATGACAATTGGAAAAGGTTGCATGTTACTTGTAGACTGGAAATTAAAAAAGTAAATGGACTTGGAAGAGCAGTGCCAAGTGAGGTGGTTTATGGACTATCTCCCATGTCCATCCCCATTCTCTCAGTCTGAGTCCCTACAAGAGAAACAACATCATTTAATAGCAAAAAGTGTTAAAACCTGTTGAAATAAACCACTTTTGTCTTTTCTGGCCACATCTCTTAATCTATAGGATTAGTTGAGGCAAGCTAGTTATGAAACAGTAAATCAAATATCAGGACAAATTAAAAAATAGTAAATTAAAACCAGAAGGTGTTAGTCATTTGCATTTTCTGACTAGGAGAGTAGTAGGAAATGCAAAGTACTTTTTTCTTGAGATGTGGGCAAAGCGTTGGCTGCTCTGCATTGATGTGTCTGGATCAGGAGTGTCTCCAGTGATTTCCTCTGGATCCCACTAAAGCTGGGTATGTCCTTAGGACTGCTGCTGAAGGCGTGTCCTGCAGGGATGTGATGACCAGTGAGTATTAAACTGAATTCTGTGGTAAATCATCTTCTGTTATGGGTTGAGTCCCATTCAGGGTTAGTGTTTTGGGTGTGTGGTGGGTGTCACTTCCTGATGATGGACTGCCTGAACCACCCTAGGCAGTAATGGGGAAATAAAGGAACAGGGGGTAAAAAGGCAGCAGTAAACCATGATATAATTCAGAACCAGAAATAATTAATGTTTTTTTTTCATTGGTTTGTGGAAATTTTTCAAGTGTGTTTAGGTAGCACTGTCTTATTTTTTTTTAATAAAAATGAAGAGCCCAGGAAAATACTGACCCCAAATGTGTGAGTGAGGTCTAAGTCATCCAGTTAGATGCTGGTTACTAAATACAGTGTGGTCAGTCTCATGTCCAGGATGTGTCATGTTTCCCATCTGACAGCAGTGAGGTCACTGCAGGCTGGTCACTGCCAGGTTTTAAAGGGTTCCACTGAGCTGTGTGACAATGACCTGAGCAATGGTGGTACCAAAATCCCTCCTTTGTTGTCCTGACAGAAAGAAAGAATTGAAAAATCAATAGGAAAATAGAATTGCCTATGACCTGCCTTCTGGCCATTAGAGAGCACTTCTCACACCTCTCAGCAACAGAAGACACACAAGACTTTACACCTGTGAAATCTTTCCCCCATGCACCAGCACAGCTGATACAAAGTGGGGTGGTTTTATTTCATAAGGCTAATCAGAGGTTGAGGCGTTCCTGCATTCAGGAGCACATGTGTGACCAAGTTTTGGGGAAGCAGAGGATGGAGGCACCAACTCTAAGCCCAAATCTCAGCAGCTGCACTGAGTGTGGTGCATTAAGCTCGCTGTATTCTTCCAGGTGCTGCAATTTGGGACAGGTGTTTTCAATTAGAAGTTCAGTTCAAACTGAGGAGAAGGAGCAAAGCAGTTCACTATGGGTTTGGTGTGTTACTATGAATGTCCCCACATAAGGGCAGGGATTTTCCTGAATCATTCTGCGCTGTGGGGGGAAGGGGAGACAGTCCTGATTTAGGGAAGTGGGGCTGTGCTGTCACTAAACTTGCCTGGCACTGGGGTCATTGGACATCCCCTGGCTGAGAGGATGAGTAGGCACTGCCATTTCTCCATCAGCTGACCCTTCATGGTGTGGGGTTGTTGCAGGGCACATTTGAAGTGGATCTCACTAAAGTTTCCTCTCTTACTTGAACAGAGGAGAATGAGGAACGCACTATGATTGATCCTAACTCAAAAGAAGACCCCAAGTTCAAGGAACTGATCAAGGTAGGAAATCAGTGTTTTGTCCTTCTTCAAACCTTTAACTAGTGAGCTGGAGTTATTTGCAAGCTGGTCACCCAAGGACACAGTTGAGGAATGACAGCTTGTTACTAGAGTGTGTTGTGGAAACTGAGATGAAGGTCAACAACGAGGTAAGGCTAAAAGCAACAGTGAGAGGGACAAGGAAAGGCTGAATGTCAGGGTGCTCATGGAGTTATGGAGTAAAGCTCCACTGTGTCCATTTCTATCCCTGTGATTATCACAGCAAGGGTCAGTGCTTGCCCTGAGTCTGTCTGCAGTCCCTACACATGAAATGTAGGTGCCTTCTGTTTGTGAAGGCTGGCAAGGAGCTTTGCAAAGCATTGGTGAGGTTTCAGGAGGAGAAAGAGTAGGACTGAAATGTTATGGGGCAAAGAGGGGACCTCTTGTGTCATGGGAAAGCTGGAACTGAGATTGTTCTTGCCCTTCACTCTGGCCTCAGTTTACCTGTGTGCTGGGTCAGGGACAGGTGGTTCTGAGTCTGTCTCATCACTGGACACACCTGCCCAGGGTGTTGGTAAGGTGTGCCCAGGTGTGCTGGTGTTAAGTGAGACTTCCTGACTGAGCAGTGCCCACAGTTCCTGCCTGGCACAACAGAGGACTTGCTCTGGAAGGACTCATGTCTGGGAGAACCTTTTCTATGCAGAAAGTTGTTGGGGTTAACAGAGTGCAAGCTGGAGCATGAGGGGAGGGATGGCGAGCCTGAACAAGTGTGATCCCTTTCCAAAAGGTATTTGTGCTGGTGTTACACTTCCCACTACACTTTCCCTTCACTTCCTTAAAATAATTGTAAAAATATTTTTTGTTGGAAATGACAATACAGCTATATCTGTGTGGCTATGAAAACTCTGGATGGTGCATACCATTTCCTGAGAGGGGGCTGAGCTTGGGCATATTCCCTGCTGGAAATCTGATGCACCCTGGCTGCTTCTTCAGAGTAAACTGCTTCAGCAAATGCCTCACCAAACTGCTCACCTGGTACATCTTTAAAACAAGCCCAGTGATCTGTTATCACCACTGCAATAACGTGTTCAGCATCACAAAACCACATCAGACTGAGTTTAGCAAGGAGCTGTGCTCAAATTTCTGTTATTTTAATTCACTGGGAGTACATTGTGGTTTTAAATTAAGTGACTACACATTCTTTCTTTGTTGGTACCTAAATCCATTAATTCTCTCAAAGGTGCAGTGGTCTTGCATCACCCTCTCAGAATGTAATGTGGTTTCTCTGCTAGTGGAGCACTGATATTATCAGCTGAACAGGAGTCATTGCAGTGGAGGAACCAGATGTACTCTGGGATTCAGGAGACTTGATATGGAGACCACAATTGCTTTTAAATGATGAATTTTCCTGCCGAGTTTAATACAAGTTTCTAAGTCTTCCCCAGATGCTGTAGGTCCAGCAAGGTTATATTTTTTCAGATTAAAAACCTGAAAACTTCCAGGAGGAATGAGACCAGGGCCAGAAGAGCGCTTGGGGATAATGTTAGAGTGCATTGCAGAGCCAGGTTCAGGGTCACTAGGCCAGTTCACACTTGCACAAGGAGAGAGGTTCCAATGGAACCAATCATCTGGTGCAGGGAGCAGCATGGAACTGGAGATTGTTTCCTTGGGATCATCCTCAAAGGAGGGATGTGCTCTGTAGAGTGCCTGTGTCATTTGGGTAATTGCATACCTTTCAGTAGTTAGAGTTTTTACAGAGATTCAGCAGCATTGATGTGAATTCACACTCTGTTGATGTGAATCTGTAAGCCAGGGAGAGATTTGAATTATGCTGGAAAACTTACTTTATACTACAGAGTTTGGATAATGCCCCCCCGCCCCCCCAAAAAAAAGAGTAATTTATTCCTCATTTTCTGTTCCTTGGTGGTTAATGGCATTTTCCAAAGCCCCAGTGCTGGAGGAGAATTGCTGTGCTTTAGAAACCCAGCCAGCAGAAAAGTGTCTGCCCCACAGAGCCTGAAAGGAAAGCTCTCCACAGACTAGTGAGGAGTGGGAACTTGAATAGGTGGAGGTTTTTACAGCTCCAAGTGGTTCCTTTTCTCTCTTTCCTCTCAGAGAGGAATGTGCCAAGAGCAGCAGCACACCCTTGTGCCTTTTCAAAGCTGGCAGTGGGACCCAGTTTCACTGGGGCCAGCCCAGATCTCTTTCAGCACCAGAATTAGAGGTGCCAAGGTTTGCCATCACTGATGCTGAGTGTTTCTGTCCTGCCAGTCGCATGCAGTGGGGTAAAGGGATCTCAGTGCAAAGAGGCAGCAGAGATATCTGCTGCTGACTCTGCTTTAGAACCTCTTTGTCTCCACCAAATGTTGGTTTAATTCCTGCTAGCCTCATGCCATAGGAATTATATGCATTGTGGATTGGGCATTTGGAAGTGATTTTGACAAAGCTTTTGTAACTCTAGAGGGACAGACTGTGCAGCATTGTGGTAATACAGAGACCAGCAGATGAAAAACACACCAAAAAGCCTCGTTCCTCTCTCTTAGTAAAGCAAATATACGGAGAATCTCCTTGTTGAAGGCTGCTTAGTTAGAGATGTGAAAATACCCGCTTTAAGTCTTGCACATAGGAAAAAACATGCCTGAAAGTGTTGTTTATCATCATGGACCGTTTTCTAAAAATAGACACAATTTGTCAGTACGAAGAGTTCAGCAAAGTTCCCTCTCTGGCCAGCAGCTTTTTCAAACTCACTTCATTTGCCCTGTGTGTATTGAAAACTTGGTACATGGCTGAACAGACTTAAAGCTGAAAATTCAGATCAGGGAAAGAGAGATGAGTTACTGCCTTTATTTATGTGTGTATAAATATTGTATTCACAATAGGCTCTGTTTGTAGTGTCTGAAATATGTAAGGTTGTTTTACTTGTTGTCCAATATTTGCTCATTTTCTGTATTTCAGTAGAAAAAATATGATAAAGATCTTCTGCAATTAAAGAATAATAATTGAATAATAATTGAATGCAAAATTTTAGAACATCAGCTTGCAAGAATTGGGTCCTGTCTGAAAGTGCCTTGACCACAGGCAGCAAGCCACAGTTGTAGGGTGGTTTTCCTCCCTGCAAAGCTTTCTGTAAGATTGGCTGAGAACTGCAACAACTTCTAGCCTCTAAAAGACTCATCCAAACTTTATACAGATCCAAGCACTGCTGCTCTAGGCACGGCCTGAAAAGAGTAAATATTCTCATTTGTCGTAAAACTTTCACTGTCCTGGAAGATACCAACTTTTCCCATGTCTGGTTTTATGGCTTTTTTAGGTTTACTGAGGTGAAGAAAAAACCAGAATGAAGCCACTGTCCTTTGACGTGTGGTTTGTCACGTGTGACCAGATGGAACCAAGCTTCCTGAAAACTCTGTGATCTGCTTTTGGCACAAGAAGCCTTCCCCGTGGTTACAGAGTGCCAGTGCTTTGTGCATAGCTGAATATGAATTTTTGCTATTAATTTTCATGCTCAGCCCTGAAGCCAGTCTCAAACCTTTGATCTCATTTTCCTAATTCCCCCAGAAGCTGAGGGGAAGTGGGTCACTGAAGCCAGGGTTTTCTTTCTGTGCTGTTTTTGGTGGCTGAGCTTCCTGTTTTCCCATTGTGCCAGATTTGTTCTTGTATTTTGTGTTGTTTTGCATTTTTTCCACTACTGTACAGCAGTGACTGTGGGGTCTTTATGCCCTTGAACTCTGAATTTTTACAACTACAAGTGCACATGTCTGAGCATTTGGCCCAGTTCAAAATGCCTTAGATGAGTGCAGATATGCATAAAATATCAGGCATGGTTGTGAGGACATAAGAATATCATATAAACTTTTTAAAACCACACTGCTAGCCCCAAATATTATAGAAGGCTAGAGAGAAGCAGCTTTTGATGAGCCTAAAATTGAGCTGCAGTTGTGTGAAGTGCTGGCACAGAAAGGAAGGAATGGGTAGAGGAGTGTGAGACCAGGCACATCGAGGTTAAGCATCTTTTCGTGCAGAAGAAAAGCTCTTGTCTTTCCAAGACAACGTGTCTGTGTCAGGCTGCTAAAATTTCGAGACATTCAGGTTATTGAATATTTTGTGCTTCTGCATTTTTATGAAGGAGAAATCACAAAGGATGCAGAGAGCTGAGACTTTCCATGAGCAGAGTCAGAAACTATTTCTGCATGTTCGTTGTTTCAATAAGCAACATGGTGTTTCCTCTGTAAAAATTTAAAAAAAAAAAAAATCTCTGCTGAAAATTTTTTCCAGGTTTCTAATTAAGACATAATCAAGAAAGGCTTGGGTTTTTTGGTTTTTTTTTTTTTTTTTTTTTTTGTTACAGTACTTTCCATTCTTCAACAGCCGTTGAAGAAAACCACCTGGATTTTTTTTTCTTCACTTTGTAAATGCATTTTTTGTAGTGTGACTAGAATTATAGTCTGAATAGTAGAGAAGTTAGAATGTTCTTTGGGATATTTTTCTTTGATTCGAGTACTAAACTATTAAAATAACAAAATAATTATGGCTAGACCTGTTTGTGTCCTTTTTATAGTTTTTTTACCTAAAGCTTTTCAGTGCTAAATTTTTGTGAAACATTAAATTAGCAGATAGTGTGAGTATTTTCTTTCCTTAAGACCCTGTATTGTGATTCCTGTGTATCTCCACTCTTGCAAATGGGATATTGGATCTTAGATTTTATTCTTTTAATTTCTTGACTGAAATTTCTTGAATTTCTTTTAATTTCTAGATTCTGGCTTCAATACCATTCAGCACAGGACAAACAGAATGTGTATTGATGGTTTCAAATAATTTAGCATCCTGAGTCTTCCTTTAATAAAGCTTTTGAGGACCTCTTGAAATCCAACCTCTTCTTATAGGCACTGTAAGGGGATCTGATAATTAAATATCTTCTGCTGAGCTTCAGATAAGATTTGAAAGTCTGTTCTGTAAATCTCACCGAAGACCTAAACCTCTTCTGACTTTGATTTCTTCAGTTGATTTTTAATGGATGTCTATGTGTTTCAAGCGTGTATAATTATGGAATTAAGCAGCCACCTTTGAAAATCTCTTTCTGGATGATGTCATGTTATCTAGGACTGATTTTTTTCTGTATAACTGGTGAAGTTTTTGAGGTGAAAGATAATATTGTGCTTCTCACTGGCTTCCAGCTGTGGTAATCCTTTGCTGGCTTGTCACAGGGGAGCAGTGGGGTGATGCTGCTGCTGCAGAGCTCATCCTTTTGTGCATCCATCTGTCCTCAACCACCTCCCCTCTTCTTGTACCTGTGTGAGAGAAGAGCACTTCTGCCTTTATTTTCAAAGGCAGGTCTTTGGAAGAGTCATTTTTATTGTTGGGGTTTTAATCCCTCTGGGCAGCTTAGAGGGCAAAGGTGATTTACATGGGTGAGCATTGATGCTGATCCTTGCTTTCCATGGATTGAGCACTTGCCAAATCACTCAGCTGAAATCTGCCACTTACATCCTATGTCCCTATGTTTTGAGCTGACTTTCAGCCCTGTGTATTTTCAGCATGCTTTGGAAGTACTGAAGATATGGATTACAGGTACATGAAGCATTTCATGTTCAGACTGTAAACTTTTCCACAGCCTAGCCAAATTTATTTGAGGTTTTTAGGTTGAATGAACATCAGTAGCCAGATGGAAAAACTTAAATATCATCATGACCAACATATTCAAATGCCTGTATCCCTAGGATTCCCAAATTTCCAGATTTTCCACTGCAAACCTACATATATTTTGTTTATTTGCTTTTGTTTCACAATCTCTTGTGTATTAAAGCCCCAGAACTAACTTAGCCATCACAACTGCCAAGAAGAGGCAGAAATATGGGGTCTAATCAGAAAGTGAATTTAAAAAATCCTCAAATTAAGGATTACAGAATCTTTAAATGAAGCTCATTGTATTTAGGTGGCTCTGGTCAATGGAATTTTCATGTCTGTGATTGACAATACTCTTTTACAGAACCAAGGAAGTAGCAGGAGTTAACATTGTATCTCTTCCCACAGATCTGTGTTATTTATGTGAAAATAATTTTCATTTCCAAGCAAAAAATTGGAAGAGAATGCTACTACCAGCTTCAAATGGTCAAAGCTTGTTTTCCTGTAACTAGTTGGAAATAGTTGTCTTTGGCACCTGGGAAACTTAGCTTCTTTTCTTTTTAAAGATTCTTTATGCTCATTCCTGTTTCACAGGTGACTGAATGATTTTTGTAGTTATGGTAGTCAGCTTATGGGAACTGTTAAAACTGTAAAATGATGCAAATCTATTTAATCAATATTTTAATTCTGGACTTTTGTATTCTGCAATAGCTGAGGATAAAATGCCTTGTCCTGTTGTCAAGACCTGAATTAAAAACAATAGGGGACAATGAGATGCTTTTAGTCTACTTTTTTTAAAAAATTCACTTCTTATCTCTGCAAATTGGAAATACATAAATATGCTTGCAGTACACCTGTTTTACAGTCCTGGATACTGCCTTGAATGAAAGGAAGGTATTTCAGTTGGTTTTAGACTGCTTTTTCTGTGCTTGCAGGTTCTAATTGACTGGATTAATGATGTGCTGGTGGAGGAGAGGATCATTGTCAAGCAGCTTGAAGAGGACCTTTATGATGGGCAGGTGCTGCAAAAGCTGCTGGGTGAGTCCACACAAGAGAAGGTGACCCCAAAGACTGGGAGGGCCCAAAATTAACCTTTCCCAAAGCTGCAGACTGTGCAGTAACTCAGCATCTCTGGGGGATGTTTGATTTCACTGGAAGCTGCCTCAGCTTCTCCATGTGTTCTCCTCAGGCTGTCTGCTGAGAGGGGAGGAAATCCAGATGATTCCTTGGTATCTGTTTCATGGACTAACTGTAGTCCAGACAGCTGAAATAGAGGGTAGAAAAGGAGTGAAGAGGTTCATGTTTATGGTGCCTGCAGTCCAAAATTTTGTCAGTCTAGTTTGCTTTTGAAAGCTTTTGGGCTGAGAGCTGTTTTGAGGTCCTGATAGTATTACTTTTGGGGAGAAAAAGAGAATGCATGTGCTCAAAATGTGCACTTCTGTGTGAATGACACATGAGGGGATACACTCGGTTGAGAATTTGGGATTTTGCAGCCCCTTTCCATCTTTTTTAAAAGAATTTTCTTTTTTTAGAGAATTTTAGCTCCTGTCTCTTTTGCAAGGGCCACAACAGAGAGGAAGAGAAGAATGAGTTGTCTACAGCTTTGGCCACAAATAATGATATTACATAAATAGAACTGGAATTTTGGTGATGGAATTTTACACATTTTCTTGCATTATTATTTTGGAAGTAATCAACTATGATGTGACAATGTCAACAACATGACAAGATTGTACAAACTTACTTTTTAAATGAGTTCCACTGAGCTAATCCTGGGTCGTATGAATCTTGAGGGTCTGAGGATGCAAAATGTGCTTTAGCTCGAATTCATACCTTCAGCTAACCTGAAATAAAGCTTATCAAGTTGAAGTAAATATTCATATGAAGTATTTCCCAATTATTGTCCTAAACTAACTTTAAAATGTCCTTTACACCTGTGCAGATTCCTTGTGCAGTGAAGGGTGTGTTGTGCCAAATGCTTTTCTGCAGTGAAAGAAATTGGAAGGTATAATTAATATTGCTGCTAGCCTGATGTCTAGCTGAAAGTTGTTACATATTTTGACACCTGGTTGATGAGCATGTTCAGCCAGACTTTCCAAGTTTTGTCACATTTTTATTGGAACTGACACACTTTGGTGAAACCTTTACTTTCAGCTATTTTTCCTTCCAAGGAAAATAATCCTCTTAGAAAAGTTCTAGTGGACTCCAGTGGTCTGTGCTTGTTACCTCCACAGAGTTTAATCTGGTTTTGTCTGCCTTTTGTATTTCTTTATTTATTTTGCTTGTTTTTCCCATGCAGAAAAATTGGCTGACCGCAAACTGAATGTGGCAGAGGTGACGCAGTCTGAAATCGGTCAGAAGCAGAAGCTGCAGACGGTCTTGGAAGCTGTCCATGATTTACTCCGACCCCATGGCTGGACAATCAAGTGGAATGTTGACTGTAAGGGCTCTCATGGTGTTTTCTGTCTCGGTGTGTGTGTGTGTTGCACTTAGGAAGTCTGCTCAGAGCATTTTCCCCAGTATCCTCCAGTGCAGTGAAAAGCAAGTGATGGGGTCTGTGATCAGAGAGGATTTGGACTTGTAAGTTAGGCTTAAAGGAAGGGGAGAATCCAGGCTTTGCTGCCTGTGGAGTTACACTGTAGGCCTTACTAATTCAGGAAAAAGAGGAAGAAGGGTGAAAAGACTGTGTTGACCAAAAGCATTTTTCACTGCCTTTTCCTAGAGCTGTTGATTTAAAATAACACCTCAGTATCTTTTCACTTTTGCTTCATCTCCCTTGTTCCCTGCAGCCATCCATGGCAAGAATTTGATTTCCATCCTTCACCTGCTGGTGGCTTTGGCCATGCATTTCCGAGCTCCCATCCGGCTGCCCGAGCACGTGTCTGTGCAGGTGGTGGTTGTACGGGTGAGTACCAACCCTGGGAGGAGCAGAGGGGATCCTGCAGGACTGGGCTGCTCACACACATTGCCTCCCACCTCTGGTCACTCAGAAAATGTGTGTCCCAGTGGCTTGATGAGTCCCATTCCCAGGAATGTATTTTTTGGGTTGCACGTGCCTAAATGAAACCCCAAGAACAGCTCATCTTTAGTAGTGTTGGGGCCGCCCTTTGCTATTGCAACAGCAGCTCAAAGGATGCAATGGGATTTTGTATAAGGGAGCGTTGGGTTTGTCATTTCTGACACTCCAGTACAGTTCTTTTGCCATGCATTTTTTTGCAGAGAAGCCATTGAAACCTCAACAGCACAGGAAGGAGTTTCAGCACATAAAATCTTCCAAATCTGGAATGCCTCTTAGCAGGATCGTTTTTCCTCAATGACTTCATGTGCAGACTTAGACATGTTGTTTCCCTTGGCAGGCCTGGTAGAATTTCATCATTTCTTTCAGAGTCTTGTGTTTTTGTTAGCTTTCCTTAGATATGGGGGAGAGATCTGACCTAAGGAACCCTCACTGCTTCCCCCTTGCCCTAGATACTGCTCCAGTTATTCCTTTCTCTGCTTGGTGTCAACCATTTCCTTTCCCTCTACGAAGACTCTTCTTTCAAGCATCTGTACTTCTTTTTCCCTTGCCTTCTATGGCAGTGAAAGCTTCCCATGGGAACCCAGTTTTCCTCCCAGCTGCTGAACCCCAGGCAGATGTGTTCCAGCTGGCACTCCGCTCCTGCTGTGCCTGTTTGCTGTGGCACTCACTCTGCAAGTGCCATTTATTGTTCCAGCTGTGAGATTCCTTTCAAGAATCAAGAAGATAAAGTGATCCCACAGCCTGTTTTGCAAACCTGGATCCCCTTACAAGATGTAGGGTAGTTGATTAGATGAGCTTCATTTTGCTTTATATTTAAGTAATGGTGTTTTCCAGGTTGCCTGCCTGGATGCTCTAGATGTGCAGGGTGTGATGTAAATGAGAAATTGATGGATGCTCCCTGGTTCACAAGAAATGTGTGTATTATCTATAGAAGGTGATTTTGAACTGATTTAGTTCTTTCAGAACTAAAGTCAGAATTTAAGAACAGTGAGTTAGTAATAAAGTAATATGAATGTAAGTAGGAGACTGATTTATTTTTACATTTCTTTTGTCTGTCTTGGAATAATAAGGGGGGATATGTAAATATGAGTTGATCAGCAACTCTCTCACACCCTGATGCTGAAAACCTCCTTCTGTGACGTGTCTTCTGTAACTGCTAAGGCAGAAAAAAGTACTAGGTAGAGAGGTAAAGCCTCCCTTTCCTTGTCCTTAGTTCAAGCTTCAGAACCATCCATCTCTACAGCAGAGGGAAGGCTATGGAGAAGGTTTCCACTTCTTTTCCTGTTGGAGGGATGTAGAGGAGACTCCATTTGGTTGACCAGAGTCCCTGGGTATTGAACCTAGGGTGACAGGAGGGCACAAAGGCTGCAAGAAACCAGGCAGGAGAGAGAGAGCAACACCTGTGTCCCCAAGGGAGTCAGGTCCCCTGAAGGTGTCAGGTATAGGGGGAGTTAAGTCAAATCCTAGAGGCTCTTGCTCTTGGATCTAGAGCCTGGAGTCCTGGCATGGCCACAGCTGGGCCTGTGCAAGAGGAGGCTTCTCTCAGCCCCTAATCCACTGCTAGGAAAAGCTTGCAACTCTACAGCTTTGTTTATTTAAATGGAAAGTGAGGGATGGTATGAAACAGAGCATGTTTGTTCTGGAAAAAGAACTTTTGCCTTATAGTTTGGTAAACTGAATTTTTGTAGCTCAGCATCCATAATCTTGTCTAAAAATACATGCTGGTTCAGTAACACAGATCTCTTTAAATGAACTTTGTTAGCCTTTGTTATACTAATGACAAACAGAATGGTGAATATTGTTCCTAGTCCAAATAAGAAAACTACTATTAAGAAGATTATTGTCACTATTACCAATTTGTTTTGAAGTGATCTCTTGTTACATATCCCAGTGATTAATAGGGTTCTGTCAAACTAGATCACAGCTAACATAAGGTGTTAACTGAGAGGTTTTCATTTTACTGCCTCTTTTTGCTTGGATATACATTTGAGGGGGTGAATAAACAGTTTAAGTGACTTGTGTGCAAGTCTTTCAGAACTGAAACAAGGAAACCGTGCAAGATGCTGTGGGAGTGTGGTGCAGGCACACATCCACACTGAAATTATCAAAACTAGCCAAGTCTCATTTTCATGGGTGACTTTGTTTATCTTTATCCACCTGTTGAGCTGTCCTCACACTGTGCAGATCCCTGAGGTGCTTCTTACCCAAAAGGACTGTGCTTACGCCATGAAAATAAAGTGATTTAGCAAGTTACTACCAAGATGTGTGCATTTCCTCAGCCCATCCCAGAGCAATGATGAGCTTGTCTAAGTGCTGTGGGCTCTTTTGTCTCTTACTTTCACTGTCCTTATCCACAAAATGAGATAATATGACAGCACTGTGCTACATGGAAGGCATTTATCCAGATATCCACAGTTTCATGGTGATTCTGCCCTTCCATTAAATTCTTCTCTGCCTTTAGCATCCTGAGGTGACAGACTGAGACTTTAAGATGCTGCATAATTTTTTTTTAATTAAAAATCATTGATTTAGAATCTGAGAAATATCTGTAGCTCAATCTGGGTCTGTCAAACAGTGCACTCTCCTTTTTTGGTCCTGCACTGTTAAGTTCGCTCAGAAACCCACAAGCATTTTGGAGATGACTTCCTGTTTTACCTTCCTTGGCAGGAAGAACCTTTAGTAAATCTGTCTTTCCATACTATATGGACCAACCCAGCAGAAAGCCACTTTTGTTTTTTATTATTTCATAATGGCCTCCATGACATATCCTCTCTCAAGAGCCAAGTTCCTGAAAGAGTTACTTGGAAGTAACTTGAAAGCATTTTTGAACTCAACCTCCAGAATTAGTTTTCTTGCTGTTTTTGGTGGTTTTGGGTGGTTTTTTTTTTTTTTTTTTGTGGGTGTGAAATAGGAAATTAGGTACCCATGGCAATGTATGCCCAAGTTATTCAAGAAGGGTCCTGGCAGAGCAAAGGCCTTCTAGTTAAAATCCTGTGAGCAGCTGCTCTGAGTGCTGAGTTAGGGGTTGGGGGTGATACATGCTTTAATGCTGGTGTCACTCAACACGTGCCTGTCATTCCAGCCCTCCTCAGTGAGGGCAGGGAGGAGAGAAACTGTTGGTTTTGGTGGTGCTTCCAGTGAGAACTGAAAATACTGAGATTTTCCAGCTGATTCTACTGCCTGCTATTCAAAATGTAAGCTTGCATGGTGAACAAATACCCTAATTGAGGAAAACAAAAAAGTTCACAGAATTAAGTGTGAAAATTGTCCTTAAGGCTCCTTGTGTTGGTTATTTTTGCAAGGGTCTGGAATTGTTGTCTTTTATGCTTCACTTTCCTCAGCCTCATTGTTAAAATGGCAGCATGTCCCACCTTGTTGCTGCTGGGAGATCTGGGGTATCTTTGCAGTAATTCCCTTTTAGTTTGAGTTGCAGACAGAAAGGTCAGAGTCCAGGCAAGATGATGAATGGTGCCAGTGGTGGAAGGAATCAACATTTTTATCGAGGAATGATATTTGCTTTTGGATTGCAAGGTAGGAGACCCAGGCTTGCTGTGAGAGGGGAAGCAGTGCTTCCTTTTCCACGGGCTGGGGAGCCAGTGTTGGAATCCATTCCTCTTTCTTATCAGGCACTTGGAGGCATTACTCATCACTTACTGAGCTTTTGTTCACGGGTTACACCATCCTCTCCCTGGGGTTCAGGGTGCCTGGAAGGTCCCAAGCCCTGTGTTAACAAAGCAGAGATGTGGTGGGATGGAATAAAGACAGCATTGTTTTGTGTGCAGGAAAATACTGGCCTGTGAGATGCCTCCCCATTTTTCCATCTGTGCTGTCATGCTGGCTTTTTCCCCAAACCTCCTGGCACCGTTCCCGTGGCTCCCCTGGGGAAGCAGGATGAGATAGGAGTGTGATAGGGAAGTGAGGGCTGTGCAGCCCTGGCCAGCCTGGCAGCACAAAGCCCAGGGCTTCCTCAGGCATGGAGCTGGAACATCTCCCCCCGTATCTCCAGCCAGGCTCCCTCCCTTCCAGCAGCTCTGCCTGCCTTCCTGTCTTCAGCAGGGAGTGGAGGAGTTCCTCTTGCCAGTTTTTAGATTTCAATTCTTGTTTCTCAGACTGCTGCTGGGGAAGGATGTGTTTCTCCTCAAAGCTGTTCTCCCTAAGGAGTCCTTGCTTGAGGTTCATCTGCTGAAAATCATAGAGGTGGTAAAGATGTACAGAGCTTGTGCCCAGGGGGATGTTTCCCTGCTTATCTGAGCTGGAAAACTTTATTAACCCTCCCCTCAGTCATTCTGACAGACCTGGTTCCTAGATGGCTGCTGAGATTTGAGCTCTTTCTGTCAGCTTTTTGAGCACAGAAGGGGGATGAAAGAAATTCCTCTATTCAGGCACAATTTTGAAAGGAACCCATGGAGATGCTAAGCAAGTTTTTCACTCAGGTGAAAGCACTTCCACCCTCTGAGATATTTTGAAACTGTCTCAACACACGCTGTTTCTCTTGGGTAGAGACTCCTTATTCATGCAGAAAATTATGCCAAGCAGAGACAACCTGCTATCAGGGAAGTACTGTTCATTGTGAAATCATCAGCTGAACTTTGAGTGCTCCCTGTGTTTCCCTGGAGGATGTGTCCCTGTCAGGTGGCCCCAGTGCCATGCCTGCTTTAGGAGAGCTGTGCCAGCACTCTGGAGCCCTGGCCTGGCAGCAGCAATCTGGGAACAGCCCTGGCCTGGGAACACCAGAACAGTCAGGCTGCCAGATGTGGCAAAGTGCTGGTTGACACCATGATGTGACCAGGTGCCCTGCAGGGATCTCAGATGTGGCTGACAAACTCTAGACTGTGTTCCAGGCGTGATGCTGACTGTGGTCTGAGGAGGAGGATTGTTAGTGAGGCAGTTAGCTGCTAATATAGGTGTAAATATCCATTTCCCAAACATCCCTTTGGCTGTCAGCCTGATCCCTGCCACTGTTCTGGGGCCGAATCCTCCTGTGTCAGCTGTTTCAGCTCTGCCTCTGTGGAACTTAGTGAACTCACCCAGTTCTGTGCTCTGAAAGATGCTGAATGAGCCCCTGATGAGCTTCTCCTTCCTTCTCCTGATTCCATCTTCCTTTCCAGAAACGTGAAGGCCTCCTTCAGACGACTCATGTTTCAGAGGAGCTGACCACCACCACAGAGTAAGCACAAAATGCTTTGGTGCGGGGTGTGGGACCATTTCTAAGGGGGAGAGAGAAGTTTAATCTTTCCCCCATCCTTGCTTAAATTAATGAAATCTCTTAGTGTGGTGCTTTTTTGAACTACATGCAAATGATTTGGTCTCTGAAAATATGCTGTAAGGGAGAAGTGTCCTCTGGAAATTCTTGTCTTAGAAGCTTTGAACTGAAAGTGACTTTTGTGAGCCTTTTTCCCCTGCCTTCCTACTGCATGTAGCTATAGATACCTGCTCTCTGCTTAGTACTACTTTCTCTATTAAGTGAAAGGCTAATGTAGATATTTTGGGGAACAATTAGTTTGACAAAAGGCAATTCTTTGACATAGCTCTGTAAACTGAAGTGGTACAACTTAAACAGTGGAGAGAAGAACTCAGCAGAAATAAATAAAAAAACTCTCTTCCCTTTCCAGTTTTTGTACCAGCTTACTTTACATTATGTTTTCACAGTCCTTGTCATAAGGAGAAGGTTAGACATGCAGTTTGGCTTCAACTGAAAGCTGGAGTTTTCCTTCACATGGCCTGAAGGCAGCTTTTCTAAGAGGGGCTTACATGAGCCCTCCCTCAGTTTATCAGTGTATTGGCTCCCTGTAGGGTTGGCTCAGCTTCCCGTGGCTTTGAAGATAAATGAAGCACCATGTGGTGCTTAGTGGGGAAGATCATTCAGATGGAAGTGCTCAGAAATGAGATCAGAGTGTCTCTGTGTGGACATTAAAGATCTCACAGTGGTTTTTGTAGGATCAGAGCTCTGGCTCAGGTTTGTGAGCCAGAATTCCTCCCCTCTCTCCTGTGCCCTTGAACAATGCAGTGAGCTTGTGCTCTCCTCCAGATGTGGTTTGCCAGATGTGATCTGCAGCCTGGGGCTTGGACATTTTTTAGCAGGAAAGATGTTTGCAGATTTGCATGTGTGTTCGCAATGTGTATTTTATGGAGCTAATTAATATTACTAATTACAGTATTAAGAGGTTACTGCTTAATGGGTTGCATATCCAGATACAAATACACCTATGGAAAATGAAGTGATCAACAGAATCCAGCATTCACTGAATGCTTTCAAATTCCCCTGTGCAAATCAGGGCCTGATTCTCAGCTGATAAACATCTGCATATGTCAGGTGGTGTCACTGGCTATGGATGTGTTTCATATGTGGCAGTTTTATTTACATAACATTCACATAAAATGTATTTTCTTCAGCGAAATCAGGTCAAAGTGAGATAGATGGCTTTGCTTCTTGTAAGCTGTGTGCTTTAGATTGTATTTGTGGAAATGCACACACAAGCACATCCAGTCATTCACCCTCATAAACAGTGTGGATAAGAAGTCATATTTGTGTGTAAAATGTAATTAACCATTTCTGTTAATTTCAAATGGATTTCCCTGACATCACTGGAGCTCTGCTGGGAGCATTCCTGCAGCACATTAATAAAAGTTTTTAATTAATTAATAAATGCCCTGCTGGGGATATTCCTGCAGTTGGGTCTGGTCTGTGATGTGCTCAGCTCCCTGAGCTTGCCCAAGTTGTTGGCCCTCTGCAGGTTGAAGGAAAACTCCTTTTAGGGGCATTCTCTTGTCTTCCCAAATTGATTATTCATAAACTAACTTTTTGTTCTTGAATGCTCTGATTTGCAGGATGATGATGGGAAGATTTGGTAAGTAATAAACTTGACTCTGAATATTTTTGTTTGATTTGTGTCAGGCACAGAGATCTGGTCATTTTTCCTTTCAGCAGATCAATACAATGGGTTGAGCAATTCCATGAGGTTGGAATGTGTTGTGGGGGCAGCTTTTGTTATTCCATGCAGATGTGGAGCATAATGGGTAGGACCTGATTCCTTTGCATGGAGAATCTTTTCTCCTCTGTATTTGCTAGACTTTGAACTTTAAGCCTTACCAACTGTTTGTCTCCTCCTCTAAATAAAACTCATTTCTTTTGGCATTGATGCCAAAAGATTTCTCTTTTTGCATTTATTTTTTTAGTGGCATTAAGTAATTTTTAATTTTAAAGATGTATTCTCCTGAAAAGGATGAAAAGATTTTTTTTCTTTATTTGCCCATTATAATATGTCAAAACTCTAATTTCTCTTCTTGCAACATATCTACATTAAATATTAATAAGGTACTGGAAAATAAGTAATGTCAGGGAGTTATTGGGCCTAAATAATGTATCTTCAGATACCAAAAGAATTTAGATAATAAATATGTTTGTTTATTTGACAGAAGAAAACTATTAAAATGTGCTCTGTGAATAAAACTTATTTGATCATGGAAAAACTGTTAAAAACTGTGCTGAAAACAGATTGGATTAGATATTGATAGACACTGCTTTGAAGGTAGAGACATAATTTAAGCCTTTATACTGTCTGTGGGCTTTGCTCTTCATGCACTGCTGAATCAGAATTCACTTGAGTTCAGTTCTAAGCTTTACTGACATCAGAAGTGCAACCAATAATTTTAAATTAACCAAATTAATGTCTGAATTTGTCACTGAATGTGGGTGCAACCATAGCTACTTAAGTTAGGATTGGGGTATAGTCAGAACTTGTGTTTCATTTTAATTTTTCTTTCACCCACATATTTTGTGTACCAATTTTGAATGGCAGAAAAGGGCAATCAGTGAATATGTTTATTTTCAGTTACCTCTAGAATTCCCAGTTTGCTCTGGCATGTAGCCACACACCAGAATAGGGTGCTGACTTGGAGCTTGGGTCCCTTGTTACGTGACTTTCTGAGGAGAAAAACCTTTAAGCTTTGGCCAGGAAACCTGCTTCCCACACTTGTACTGTTGGAAGTGTTCTGATTTTATTTTTTTTCCCCCAAACCAGAGCGGGATGCCTTCGACACGCTCTTTGATCATGCACCAGACAAGCTCAGCGTAGTCAAAAAGGTAAAGAGTAAAATCCTAGCTTTATCTTCTGCATTGCCCTTTTTTTCTATGCTTTTTGGAAAGCTGATCAGAAACATCCAGCAAATAACAGAAGAGGATCACTGTTTCAAAGCCAGGGGATGTTTTCCACAGTCCCCTAAAATGTGATTCACCCATAAGGAAGTTTGCTGAATATAAAGCTTTTACAAAAGAGCTGCTTTTGTCCAGGTGCTAGGAACTTATTCCTACAGTCCCTTAGTTTGTCCTTTAAGGCTGAGCATCATTGCACAACACGTCCATCCAGACATATTTTTGACATGGCTTTGTGTTAGACAGAGCAGAGGGCTAATGGAGCTGTTTATCTCTCTCTGCCAGCTCTTGCTGCTTTGGGGGAATATATGAGACTCCATGTAGTTCCATCAGATAGTTCCAGCCTGGCTGTTAAGCTGCATATTAGGAGAGCAGTAGGTGAAGATCAGTGTTGTAAATTGTCCCTTCCCTTTGTGTGAAATACAGGATGTGTGCTTTTAAAATAATGCTTTGAAGTCTCAGGAAGATTTTTATCTTTCCGGCCTGAAATGTCTTCTAGAAGAGTGTTTTTGAGTGGATAAAGAACTAACTTAACTCTTTCCACACAATAAAAGTGGTAACACTGTGCTCTGTATCCCTTTTGGAAGTGGTGTAAGTGTGCTGACAGATCTCTGTGCTTCAATCCATTAGCACAGATCTGGTGTGTAATGGCAGGATTTGCACCTGGAATAGAAATCTCAGACCTGGGCTACATCCTGGCTGTAATCTGTGTGCTGACTGCACACATCCCTCCAGGAACAGAGTTGTATGCACAACACTGTGCTCTTGACACCTTCAAGGACCTGAAAATATCAATGGGGACAGTAAATGCACCTGCTGCTCGCTTCATCTGCAGGCACCAATGTCATCTCAGTGTTTTCCCAGGACACTAAAATTTGGTTGATGTGCTGGGGAGGCTGCATGTAACAGCACCATCTGCTGAGTGCTGGCATCTGCTGCAACAAAACCATCAGTTCTGTGTGCTTATTGGTGCAGAAGCAGGCAGAAAACATGCATATTGTGGTTTTAAAAATGTCTTTAAAGGTTTTGTTAACCCTTCCACATCAGCATTGAGTGTAGTGTCTGACATCACTGTTTCTGCTGGGTTTTTTTTTCAATAGTCTCTGATCACCTTCGTGAACAAACACTTGAATAAACTGAATTTGGAAGTAACAGAGCTGGAAACCCAGGTAGGAGGCTTTGTCTTCTTGGAGGTAACCTGTGTAAATTCCAAATTTTCAGATGTAGGCTTGGCTAAGCAGAATCAGGTCTTATTTCCAGAGTTTACTGAGCTGTGAGAAATAGTAATCTTATTGTCTTGGCAAAAAGATAAGCACAGCTTCCAGAGAATTATACCTGGAGGAGTGTGGGTAATTCATTAGAGTATAATATTCAATTCACTTGGTATAGTACCAGTCATTCATTCACTGCTATTTTACAGCTTTGCTGAAATAATTGGGCAATTGGATCTGATCTGTCGCAAGGAATTGTTGTTTCATGCCTTAGAGATACCCAAGAATTTAATTTTTAGAGGATGTCACATGTGCCATATCAGGATTCCAAGTGGGAAGTCTTAGAACTTCAGAATATTATCCCCCTTAACCAGTCAGTAGCCATCTGGTCTGGAAGGAGCACTGAATAGGGTGACTGAAAATAACTTTATTTAGTATTTGCTGAAACCATAACCAATCTATTTTGGCTTGGGGGAAAATTTCTTTTATGAAATTTAACTTCCTGCCTGTGACAAGGGAGACTTAATTTCAAATTTTGATTAAGCACAAAGATTCTCATGTCTAACACACAAAGTTAAGAGGGATTGTGCTTGAAATTACCAGATTCTGTAGCAGTAGTACTGGGGGGGTAGATAATGTGCAAGCATGTCTCCCCAGAAATTTGGGGTTTTCTTAACTACTGCTATGAAGTTGGCAGGATTCCTCAAGCAAATTAAATGAACATGAGGAAAGCAAGCAAGAACAGACTCCTGAACCATCTCACACTTCTGTGCAAGCAAAAAAAACCACCCCAAATTAAAATACATTATTTGGGCCAAGCATTCTTTGTTCTTGTTTATGAATGCTGATTTATAAACAGATGCTTTCTCCTCCTATTTCTCTTTAGTTTGCAGATGGTGTTTACTTGGTTTTGCTCATGGGTCTCCTTGAGGACTATTTTGTTCCACTTCACAACTTCTACTTAACACCTGAAAGTTTTGATCAAAAGGTGGGTAAAAACTTCAGATTGGGTTAATTCTGCATTATTATTGCAGGTTTTTTTCCAACTGTTTTATCCTTTCTCCTTGTATCAGGTGAAACAGAATATAATATTATATAATGTTCTCTTCAGGAGATCTAGTGAAGAGGCTGTGGCACTTGATGATTAAAATCACTAAAAAATTGTGAAATGAATGGGTAAATTCCCCACAGTTAAGGAAGAAAGGTGTTCTGTTCCTGGCATCAGACAATACGTAAAACTCACAAATATCCAGGATGAATAAATACAATACCGAGTGCTCTGTACTGTACAGTACTTTGCATAACCAAAATAATTTTTTAGATTGTAGTACTGCCTGAAACATTCTTGTGTGTAGGTTTCTTGCTCTCAGTCCCACACTTGCTCCATTGTCCTGCCCCCCTCCTTGTGTTCACAATGAGAAAAGTGTTCAGACTGTGTTTTAATGTCCAACCCTAATTTTACCTCTGTCTGCAGCTGTTCCCAGACCTGCACATGCATCTGTGTATATTTGGTTTCAGTACCTCAGAATACCCCAGCCTGGTCCTGCTGCAGTCCTGCTTGTGCTGCCCACTACTTTTTATTCTGACAGGTTTAGTGTTGGCTGAGCTGCAGCAGAAGAGGGGCAAGGTCAGGAGCGTAAACATTGGCTAAAGTTAAAAGATGGAATGGTTTGTGAGTGCTGTTTATAATGGAGTTTTCATAGCAGCTTCCACACAGATTGCTGCTGTCAGCCCCTCAGCAAAGGCACATCCCTGGGAGGGATGGTTCTCTGTTACATCTCACACATCCTTTACAGCTTTCTCCTGCTTCTTCATCCCATGAGCTTCAATTTTTGCCCTTGCAGAAATGCAGGGTGCTGAGTTGCAGCCAGCATCTGTTTGGTTACAATTTTATTGTTTATGGTTAAAATGCATAAAGATCACCCAGTATTCCCGAAGTCACAGTGTGATTTTGTGTGGAGACTCAGCCTTGAGAAATGGGGATTTGTAAACTGAAGACAGAGAGAGAGGCTCTGTGTTTTGGGGGGGAAAAAATCCAACGTTGAAAGTGATTGGTTTTGTCATAATTAATGAGGAGGAACTGCAGCAGGTAAAGGAGATTAATAAAATCCTGAGTAATAAGTGGTGTATCTCCAGAACTGCCATGTGCAGTAACAAAACTGCACAGAATTCATAATGCTAATTACCTTGCCTAAATTTCAGTAAGCATGGACAAGAAATCTGCTATGCAGATCTCTTTAAATTGTAATTTTTGTTCCTCAGAGGAGAGATTAAATGAAGACACCTGCCTTATTTCGCTTTCCCTTTTTGTCCATTTTCTTTGCTCTGAATTAATGCTCCTGTGTGTGATCCTGTGGGGTTTTTTTTTTCAGAAATTCTTGATGTACAGTTGAGCTTAGCTTATTTTGCAACTTCTCTGCACAGTCTGCCCAGGAACTGCCATCACTAAGCACTTCATGGTTCTGCTATGCTTAAACATGTAAATGATTTAAATAGAATTATCAAGTACGGAGAGAATAAAGCATCTAAAAAATTGCTTTAAGGTTTTGATGCCTGTATAACTCTGAGATTCTAAACCCTTTACCTCTTTCAGGTGCACAATGTGTCTTTTGCTTTTGAGCTGATGCAAGATGGAGGCCTGAAGAAGCCCAAAGCTCGCCCTGAAGGTATGGACATGCCGTGTGGCTTTAAACTGTGTATAAATCATCAGGGTAGGTGTACTTCAAGTGCAATTCCATTCCAAATAGCAATAGTGCCACAAAGTGGAGCTGTGAATGGGCCCCTTGAGAGTTTTCCAAAGGATTCATTGTCTGTGCCTGGGGTATATCCTGCCCATGCTTCTTGTCTGGAGCAGATTCACAGAGGTGTCCAAGTGGAGCTTTAGGGAGTCATTCAAGAGCTGTTCAGTGCTACATTATAAATTCAGCTGGTGTTTTCAATAACAATCCAAGCAGAAAGCTTTTCATGGTCTAATTCTTGTGATTCTTACAGCTGGTGCTAGTCTGGACTCCTGTGATCAGATTTCAGTGACAGATAACTGGAAGGCTCTAGGGGTTTTTTAAAGGAGAACCAGTAGCAAAAGATCTTCTTGATTTACATGATGTGGAAGTCAGGATTAAAAAGTGTAAAACCCAAGTTTTCCCTTTAAGTCTGTGAACTTTAATTATTGATGAGCTCTGCATTGTTCCTTGCCCTAGGGATAAAAAGAGGAATTAAAACTTTATGATGGCTAAATGAGCAGTTTTTATTCCTGATGTTACAGACTATGTATGTGTTACAAGCTTCTGCAGAACAAAGGAAAATGAGGGCCCCCCCAAGAAACATTTGGTCTGACTTAAAATGAGACAAAGTGGTGATAGTAAATAGATTAACAAACAGTGGAGATGGTTATAGAGAGAGGAAAAAGGCAAAAGACAGTATTAAATGGCATATATGTGCTGTGAGTACTGTTACTGTAAACTGGGGGATGAGAAGTGCTCCTGAAGAATGCTGAAAATGGTGAAAAGAGTGATGAAAACCAGAAGAGGTTACCTTCCCATAAGGCTTTCTGACATCCTAACACTATCATCAATGGTAAAACACTAAAGCAGATCTTGCTTGTGTTGATTCAATAAGCAACAAAATATGCTTTTAAGTGTTTTACAGATTGAAAGTTTAATTATTAGTATTAGCTGGAGAGCCAAATTAGCTCATCCTTTTTTTGCTGTTTGCTGCTGCAGGATGTACCATCTCTTGTGTGTTTTCCTTCCTCTTTCTCTGTGTGTGGCCATTCCCAGCAGCAGTTCCCAGCTGTTGGAGGGAGTGTGCTGGTGGGATATCTGTGCATGAAACTCACTGTGACTCTTGAAAAACTGCTCCCTTGGAGAGGACAGTCACATCTTGGGAAGGGCTTGTCACCAGTCATGTATTGCAATATGTGTTTCACAGAACAATAATTCATTTTGACAGAGAATCTGAAGCTCTGCAAAAAAAAAAAATCTGTGCGTAGATATGCTCCATTAATGCCATACCCTGATCCATTGTTTGTTCATCAATAGGCTGGGAAACCTTCAGGTGAATCCAGGCCCTTTAGCATGAATTGGGTAGTAAATGCCTCTTGGATTAGAATCATGGAATTGTTAAGGTTGGAAAAAACCTCTAAGATCCTTGAGTTCAACCATTAACCCAACACCATGTTCACCACTAAGCCACATCCCCAAGAGCCACATCTACACAGAATCCCTGCGTTCTTGGCATTTTGTTGTGGTATGGGTGAAGAGGTGCTAACAGGAAAGCTTTTCCTTGAGAGCTGTTCCAGACCTGTTCCCTGGCCTAGCGTGATGAGAAGGGTTATTAAATAATAAAAAGCCTGGAGTCTGCTAAGGATTCAGGCTTTGTATTAACAATTAATTCATGGACCATATATCATTGCAGAGCTGTGGAGGTGGTTCAGTACCTCAGGATGTGTGTGAGTGGTTGTTCACTGCTTCTGTGGCCAGGGAAGTCATCAGGGGTATTTCCCAAAGCCTTTATCCCAGGTCTCTGGCAGAAGCAGACTTTCTCTGTAGCCAGTTTTAGCTGAGGAAGGGAATTACCGTCTGTTTCCCAGAGAGAAGTTAGCTGTGACTATATGATTGTAAAGTTGCTTTGAAGCACATCATGCGGGACATTCAAAAGGCTTGGGAAGATCAGAACTCTGTGGTTTTTTTTTTTTTTTTTAAATTTTTTTTTTCACAATTCCATCAGCTCAGAGCTGTGGGGACTTCTGTTCCTGCCAGGACAAATGAGGGAAAACAAAATGCAAATTAAGGATGTCTCCTTTTCTTCCATAGATGTTGTCAACTTGGATCTGAAGTCTACCCTCAGGGTTCTGTACAACCTCTTCACCAAGTACAAGAATGTTGAGTGATCCTGGAAGCTGCTGAGGTCTCTTCATCCTTCAGCCTGCTCAGGCAGAAGTTACGATAAACATGCCCTCTGCATGCTCCCATTGTGCCTTATGCTATGTACTTCATGCATTCTTCCTACAGCTGATGTCTTCTCTCTGTAGCTGTTTGTAAGACAATCCCACTAAAAATGATGCATGTGTATTCTCTAGGTCACTTGAAAATGTGTAGGTATTTCACACTTTTGCCAAATGGATCTGTTGTTTGCTGTAATCCACAAATGCTCTTTTGAGAAAGGAAATATACCACTAACTACTTTAATAAGCAGGGAAAACATGAGACCTTCCTCATGGCTTGAGATTCTTTGCTTCTGCAGAAGACTTTCTTTTGCATACTCCTTTGGCTGCAATTGGCATCTGATGATTTTCCAGGCTTAGTGTTAACAATAGGAAATCACCATTGGAATTTATTTCAAAGCTGAGCCTTTTCTATTAAATAAGGGTTTGTGTGTTCTGTTGGGCTGAGGGGAATTACAGGCACTGTCTGAAGCTAATGGCAAAAGCTTCAGGTTTTGTGTTCACCTCTTTCTACTCAGTGTTACTTCCATTCAGTGTTTACACAGAATAAGTCCCGCAATGGGATGACCAACTAATATTTTGATATCTAGTTTTTATTTAATCTCTTTTCTAGGAGAAATTTGGTTGCTAGGGCCACTGTCACCCGTTAAGCAGGCAGCTTCAGTCAGGTTGGTCAGGAGCTGGTCACACAGGCACAGGCTGGATTAGTGCATTTTCCCTAGTCATTCCCGAAACTAGCAGATGGAATGTGCTGGAACAGGAGCCACCTGAGTGGATTTTTGAGGGGAGCTTCATGGAGGAAATGGGATTGGCATTTCCAGAGTAAATGATGTGTGGAATATGTATTCAGTATCACCCTTTTCCTTCGGGCGCATTGGGGAGAGATTTGATTGCTGCTTTTATGTATCACAGCAGCAACTTTTGTTTTTTGGGCAGCCATTCCTTTGGGTGAAATACTAGGCAGAATGCCCTGAAGGAAAGCACTAGAAAAGCTCCATGGGCTTACTTGAGTCCTCTTGTAAGTTGGCATCTTCTTTCCCTAAAAATAGATTTTTTTTTCCACCAAATGTTATTTCTCTTTGAGCTCAGGTTCAAGAGGAAACATGCTATTTGAATGGTATCATTTTACAATTGGGATTTTCCCTTCTCAAACATTTTTTTCATCTCAAAGGGAGAGAAATGAGCTTCTGCTTCTTTGCTTTGTATTTTTGGGTTCTGAGTTCTAGTATTTGGATTACTTGGATCACCTCTCCTCACCTCTCTTAGAAAAAAAAAAAAAAAGATGGGAGGAAGTTGCCCTTTCTTTGCATGAAAAATTCAGATCTCCTGTGCTCTGCAAGGCTCTCTGGGGAATCTTTGCATGCCTGTACTTCAGGACAGAGCTGACCTCTCACTGTTTTTACTGAGCCTGGAACAAGTGGATGTGCAGTTCAGATGGGGTCACTAAACTCCACCACACCACCAACAGAGGAGACTTGTACAGGTGCTAAGGCCTGGTGGGACAGCTCTCCTGGTAGGTGAATGAAATTGGTTTAACTTTTGTGCTGAGAAATAAAGGTGTCATGAGGCTGGAAGGTCACTGAAGTGAAAGATCTCTCAAACTTTTACTTTAATGCAGGTTTATTTTCAGGAAGCAAGTCTGTTAAAGAGTTGTCATTCCACCCCCTTTCCTTCAGGTGATGTGGAGGTGCCAGCTCTGTTTATTTGCTCTGAGTTGCTGGGAAAGACCTCCAGAGTGTGTAGCTTTTGAGAATGCAAGCAGTATTAATATCAAAAGCAAACAGAAGATGAAAGGAAGAGATTGGTGAGGGTAATTTGGCTTTGCAAAGGGGAATGGCTGTTTCTGAGCTGGAATCATACAGCTGGCATCTTCAGGGCATGTGAGCAGAGGTGAGCAGGCTATGACAGGTTATAAAAGAGTGTCTCTTTTGTTGAGTTATATATTTTTGGTCCCCTTGCTACAACCATGGGTCTCCTTTAGCATTCCTTCAGTTAATATCCCTGTCAGCCAGGACTGCTCCCTGAATCAGGAGTCACAGTCTGTTCTGTTGTGGTCTTGTTTGCTGGTAGATGTTGCACAGGGAAAATACTTCTTTCATTCCTTGGCTCCTGGCTGTCTGGCCAGCTCACTGTTCTCTAGAGACTGTATTTATTGTTAACCAGATTTGTGAGCAGGACAGATTGAGCTGAGCTTCATCCCAGGAGGAGCCATGTAGGAAGAGCTTCTCTGAACACCTGCTTTTGTCATACCTTTCTGTGACATGTGATAATTCTTTGCCTCTCAGAAAGCTGAGTCAATGTTAAAAATGTTATTCATGGTGTCTTTGTGTTACTGGGGTTTTACATGTGGGTACCAGTCTGAATCCTGTTGAGAATCCTGGATGCTCTGCAGCATTGAAGCTCCAGCATTTGTAAGTATTTAATGAATGTCTGTCTTTTCCAGTCCATGCACCCTGACTTTTAGGTGCATTTACTTGACACACTCGGTTACAGTGAGCTGTACTACCACAGAAGAAGCTCAGATAGTCCTCAGCTGCATTCTGTTTTTCAAGATGAAAAACCAACAGTGGCAGTTTTTTTTTTAAAAATCAATTTAAACCTTATAGGATTTCTTATTCCTCTTCCCCACATCCCAGTGCTTTCAGTATTAATGTATTTTTTAAGAATCTTTTCTACTGTTTTTAACTATGTTTACTCTGAGTTTCTAACTACTAAAAACCAGCCTTGCAGATAAAACTCTGGACTTGTCATATGCTGGAGACATCCATCTTAGTGATAAGAGTTGTGTACTGTAAGCAAGTTACAATGCAATGCTATGTTTGCTAAAATTCACAGCAGGAGTGTTTATGCATGGTTTTTGACAGTTGTACTATTTATTCAAATAAAAAATAATGATCA
Organism: Brachypodius melanocephalos; assembly: GCA_013398615.1. NCBI lineage: Eukaryota > Metazoa > Chordata > Aves > Passeriformes > Pycnonotidae > Brachypodius > Brachypodius melanocephalos. The sequence continues at coordinate 9,884,334 of VZSR01002340.1, forward strand.
CTATGTCTACTTTTTTTTTTCTCAGTGGAAAAATCTCTGGGAAGACCTTATGAATGGTGAGCTTCCCTTTGGTCTGGTGTGCAAAGAGGGTAGAGTGGCTCTACAATACAGCAGGGTCATGTGGAGAAGCAGGAAAATGCATTATCAGAACTTCTTATTGCTGCTGAATCCTTGAATTATTCTTCAGTGGCTGTTTTCATGGGGGTGCCAGGTATTTGTGGTGGAGGTGTGTGCTTGAGATGTGCTTTGAGAACTTACAGAAACACCCACCGTGGGTCAGCAGCCCCTTGGAGCTGGTCCAGGGGCTGCTTTGCCATATTTTCTTGTGATGTCTCCTCAGATTCTGCTTGCAAAACACAATGTCCTTGTTAGGGGCTTTCTTCTTGAGAATAAGACTCAACAGAATTTCAGGAATGTTAAAAGGGTTTGCTTATTGCTCTAAGAGAAAGGGTAGGAAAAATTCTAGGAACTACATAACCAGGTATTAACAGTCTGCAAAGCTACAAATACATGAAAAATGTATAAAAGGCAAAAGTCTTCAGGCATCATAGGCATGAAAGCAAATGCAACTCATACAGGATTGGTTACTGCTGTTCTACAGAAGTCTGGATATTCCATGCACTGGTCACTACATCAGGTTTTGGAGGGAAAATGTGTTAATAAATGCAGTTCTTACCTTGGAGGAAATGTTTGGGAATGGTGGTTTCTGTAGGAAGATCTTCCTCTTTAATCAGTGATGTAAAAGGGGAGGAAGGGCAGCAGCACTGCCTGCTGGAGATAACTCTTGTCTCACATAAGGGTTTGGGGCCCTGGTGTGGCTAACTTCCTTTCTTAGGACAAATGAATAAATTTTCTAGGTTTCTCCTTCTGCCAGGCAAGTAGAGTAGTCCTGATCTGCTTTATCAAATACTTGAAGTAGCATGAGGAAAAGGTGTATTGGAGCACGAACTTGTCTGCTCTTGGCTAGTTTTTTGTTATATACAAAGCAAAAGTGCTCTGTGAGCCTCCCCAGAGGCAGAGCAGCCCAGTCATGCTGGGCAGTGCCATCCAAGAACGACCACATCTTTTTAATATTTTCTGGAGTTGCAGGGGTGCATGTTTCCTGCCCTTGTGCTCCTGTTTCTGTCAGCCCTGCAGCAGGGACCAGCACACACACAGTGAAGTTCCGGATGGGGCCACGGTTTCGTTTTTGAGAGCAGAGCACTGCAGCAGAACTTCCCCTTTGTGTGTGCTTTGTGTGCCTTGGGCTGCCCTGCATGGGAGACCTCCCAGCCTGGCCTCAGCCCTCGTCCCCGAAATTGCATCCTGACTGCTGGGACAAGGTCTTGGAAAAGCTTCCGGAGAGTTACTGAAGGAGAGAACAGTAAGTTTGGAAAATGGGACTCCTTTGGGTGGGTTTTTTCCTAAGTAGTGTTCTTAACTGGAAGATTTTCTGTGTCTATGTGGATTTTTCTTACTAAGATAACATCTCTCCTGATGCTTATGGGCAAAGATGGCTTCTGAAAAGTCTGGTACTACACAGGGAAGTGAAAATAAGTTTTAAACTGAGTGCACCATGTGCATTGGATTTTTTCCTTACTTATTTTTAAATTCTGGTTTCCCAAAGGTGGAACTATTACTATTAACATTCCCACTTGGTATTTTTCCCCCTCCTTTATGTGTGTGATCTACTTAGGAAATGTGTTTGAGCTAGGCAGAGTAGGGCTTTTGTCTTTTTGAACAGGAAATGAAAGAGTTTGGTAGCACTGGAAAGTGCCTTGTGAATATTCTACAGCTGATTTGTAAGCCAGAGACCCCCCCATTAGTGCTTTGTCTGCTGGATGTCTGGGATGGATACCTGGGAGCCAGACCCTGTGAAGACTCATGGAGGAGAAGTGAGCTGCTCTGACCCAACTTGAGAATTAGTTGTTTCTCAGCAGTCGTGACATTGTGAGTTGGTGCAATAGCCTAGCTCTTGACCTGAGAGCATTTCACTTCGTGGCAGCCACTGCAGGTGGTACACAAGAAATCAAACACCCCTTAGCTTTAAAGCAAAGCCTGTACATCCATGGCATTCTTAGAGAATCCACTTCATTCAGAGAATGCCATTTCCTTTGAATGGCCCATAATTAAGTATCTGTGTTATTTAAAGGTGCCATGATGAAATGCCTGTACAGTCAGTATTCAAGCAGTTGTCTCTTACAGTGTACTCAAAGTACTGATAAAAATCTTGTGCAGGAGGATGGTGGCTGGAAAAAAACAGGATGTCAGCCACAGCTCTGAGCAGCAAATTAAACTGATGGGCTGCAAGGGCTGGTTGCAGCAAAGATGGAAATTTCTGTGTGTGAGAATCAACTCTTCTGACCTTTCCTGTTCCTCATTAAACAGCTCACCCAAGAAGGTGTCCCAGCCCTGGCATATTCCATTTTATGTTGTTCCTGCAACATGTAACTCTCTGAAAGGCTCTTGCTGAGACCAAGCCTCACCAATATGCTGCACTGCCACATGAAGAATTGCTTGTGAATGCTAATTATGAGTAATAAGCAATGAGTCTATTAAGTGCTGAAGCATTGCAGTTCTCAGGCTCTGAAATGCCTCTGGGAAATCAATATTGATGAATGTGAGCTGAAATACAATAAATGATGGGCTCTCAATGGTGTGTTGCTATGTAGGAATAAGATCTTGGTGATCTAACAGATAATTTCCAACATAGGGTCAGCAGTGATGAAAAAAGCAAACAGGATTTAGGAGAAGAGGAGCAGAGACCACTGTAAATGCTGCAGTACAGTTTTCTAAATATGGTCTGGTTCCTAGCACTTCCAAAAGGCTGTGGTCATGCTAGAGGAAGGTCAGAAAAGAGACTTGAGGATGACCAGCTGGTTTTTCAGGGAAGGATCACTGTAGGATATCTTCTCAGTTTCAGAAAGAGATGGACATGGAGGGTTTGGGGTAGCAGGGCAGCAGTGACACAGAGCATTAACACAGTGGTGTGAAAAATGTGGATCAGTTGGTCTTGGCATGGTGTCTTCAGGGGAAGCTGGTGGGTCAGAGCAAGAAACAGGAGATGGAGCTTCATGTGATGTAGGGCCACAGTCCACTCCTTGCTGCTGAATGGTGAGAGAGACAGACACATGTTCCAGTGGTGAGTGGGGAGTTCATGGGGAGTCAGTGTGTTGGCCAGGCTCCCAGCTTTGCTTTAGGAAGGCTGAACTGCAGATTTTTAAAGTGCTTTGTGGAAGTGTCTCTGTATCCTTGCACTACTTACAGTTTTTGGGGTTCTGCTTTTTTTTTTTCCTTAAGGTACTGAAAGGGACTGGATACAAGGCAAGGTATCTTGCTAATCTTACCCAGGGTAGCAATTTTAACTCTGACTGACACACAGGGCTGAGGCTCTAGAGAGTATTGTGCTGCATTATTGCAAATTCTGAATTTCAGGCCTTTCCTTACATGTTTCCAAATTTTAGGGTGGCTTCTGATGGTCAGGTTCCTTGGCCAAAAAGAGCCCGAGGGTGTGGCAGGCAGCATAGTTGAAGGAAGTAGGAGATACACACGTTGAATATTGCAAAGCTGAGTGAGAGTTGTGGTTTACACTGACCATTCCTGTTACAAGTTGGACTTCCCCAAGGCATCACAGCTGTCATGAACCTAATTTAAAAGTAAGTTGTCCTCGGATTGCTCTCTTAATTAACTTCTCTCAGTTAATTTTGTCTGGGCAGTCTTATCTCAGACAGTTCAGTTGTTCCTCAGGCACTACATCACTCAATTTCTCCTATCTTTTTTTTTTTATCAAGCACTGTTTTAAAGATAGCATTCAGTTTTGCTGCCACCATAATGAAATGAATTCTCTTGTGACCCTTTCTCCTAGTGCCTTGCTGGCAATTTTGTACCAATTTGCTGTAACAGATTGATGTGCAAAAGCACCCAGTTGCTGTTTTCTACCAATATTCTCAGCTTTGGCAAAATCTATGTTCAGACACGTGTTCATAATGCACTTTGACTGGAGCCTGTAAGAAATGTGTGAAAGCCTTCAGAGCAGCACTGTGCTGTTTGGTGCATGAAGTTATCAAGCACAGGAATGTCACTTTGGAGATGTTCTGTGCCACAGCATTTTCAGCAGGTGCCTTGCTCTGAGTCATGGGAGCATCTCACTTCAGGCACTCGCAGCAGCAGCTGGGGTTGTTTCTGGTACCAGAATGGAGGGAACTCCATTCCTAAAACTAGGATTGGACACTGATTTAAATGCTCCGGATCGTTCTTTGAAAGTGCCATTCTTACTCATTTCACACGAAGCCTTAGGAAACAGGGCTCCCGATGTGGGCACCCTGGGTAGAGAGTGGCAGTCCTCTCCTGAGGGAACCTCTAATATGGAGCACCTCATTTTCTGTTTAAAAAAGCACAAAACCAGTCAGCATCCCCTTTTCTACAGTGGCCCAGCAGTAGAAGTCTTCCTTGTCATCACATCTGCTCTGCTCTGACTTCCAGAGATTTTTGGACTGTTGGGAAGGATGAGTTCTCTTACTCATGCTAGAACCATAGTCTGCTATCCAGAGCCCTCATCATCCTGTAATTTCTTTCACCTCTGCAGGCCACAGTACAGTTGAAGATTGCAATTCTGATTTCTGATGCTTAAATCAATGTGCATTTAGTTTATGAAGAACCATCTTGGTTCTTGCATGCCTGGAAGGCAGGGCCCAGAGAGTGGTG
>VZSR01002340.1:9889116-9900504 GCA_013398615.1 Brachypodius melanocephalos
TGGATATGAGGGAGAAGTTTTGCACTGAAAGAGCTGCCAAGCATTGGAAGGGGCTACCCAGGGAAGTGTTGGAGCCACCATCCCTGGAGAAATTCAAAAGCAATGCAGATGTGGCACTTGGGAACACGGTTTAGTGGTGGGTGAACAGCTGGGACTCGATCTCAGAGGTCTTTTCCAATCTAAATGATTCTATGACTCTATACTAGAATTTGTAAAAGAGACTATTCAGATGCCAATAGCTCTCCTGGTTTTCCCACAGCTATACCAGCAGGTCTAATAATGGGACCTGCTTACATTTAGTAACTTGTCTCAGTAATTTAACTGCTGGGTTCTTGATTTAATTTTTCTTTACCTTAAGTACAGGTAATTTTTATGTTTTCTAGCACATATCCATTAATATCTAGGGATTGAAAACTTCTTTTTCACTTTGGTCAAAATAGGATTTTACTTATCTAATACAGGCAAAATACAATGAGATGTAATTAAAGTATGTTTTGGTTCAGGCTTTCAGGTCTTTTTTCCGACATTTTGATGTTTAGCAGAAAAAAATGAAAATTGTTTTTAACTTCTTATTCTTTGCACACACTTAAATATATTTTTAGATTTTTTTAAAGCAGCTAGTGATGACAGAGTAACTGATAGAAAACCCTTTCAGTTTGCCGTTTTCTTAGCCCTAATTTTAATCTTTACATGTCTTTACTAATGTTCCCTTCCCCTCAATGTTTTTTACCAGGAGTGATTAAAGACAATGGATCCAGACTTTTTAAATGCATTTACACAGCCTTCTACACTTGATCGATTCCGAACTGAGGATGTCCTTGCTAAAGGTATGTGCTTTATGAACCAGGACACAAAAAAGGCCCAAGAACCACCTGAAGGGCCAAACAGAAAATGTGCTCTACAAATGAATTGTGTATTTTTCAGCAGTGGTCCCATGACTGTATCAGAAATGAGGAAATTCTGTGTGAGTAATTTGGCTGCTGACTCTTTGGGGGCAGAGTGTGAAGAAGCAACACAAAGTCCAGCTGGTTCTTAAACTGAAATTTAAGTTTCACACATGTGGATCTGACCAAGTGTGTTTTCCTCTTTCTAGAATTGTCCATCTAGATCATACTGATCTGAAGTACACTGAAGCAAAATGTTAAACAGCAGGCTTAGTAGTCTGCTATACCAGTTTCTTGCTCATAAGGAATTAGTTAAAATGAAAAATCCGTGTTTCTACATAGGGCAATTAGCCATATTGAGAATATCAAATTAATAGCAGATTTAGCTGCAAACTTACTTGAGTCATATCTGATAATTGTGATGGATCTTGTTTGCTTCCTTCCATAGGGGAGAAGAGGAAACTCATAAAACCGACCTCAAGCAACAACCCCAAACTGGAAGAACTGAAACTGGTACCACTTCTTTTACTGTACAGTTTAACCCTCACCTCGAGTTGTGTTAAAGAATACAAAGAAGCTGTTCTTTAACCTTTTTCAGCCCTGTAAATTACCCTGACCCCAGTTCCCCACTCTCTACAGATGGGAATGAGCTCTGTTTTTGGCATTGGGGCTCCGCAAAAGAGAAGTGGGACTTTTGTTCCAGCACAGTGTCAGGGTGGCTGGGACCATAGAGGATCAGGCCTCCAATGCAGTGAGCACTGCTGGGTGTGGAGTGCAGACACAAACCTGAGTGTCTCCTGAGGTGACATCTCTCCTAACCTGGGCTGTGTGGGTGAGCCACACCAGAAGAGCACATTTGCTCTTTCATTGTGTTGGTAATGTAACAGCTACGAGAATCCAGCCAAAATACCAGGCTGGAACCACAAGCAGAGCCATGCCAGCATGTGCTGTGACTAAAGAGAGATATGGTGCAGGTTTGCTGCACTGATCCATGGTAGCTTAGAGAATCCCTCTATTGATTTGGAGCAGCCTTCCCCAGCAGCTGGCTCAGCTGGAAAGGTTGGCAGAGAGCAGACGGGGATGGAATGAAGGGTATGCAAGTCACCAGGAATTGGGGGTGAGAGCTTTCAGGCTGTTGTATGGTACATTGCCTGCCTGAGGTAACTGTGAAGGATGAATCCTATTCTATAGGCAAGTATTTTATTTCCATCTAATTTTGAAAATCTCCTCAGTGTGTTCAATCACTGTTTCAATTTCTCTAATGGCACAGTCCATGTAATGAAGCTTCCTGGAAGAAAAGTGTCTTATGAGACCAGCACTCCTTGCACTTTGGAGGTGCTGAAATTGTTATAAATATTATGAAAAGCAGCTTGAGATGTGTACTGTTGTTTGTATTTTGTAGCATTTATAAACATGTAGGTAAGTGTGTTTCTATATTAGGTATTCATGCACATTTGATCAAAAAGATTTGATTTTATGCAGTTTTCACAATGTTGTTATACCAAAGCCAAAGTCTGAAAGGTGGAGCTGCAAAATCAATTATGTTGTCTACAGAAAGACTGGATTTGTTACTTTGAGATTGCCAAAAATGAAAACTTTTCCTCAGTTATGAAAATTTCTGTGAGCTTCAGTGCTTAATCCATTTCCTGTTAGAGATCCCTGAAATGATGTTCATCACTGTCTAATGTATTTCCTTTGGATGATGAGGAGATGGAAATTGTGTCCTGAGGAAGACCGAGTCCTCTGGGTGCCCATCAGTGCCCCTTGATTGTCTTCTTAATCTAAAAATTTGATGGCTTCTCAAGAGAAACATTTGAAATCGAGACAGGGACAGGGAGAAATCTTCAAGGGAAGCGAAGAAACTCCCTGGAGAGAGAGGCTGTTTGACTGCATTTTCATTTTTGGGTGGCTTTGGAGAGCTGAGAAATACGAAATGGCTCCCTGTAGTTGCTATAAATATCCAGCTGCATGTAAAATAGAAGATGTTTGCTGCTGGCTCCTGAATGTAACCTCCTCAAAGTATTCCTTTTCTACTTTCCCTCTTTACTCATTTTTAGACGTGAGGCTCTGCTCTGCAGCGGAGAGGGGTCCCCACAGCTGGGCAGAAGCAGAGCTGTGTGAGCTGCAGGCTGTGGCTGTGTCGAGCCTGTAGAGCAAAGGAGGGATGCCATAGGTCTGTTCTTAGCAGTCCTTACTGCTTTCCTGACTTCCCCTTGCCTGTACTCGTGTTTGGGGTACTCTTCTACCCCTTGCACATCCAAAGGGTCCCCAGGAATCAGCTGAAGAGCAGAGCTTTCTTCTTTTGTCACTTCTTAGCAGAGGACATGTATTACAGTTTGACAGCTTCTCAGTCCAGGCCTTTTTATTTCTTGTGCAGTTCCAAGCATCTCAGAGACTTTTCTTTTCAAACCCTTCTTACGCTTCTGTTAATGTTGGCGAGCTTACAGGGATCTGCTATGAATTTTCTCCTCTGTTTACAGCAAGTGAGAAGGATATTATCCACTCCAGACACTCACTCATAACAATCACAGCAATAAAAGCAATACCCTTCCCCCCTAGCAAGAGGGATGTTCAGGTTGGCAGCCAGCTTGAGGCTACTGCTTTTCTGTTTTGCTTCACCAGCTCGTCTTCCCTTTCTCTCAACACATGTGAATAAAACACATGCTTGGAGAAGTGCTGAGGAGCTGCTTTGTTCTCCTGTCTGGGAGCACATGTGGTTCCTCTCCTTTTGTAGCCAGACCTTGGCTTCCTGAGCAGCTTCCCCTTGCAAAGGCAGGAAGGGTGTTGGAAGGCCAGTGGGAGGACTGCCATGTAAGAAAGTTCCAAGGAGGTATTTGGGGACTGAATGGTACAATACTGCAGAAAGAAAAAGAAAACAAAACCAGGAGATGAGAGGGAGGAGTGCTAGTAGCGTGGATGACTACAAGAAACTATCCACAGAAAGAGCCAAGCCTCTTTTCTTACAAACTTCTGCCTGGCAGTCGAATTTGTGTGAATTCTGTGATGTGTGATGAAAGCAGGGGATGGGAGGTGTACTGTGCAGCCTTTTCCCTGGTGGAAGTGGGAAGAGAATCTCTCTTCCCAGCTGTATAACAGAATTCCTGAGAATGTAAGTAGTGAGATGTCTATCTCACTTGAAAAGTAGGAAGAACTAACCCTATAAAAAACAACCCAAAAGCACAAAGGAGGTGGAGATTGAAAGCATGCCAAAGCCTGAGATAAGGTAGCTGAAGAGAGAAGTGAAACAGAATATAGCATCAAGTGCTGTACTGTCTAAACAACAGGAATATAATTGCTTTGTTTTCCCCCACAGTTCTTGACTGAGTGGATCAACAGAACTCTGAAAGAGGAACACATTGTAGTTAAAAGTCTGGAGGAAGACCTGTATGATGGGCTGGTACTTCATCATCTCTTGGGTGAGCTGCTCCTTTGAGTTTAGTTCTTGCACACATCTCATGGAGGAGCTTTCCAATTAGAGAATAAACCTCAGGAATTGCAGTTGCAGGGACCTGCCATCACTTCTGGCTGCACTGGGGGCCAGCTGTGATAATCACAATTCTCAACAATTTCCCATTTTACATGGTTATTTTACTTGTAAGAAATTCTTATTACCTGCTAGCTGACTTAATAAAAAGTTTAACTATGAGTGTGAAATTCAGTGCTTCTGAAATGAAAGAGGGTTTCGTAAACCAGGAACACAAAAGTGCTACCAGAAACATTGGATGGAATCAGCACTGTAATATATGTTTTCCTGCCTTAAAATAAATTGAAAAAAAATAATTAAAAGCTCCAGGTCCAAAGAATTGTTCTTGTACTGGAACTGGTAAAAATCTAAGAGGATTTAGGCACTATGAGGTGCTTGTATAAAGATGTGACCTCCTAGAGAGCAGCCTGTTATCTATTTCTCCATCTCTCCTGTCCCTACTACATTTTTCTTTCCGTTTTCACTCTCTTTGGGGACATTTTAAAATCTATCTCCTTTCCACCAAGGCTGAGAGCAGCAGCATGATCAGGACTGGCTGATTTTCATCATTTACTTGCCTGAGCCATGGGCTTGGATTTTTTCTGTATAGGAGTTGATACTGACTTTGTACATGATCTACAGGAAAGAGTAACTCCTTGGATTTCTGTAGAAGGGCTGAGAGATGATGCTACAAGGAGTGGCTTGAGTCCTCTCCCTTTTGCAGAGCTCTTAAATGATATTGAACATTTAGAACAAGACTCTGTGTGCTTCACTGTCATTTTAGGTTTCTAATTATTTTCTTTTTCCCTTACAATGATGTTAAAATATATCCTTCTTCTTCTTATGGACCCTCTGTAAAAGAAAACTTAGGATCTCTCAAGCTGGATGTTGACAAGATTGCATTAACAGAAAAAAAGCAGCGGCAGAAACTCTCTGTGATTCTGGAAGCTGTGGCCAAGTGTTTGCAACTGGAAGAAAGTCAGCTGAAATGGAGTGTGGAATGTAGGTGCAGAAGTAAAATTGAAGAAAATTATCCATCACAGGCTTTCTGTGCTATAAGGCTGCTGTGAGGCAATGTGCTGCCAGAACAGTAATTAAACAACCTGTTTTCAATTACTAGTTGAATCAAAAGCGAGACAGAAATATCTGACCCCACCTGGGTCTGCCTTCTCCAAGTGTGTGGCTTGTGGATCACTTAAGAGCCCTCAGCGTCCCTGTATGTCTCACTTTTAAGCTGTGCTATTGCTAAATTTGATATTAAATAAACCCCAATCTGGTGTCCCACCTGTGTTATGGCCCTCCCTGAGTTTGGGGTCCTCTGCACAGGGAGAATTCATGATGATGGAGGGAAGTTCATGTGTTTTGCACACTGAGCATTGTTTTCTTCCTTTACACTCAATAGCTATCTTGGCAAAGGACTTACTGAGCACACTGCATCTTCTGGTTGCAATAGCAAAGCGCTTCGAACCCACCCTGGCTCTGCCTCCAAACGTTCAAGTGGAGACAATCACCATCGAGGTATTTGTAGTTTCTGTATTTGTTACAGTACATCCTAGAGTCCTTTCACAAGGACAACCTCCTTAGAATTAGAAATGTGTGTGCAGCTGTGAAAGAGATACTCGTATTTTCTGTGAACCACACCTTTCCATTTCTGAGTTTGTTGGATTAGATTGAGTTTTCAGTTCAGATATTCTGTCTTTAAAAGGGGAAAAGCACTATGCTGTTTTTCTTCTCCAGCCAAACAAGGGAATGGTCCAAACTGAAAGCAGCTGTTGGTCTCTGTGAAGAAGAAAATGAAGAAAATCTGCTGTTATGTTTTAAAACAGAAGCTTGTATTCATAAATCATAAAGGTTTTTTTAATGCTGAAGATTTCTTTCTTTAGGTGATGGGAGTTTTTACTCCCCTTCTGTTGGGGTCACATTTTGGTATTGCTCTCTAGAAGCAGAGATCTACATGCTTTCTTCCTCTATTTTGTTTCTTAAAGTCAATTCTGAGACTGTAGGAAATATTGAATATCCCACAATTTGGGATTTAATTGCAAAAATTAGCACCATCAGTGTAGGTAAACACAGAATGTTTTTCACTGCCTGAAAGGGAAGAGCAGCAAACACCAAGGACAGATGGGGAAGTAAGAAAAGTCTTGCTGAAGACTGAAGAGAGCAGAAGGAAGCAGAAATCTCTCAAAGTACCTGTACTAATTGCACTGGAGTTATTGAACAAATCCCCTCTGATTCTCTTTTAAGGCAGCAAACAGGTCATGAAAGCTCATTTACGGAATATTGTTTTGTGAGACAAACCCAACTTTGTTTATTGTCCTTTCAACAGACCACCTCCAGAGGATTGAAGACATCAAATGCGGTGGAATATATCACAGAAAACAAGTAAGAGGGCATACATCTGATTTTTACACTGTCATTCAGAAAAGAGACATTGTGGGTGTGTTCCACCTTACAAAAAGTACCTGGGATCATAATGATGAAAAAGGTGTAAGCCCAGGCATGCACATGTATCTGAGTTGTTTCTCTGATTTCTTCCCTTTTTTAAAATTCCCCTCTTCATGTTTGGCATTATGGTGCAATACCTTTATTTATTCTGTATTTAAACTTCTCTAAACCAACATACACGATTATTCCCAAAGCTTAGCATTTGTCATTGACATGGAATTTCATAGCAAATACAGTAACAAATTCCAGGACTGTAAATTTACCTGTGCCAGACTAAATTGGAAATCTTCTAAAGTCACAAATGTTTAACTCTACTTTTAATTTGTTGCTGTTGTGTCTTTAAATAAAAAGAAAGGAGACAATTCTTTTCTTATTTTACTGTGAAAGAAATGTTTTAGCTTGCTGAGTGTGTGAGGTACTGTCATTATTAAAGGAGTTAAATAGTAGGATACCATTTATATACTGAAAAAAAATTGGACATAATTCTAAGTAGAAACAGATTTTCCTACTATCATTTTTTATATGCCAGAACATCTTCAAGCTCTAATATCAGGAGCAGCTTATTGGAAGAGGATATTGATGATTATGCTTGTTAAATAAATGTTCATTGGTGCATGAGTTAAAATCTCATATGCTTTCAAGACCCTACACAGATATACAGTGTACTTAAAAATGTCTGTTGGAAAAGCACTCTGACACAAAGTTAATGCCACTTTGAACTCTATCTCCTGCTTTACAGGATAGCAGAGAAACAAAGCTTATGAAAAAGATCAGCTCTGCTAAATCATTTTTCTAATTCTTGCTTTTTATTGCACTTCCAGAGAGAATATAGAAGCGCAGTCAAGTAAGTGCTGGCATTGCCAAGTTCAGTGTTCCATTATGTGCTTTTATACACCGTGTCCTGATCCATTTTTACACCATGAGAAAATCAGTATGCTTCCACTAAAGTTAATGGAGACTCATGGTTTTTTTTCCTGGTATTTTCCCCAAATGTCTTCTGTTAATGCCTGTTCAGCTTGGAAACTGGGTGGTCACTTTGCCTGGGGACTACAGGCAAAAGATGGGAGGGGAGACAGGGCATGAAGGTGGGTTGATGACCCAAAAAGGAGACCTGGCTGGGGGCACAGTGCAGCTTGGATTTGTGCATGGACCGTGTTCACAGTTGGAACTATTTATAAAGGCTTCAGAGCTGTGGTTCCCATTGCTACCAGTTTTTGTACTTTCCTTCCCACAATTTGCAAATGAGATTTTGAATTCCACTGCTGCTCGGTTGTGGATGGCAGCTCACTCAAACCAACATCCCCAGAGATTTCACCCTTAGGGCTTTTGACAGTTGAGAAACACTTGAGGTGAAAAATGTCCCCACGTGCAAAGACTGCAGAAGGTCTGGGCACTGCTCAGGCTTCAGTGTGAGCTGCTCTTCCCTGCTGTGAAAGAGCACATTGCATCCCCAGAGAACCAAGGCAACCATCTGAATTCTCTGCTGTGCCCTTTATTTTGGCATTTTCATCCTTTGCAGAGGTGCAAACTATATCATTTGATATGTATTTATCACTTATTCCACCGAGTGTTCTCTAGAGTGGGTTGAAATTGTGAAAAAAACCCCTCCAACACTCAGCCCCCTGCCCCAAACAACAACAACAAAAAAAGAAAATAAAATTAGAAAAAGAAAAAGGAAGAAAAAAACCCAACCTTTAATTAGGCATTTCTTGTAGTGGGCTGATTTTGCTGGGAAGAGAAATCTGCAATTCACTCTTCAAGATGCTCTCTCTCTATTTTTGACGCAGCTTTCTTAGCAAAGAGAGAAATCCCAAAGCGTGGCTCCAGAAGAGGGCTCTCTCTGATTTGTTTGATGGATTCACCTATTCCCTGACATTGCTCCTGCAGCAACCCCCAGACAGGCAGAACAGAGAAACCTGAGGAATCCCTTTCACAAAGGAGGCTTCTCTGTCACTGTCTGTTGGGAGGAATTTCCCTTTTCTGTGCTGTAGAAGCTGCTTCTTCATTTAATTTTGTTGCCTGAGTGCCTCTCGTTGCTCGCAGTGTTTCGAATATTTTGCTCATGCTTGAACCAGAGCTGTGTTGTGGCTGGGTGAGGAGATGGATCCTGCTTTTGCTGCACCTGGGCAGAAAAGGGAGGCAAGGATGGGACTTGGATGGATCTCATTTCCTTGGAAATCTTTACACTCCTGCTAGTTCTCTGGCACAGCTCTGCTGGCACCAGCTTGTTGCCCACTTTAAACTGGGTGGCAGAACTGGCCATTTTTGAGGTCTCTGAGTTTTCAGAGGAAGGGCAGCGTCTCCATATCTTACTAGTGGTTTTTTGAAGGAAGGAGACTGGGTTTTTTTCTGCAAATTTGGTGTAACTGGCACTTCTGTTTGGGGAGAGCAGTAAAACATACAATTCTTCTGCTCCCTGCATTTTATCCCAGAGGCTAAGGGTTAAAAAAAAAAAAAGTAAAAAGAGATAAACCCTAGTGAAGTGAAACTTAGACACTGCTCAGACTGGTGGCAGCACAAACTGAGAACCTCTGCAGGTGAAAATTGCAGAGCTGAATGAAGTAAATTGTTCTCTGTGATGTGGTCAGGCTGAAGGGGAGCCTGTCATCCTGGCCTCTGATAAATATAAAAGCAGCATCTTTCTCTGCCTCCCTGCTACTCTTTTCCTCCTCGGATTGTGAGTTGCAGATATCTTTCTCCTTCTGGAACCACATTAAAGCTCTGGTCTCTCAGTTATTCAAAATAAAACCAATTAATGTTGTTTTGATACAGAAGATGATGCCTTTGATGAATTATTTAGCTGTGCTCCAGATAAACTGGATGCTGTAAAAAAGGTAATTTACTTTTTTGGTGGACATCAAAATCTGTTAGGCGGAACTTAAATACTGAAAAACTTAATATTTTTTCCTTTCTCCCTTTCTTCAGGCCCTTTTGCAATTTGTTGACCAGCATGTTGGAAAATTAGGATTAAATGTGAAAGACATTGAATCTCAGGTAGTGTGCTCCAAGCTGTGTGTTACCCATGTTTTGTCAGCTATTTGGGTGTTTCCTCTCACCATTAGGAATCCTCCTTTTTATTGCAGTAATTTGAAATTTGGCAACATAATGATTTCCAGATTTAGGTTAAGATGTCAAGTTTTGGTTTCTGAAGCTAATAGTTAATGCAAAAATACAGCCTTTGTATTGAATACTGCCCTTGTAATGCTATAGGAAATAATTTTCAGAGTCTGCCCAAAACCTAAGGGTGCTCTCTTTGTCAGGATGGAAATAAAGGTGTCCTGAACATTAAAATGAAAGCCAACTTGATTGCTGTATTTAGTGGTTGTTGATGGTGCATTTGCTTCATGGTGTGAAGGCCTTATTTCCATCATGTCATCCTCTGAATGTAGAGTTTCTTTAGAGTATGAAATTGCAAGAGAATTTGGGCTGAGCACCCTGGGCTCTGGTGAACAGGGGCTCTTCTGGATTTTTCCAGTGGGCAACTGTAAGAAAAGAAGGTTTTCAAGTGTTTTGTCATACATAACTAGGCACAATTTTATATTATTTATACTTGTGTGTTTGTGCTCATCTGAAGTATTTTCATATTTGGAATAGATTTTTTTTTTTAATAGCTGTCCTTTTACAAGGTTGTATTTTCACAAGTACAAATTTGGGAGCCTTATCTAACTAAATGTGAAGTTCACTGTGGAAGAGGTTGAGGGAGCTGAGTCATTAGACTCTGCTTGCCCAAATAACATTTAAATTCCTTTATTGGTAGAATGGCATTTACTGGAACAGTTTACTGAAAGCCAAAGGTAATTCTTATCTAGTTTTCAGATGGGGTTATCTTACTTCTCTTAATTGGACAACTAGAGGGTTACTTTCTGAATTTGAGGAATTTCTTCCTGACTCCAGCCAGCACCATGGAGATGGTAAGTTGTCATGTAATTATTTAGAGCTTGAGCCATCAAGCTGTGTGTTCTGCCTCTTGCTTCCACTGTTGCTGCTCTGTGTGAAGTCCCATGCCCACAAGTGTTTGCAGGAGGGGGGTTTGGGGCAGTGCCAACATAGACACTGTCAAAATATCTCAGAACAGGTCGGTGTCCTCTTCAAAATTAGCATCTCATGGGAGGCAAACACCTGTTACTTGCATTTGTTCGGCATGGCCATGCTTCTGCAGCCTTATGGTGAAATCCAGGGCTCTGTGTGGTGGGGAAGAGGTGTGCTCTCTTCTGCCAGTCTGCTCTGCAAACAGGATTTGCAGAGGATGACACCTCTTGCATAGCAGAACTGGATCCACGTGAGTTTCTTTACGCTGCCCTAAAAATATACCTTAATTGAGACGTGGCCAGAACATTTTGAAGGCCCCTTCTGTGTTTGGGAAGCTCTTGAGAGTTTACATCCTTTCCTCCCCCAAAGCTGGGGGCTGTGACATACTCAGCCAGACCTGCTTGGCACTTTTTCCACCTCTACCAGGCAGATTTCATCTGTACTTTAAAAGTAAAAGCTGTCACCAGCCAGAAGGAAGTGTGTGCTGGGCTGCCTCCTCCACAGGTCTGGAATGTTGACATATTTTGAGATATTTGAGGTATTTTCAGATTGTCTCTGGTGTGGGTG
>VZSR01002340.1:9900515-9910790 GCA_013398615.1 Brachypodius melanocephalos
TTTTTTTTTTTTTTTTTTTTTTCATTTGGGCGACTAAGTAGCTCTGAAAATCTTGAAACTGTAGCTGTTTTTTTCCTGGTTTGTGCTTAGATCTCTGGAAATGTGTCAGATCTTTTTTGTTTGAGAGCCACCAGAGAAGAAAATCTCTCCTCTGACATGGTTTGCACCATGCACAGATGAAGCTTTCATCTTATTCTCACCCTTAGCACAGTTAATGCCCCTGGGCAATATTTATTTGTAACGAAAATTCTCCGAGGTCCTACATTAACAAATAAATATTCCCATGGAGCTTTTCATCAGAAAGTTTAAAAGCACAATTGTTTGACACCTAGGCTCAAATGTTGTCAAAATTTCATTGCTGTCAGTTGGTAACTGTTTAAAGCATTAGGAAAAAAAAAAGTGTTTTTTTTTTAATCTAAGAACAGGGAAAATATATTTTGAAGGGTTGAATCAAAGCATTTCCCTAGAGTTGTTTTTCTTCCCTTTCTCTTCCACGCAGTTTTCAAAATTGTTTGGTCTGTTCCATTGAGTTGGACAGAAATTTTTAATATTTTCATTAACTTTATTCAGAGAAAGTCACTGAACATTTTCTTATTAAAAATTCCATAAATAACCATTTTCTTTTTGGTTCGGCCCTATTCTAGCCTCACAGATGTCTTTCTGGAAATGAGACAGCCCTAAAATTTTGGTACAAATCAAAGGTCAGACTTCCTAGTTCTTACCTTGCCCATTGCTGGCATCAGAGAAGGATAGAATGGGGTTGGGTACTGCTTCAGTACAGTTCTTTACATAAAATGTACTACATTTACAAAATGTAGCAATTTCATTTTAGCAAAGGTATGGCTAAGGAGTGGATTTGCTGTTGCACAGTTTGTCAAAGTGGTATTTCCCATTTGTTTCTCCTCTGATGCTCATTACAAAATGAAAAGCGGGCTGACACTGCAACTAAAAATATCGATCGACCATAGTTCAGCTGTCATTCGTGCACAAAACACGTCCTTCAATTCCCCTGTGCTTCCTAACTCCCTGTCATTTTAGACATTAATTGGTGCAGTAAAGTATAAAGATGTAACCTTTGCTGGGATTTAAAAGATCTCATTTGTTGTTGGAATGGTGACAACCACGTGCACTGTTGGGGTCAGTGTGGTGCATCCACCTTACATTTCCTTCTAATCAAAACCATTCCATGACTGAAATTCAGGAGGTGATCAATTTTGAGGTGCAAGAAGACAACACTGCACGTGGGTGGGTTTGCTGCAGGGTTTTTGGGGGTGTTTATTGCCAAAAAACAAGGCATTTACAGGTAACTGTAAAGAAATGCAGCTCGGGGTGCTTGTGAGTGTAGAAAGGTGTGAGTTTTCTGTGACAAAGAATAGGATCACAAAATAGTTCAGGCTGAAACTAGGGGTGATATCTGTGCAGTCAGGAGATGAAGATGATGATGATGGAGGGCTTGTGTGCTTATCAAAACTGTGTGAACTCGGTACTTTTGCCAAAACAGGCCCAGAGACGATAACACCCAGTTGTAAATTCTAGAAAAGTGTCCAGCTCTTTTGAGTTGGGAAGCACAGCTGGACAAAGCACCTTATTTTCAAGGCTTTCCTTTCTTGGGTAATTAGTGGTAATTCTGTCTGAAGATGCTTTTTGAAATGTGCATGTTGTCACTCCTTCAAAATCCCCAATGCATTACAGAGAGGGAAATGTGCTTTTTTTGCCTGTTGCTGGTTCACTAAGGAAACATTTGATGTATTCATTCCAACTGGCAAATTGTGTAGAACTGCATGGTCTTAACCTCTCCTGTCTGTATCAGAGGAAGAAAACAAACTTGAATCCAAACAGGCAGTCTCAGTTATTTGTAAAGCAGGGAACCAGGTGAAACATAAATCTGTTGCTTCACTTCAGAGCACAGGGGTTTTGCTTGGCTTATGCAATGGGGACTCCAGTGCTTCTTGTCACAACAGAACAGGGAACAGCAGCCTCCCAAAGGATAAATCACTCAGTAGCTCAGGGAAGGCAGGAAGAGACAATCTGAAGTTCATTCAGGTCTTGTTACTCCTTTAGAGGAAGGGAATTTGCTAATTACCAGCCAAGTAAACAACTACCTTCAAGCTGTTAGAAGGGGATATTACTTTTAAAAAAATCTATTACAACTATTGTTTATGTGTGTGATGCTGCTTTTATGCGGGGAAGAGAGAGAAAAAGCAGTGAGGAGAAATGAGAAAAACCCCTCAGCCTTCATTCACAGATGTGTGCTTAGTTTTTGATGAGTGTTATTAAGGGTACCATCACTACTATTAATGTGAATAGACATTTTAGAAGTACAGCAGAAACTTCTAGCTAACAAGCATATCTAATCCTTGCAATTTTGAATGGAATGTGGAGAGCTTTTTCCTTCTGGTTTGTTCCAAATGTGGTAAGCACACGGGGATTGTTTAAAAATACCCAGAAATAAACTCCATGCATCCATTAGATCCAGTTAGGAATCTAGCCTGTTTTCCCTATTGATACAAGTCTTCACATGCAAGATCTATTTTAAAATAAATGGATTCTTCTACCCATCTCATGGGATATGTTTTGCTGGAGATGGGTTTTACATCTAATTTTATATGATAATTGGTAAAAATTCTGAAGAGCACTTCATCAAAACTAAGGAGAGGAATATGAGTACATATTTATGAATCAGTATCTTCAGCTAGTAGAGAAATACTTTTTTAAAACCTTCTGTTGGTTAGAAAATATTGTCAGCTATATTAATATCTCTCTCTCCCCAACAGCTTCACAATGTTAACTTGGCATTGGAGCTGCTAGCAGAGGGAGGTCTTCTGAATTTTCCTGTGAGTTCTGAAGGTGAGTCATGACATGCAAACTTACCTGGAATAGAATTTTTAACATCCCAGCTTAGCAAAAGTTTGGGTAATTGCAGGAAACAAGTTCTGGAAATGACACTGACACATTTCATTATATGGCTGCCCTACAGCTCCTCATGCAGAATGAATGGTAGAGGTAATAAGATTATTTTTTTTTAAATCATTATTTCTATAATAAAAAAGTTGGATTGTTATAAGTTTAGTAACTTTATACTAAACTTAAGCTGTTTAGTAATTCAGTATTTGTTAAAGATTTAAACCAGTGACAGCTCCTAGGGAAATTACAGCAGCTGAGCTGGAGGCAAAGCTATTTTCCTGTCTTATAAAAACTTTCAGTGCATTAAAAGCAAGTTTGTTTCCATGGGAAGATACCTTGAGGAATATGTCTGGAAAATCAGAAACACTGATCAGTCTATTCAAACTCAGAAGAGTGGTGGGTCAGTCTCCTGAATATGAAAGTCACAGGTTTTTAGTTGTTGTTATGCTTGGCTCAGAATCTTGATCTCCTTTATCTGAGTAAATGCTTCCATCACTGAGTCAATGTGATTCAGTGCATGCCTCTCTTTCTTTCTCTACCACCAAAGCAAACAAACGAAAAAGCACCATTTGGATGAGTCCAGTTTTCCAATTAAAATACTCCACAAAAATAATTTAGTGCCAGCTCCTGGTGGGACAAGGGATGTGGTTAATTAATGTGTGCTGCTGTGGTTGCAATGTCTGAGTTTTTGGAGGGCACATAACACCACCATTCCTCTACAAGCTTGTTGCTGAATAAGGAAGTCAAAGCTTTATTAAAAGTAAAAAGCATTATTCCAGTTCTAGATCCCTGTTAGTTATTTGTGAGTGGGTGCATGTGTTGGGTACGTAACACATGGCATCATGGGGAGGGAAAGAGGATTTAGGGCTTCCTTTGTTTTTCCTTTTGTTCTCTTTTCCCACTGGTGCTTTGGTGATGTCAGCAGTTTGCATGCTGGGCATTCATGAATTGTGGGCTTTTTGCTGTGCTGCACAGAGCTAGGAGCCTGGAAAAGTAAAGAGCTTTTATTTACATTAATATTAACAGAGCAATAGGTGTGGGCTCAGATCTCCATGCTGAGATCCACCTTTTGTGTGAAAAGAGATAAATGTGTGCTTTCCTTCCTCCCCTCTGGCTGTTCTGCACTGCCTCAAACACAGAGCTGACCAGTATAAGAAATAATGATGTCAACATCTGCAAGCCCTTTGGTTTCACTGGGGAAATCCTCAGCTAGTGAGTGAATTTAATATGATTTAGGGGTCCTTGCTACAGCTACACTATTTAGACTCTTCAAGGATCTCATTTTACTAGTGTTTCTTTGTTAGTCTTTCTCCCAGTGATTTACAACATCATAAGAAGAACAGTAAATCCTCTGAATCCATTGCCCTCTCTCACTGCAACTGTTAAATACAAGAGCAGTTTATATAGTCAAGAAAAAAGAAGCTGAAAACTAAATTTAAAAAAAACCCCAACCAACAAAACAAAACAAAAACCAAAAAACCAACAAAAAACAATGCATCAAATGGCAGCAAAACATGATGGAAATATTACAACAAAAAAATAAACTGTCAGGTAATTCCAACATAGTTCCTGACGCAGAATAATCATAAAACATCTCAAGATATAAATCCCTATTAAATTATCTACTCTGTTCTTTGCTAGTGAATTTCTTACTCTGCATTATTTGCCCTTAATTGTCTTCCAGCAGTAGAGTGCAGAAGAAATCCCTTTTCTTCAAGGTAATTTAATAAATTATTAGTTTCTACCTCTGTAGTTCCTACTTTCCTACCTGTCACAATTCAATTATCCAAGTTCACATTATAAAGGCGGGAAGGTGGGAGGTTGTCTTTGGCAGGTGCAGTCTCATCCTGTTCCAGGGATTGCTAATACTTCCCATCTGGTTTTGTTTTCTCTGGTTTGTGTATCCACAGACATTGTGAATGGAGACACGAAGGCTATAATGAGAGTTCTGTACTGCTTGTATTCCAAATACAGACCCAAAGAAGCATGAAGAACAAGGCCAAGAGCTTGAGTTGCCTTTTGTTTTGGTTTGTTTTTTTTTTCCCCTAGCAGGCCATGGTGTGATTTTTGGATTCCCAGCTCTGTTTGCCACTGTTCCTGGGCGTGCACTGGCGTTTGACACTTGCTGTGTTAACATTGTTTAGCAAATGTGTTGTTCATGCAAGGTTTCACATAGACTGCCTGAGCAACTGTAAATGTGTGTGCACAGCTGGTGTACTGTGTAAGTCGAGGGCTGTAGCTCTTGTTCCAGATCCTGCCTTCTGTTTTCTCTGAGCCTCCCCAATGCTTCAAAGAAATTAAATGTGTGTTGGTTTATTCTGGGCTCTGCGTTCTTTGCTTCTGAAGGTGACTTTGAAAGTTGTTGCATTTCTCCCCGTTTTCCTGCTTTAGGAAGTCATTTGGGAAACTAGAGAAGAGGAAGACCCATCAGAATGGGAAGGCTGAGACACACCTGAAGTTCAAAACCTGCTTTAGAGAGGTGGCCAGTGCTGTCAGACAAGTGGATATGAATTGGATGCCAAATGAATAGATAGCAAAAATGAAATCTGAATTTACCAAGTGTTTCATAAATGTTTCTGGCTCAATTGTTCCAATATGGAATAGGCACTCAGCACAATATGCTGATGTGAGGCTGTGCAGGACCAGAGGGTTCTCCTGCACAGCTGTAGGAAGATACCCTTATTTCCTTGCTAAGCCAGTGCCAAACCATGCCCAGCTCCAGTTGCAGCCCTGGCTAGCAGGGATGCCAATCCCTGTCAAGCACGTTGTGAGAGGGAGTCACACATCTGCACTTTGTCTAGAGTAAGCGGTGGGCAGGTGCTGGCTGGGCTCTGCAGCTGGTGTAGGTAGAGGCCACTACAAGTGGGAGGAAGGATTTCAGCTTCCCACCACCTCTGACAGCTGTGTCATCTCAAACTCTTCAGGCTCTCCTTGGTGAATTTATCCAGCCTCTATCCCCAGCCTCCCAGCAGTTTCCTCTGGATGCATCAAGGTAGCCATGATTTATTAACAGTCTCCATCGGTCTTTTGTGGGGGATTTTAATCACAGCTCCTTTCAAAATCTCCATCTACCCTCTTGACCTTCAACTTATGTCATGTTGCATAAAACTAGAGATATAATTAGGACAAAAAAAAAAAGTTGAAGGTTTCTTTATATTTTGCTTCCATCTAAACTGCTTTAATTTCCTGCCTTCGGTAACTCTGACATTTGATCTCTGGTCTGATCCTCCATCTGTGTGTCAACAGGAAACCAGAGCTTGCAGAGTGCCAATGCTGACATTTACAGAGGAGAATTTGTTGTGTCTACCTCTGGATCATGCAGCCCAGGGAAGATCCTTAGATAGCAATGCTGATAAGTCTTTTGAAAATGTAATACTGCACAGCTGCTGGGGGACAGAACTGTGCAAACTGCCCTGAGACCAATCCCTTCTGCACCAAGAATTAGATTGTGGTATTTTTACAGAGAAAAATACAATGTGTGGTGCCAATAAGCTACCAAGATCACTTGATTCCCCAGCAAGTGTGTGCTGTGTGTGCTGATCTGGATAATTCAAGTAGAGAATACTTGGTTCTTTCATTTGCAAGTCCCCACAGGCATCTTGCTTGATTCCTTAATGGGCTTCCAAGAATCAGCTGGGAGACCTGAGAAGTTCATTCTTGCTTTGCAGAATTTTAGGTTGCTGTAACACTGCACATAGAACACACATTCATTGTAGAATGAATTGCTATTGAGCAGATAAACCCAGGATGTGGGGTGTGGGGCAAGAGGGGCTGGGCAGGGATTTGGTAGCAGTGTGGCCTTTTCCTCCTGGGAAGCTGTCCCAAACCTCTTGCCCTGTGCTGATGATCAAGATTCAGTTCCAGTGTGTGACTCCAGGCAGATGGCCTGGGCTAGGAAAAAGCCACCAGTGCTGGGAGGATTAGCTGGTGCTGCCCTGGTTAGATGGTTATTACTGCTCAAGAAAACTGCTGGATTTTTTTTTTTCTGTGTGCTCTGAGTTTTGTGTTCCACTCCTCTGGCATAAATAAATCTAGTGGTTGTTACTTTCAACAGGGGAAGTCTAGATTTTGACATTTAATAAAAGAAAGGGTCATGTTCCCTTTCCAACACCAGCTTGCCTAAACCTGTTATAAACAAGTCATTCTTTTGAAAACATACAGGGATAAAAAGACGGTTAATGTGCTTGAATCAAAAACATGCTGAGATCAAAAATTAATGTTTTAATCTGCTTTTTATGCTGAGAGCAGATTTATAATACACTTGACATGTCTGAAGACTTTGATAAAGAGTCTGTGTTTGATTCCTAAAACATGCTGTGGAATTTTCCTAATCCATCATACAGACACCCACTCCATAAATTGGTGTAGTATACAAGTGCACTATTTACATTTGAGACGTAGCCACAGCCTTGGCACAATTTTAATAATAAATATAAAGTGACAGAGCTAGAAAGAATATTTCAACACCTGCTTTAGTGGAAGGTGTCCCTGCCCACAGAGGGCTGTGGGAAACGGATGACCTTTAAGGTCCCTTCAAAAGCCTTACAGGAGCTTCTGTTGCTTTCCCTGTCCCACAGGTCAGTGGTGCAGTGGCTTTGGGTCACAGCAGTAGCTGTGGGACAGATCTGAAGGGTTCTCAACTCCTCCCTTCTGTCATCTATCCATCATCCACTCTTTCCAAAATACCCAGACTCATCCATAAAAATACATATTTCTGGAGGGCTGTGTGGAGAGAAGTGCAGGTGGAAGGGGCAGAGGTACCAGGGTGAATTTAAAGGAATACAGATGCACAGAAGGATTTTCATTAACAGGATCAAGCCACTGACTGAGATTGGTACTGCCTGGAAAGCCTGAGACAGGGAATTGGAGAGCTGTCCCTGCTGTCAAACCTCCTTCTCCTCCTCAGGAACTGGTCCTGTCAGGATAACACTGACATTTTTGTCACCCCTGTCACGTGGCTGCAGCCCTGGAGCCAGGTCCTTGCTGCTTTGCGATGGGGCAGGAGAACTCCAGATGGAAAATGCTGGCAACCTCCACCTGCTTGATGGCTGGGAGTGCCAATTATTGGTATTTGTCCTTTCCTTCCTTCTCATTTTCTCCTTTCTTTATTCTTTTCCAATGGTTTCTATTGTGTTGTTTCTTGCAGGGAGCCATCCTCACAGTGGCTGCTGTCTGTCTCTTTGGCAATTAGGCTTTCAAACCATGAAAGGAGCTCATTCAAATTCTTCCTCTCCATGAGCTGTGTTTGTGTCTGTATGAAGGGACCTTGCTGTTCTTTCTCTTACAGGCTGCTAAAATTTCCTCAAAGAGTAAAAGCCATTGTCAGTTTTTCTCAAGGGATTTTTTTTTCCTAGTCAATTGGTATTTTAATAAAGACTAGATGGAAGTGTTACTTTGGAGGAAACAAATCAGTGTACATGAGCCTTTCTGCTCGCTGTGGACATGGATGGGTTTCCTATGCCATTCAAAATTTTCTAGGATGGTGAGACTGTGAACAGGGTGTAAAGACTGAGGTATGGAGAGATGAGTTTTGAGACAAGTGATAATGAAATCAAGACAGCAGTACTGCAGACTGGCACATCTCTGCTGTCCCCTCTCCTCCATCAACCAACTACAGTTTCTAGAACTTAAAAATGAGGAAAAAAACCCCAAACACAATGAACCACCTCTAGTTTTTTGCATTTTGATTTGACCAAAGTGCATCAGGGTACCTTTGCCATTCACTTCCCCCCCTTAGTTTTCTAAGCCTTTTCTCTCATGTCATTCCTTTACAACCAGAGCCCCAAAAGTCATTCTGCTCTAGCCACTGGCTAAAACTAAAGTTACTAAGGATTTTTTCCATTGATGTCCTCTCTCAGGCTGCATCAAACTCATTTCACACACCTCAGCAAGGAGCCAATAAAATAATACAGAATAGCAGCTAAATATTAGAGGAGAATGGAGTAGCTTGGACAAAACCTGTTTAGTTTTATCTGTAGAGCTAACTGGATGTTTAGATGGGAGCTCCCCAAATCTGCTGTCATGGAATGCTGGGGCACTGCAGTCGGGGTGCTTCATGGTGTTCCCTGCACTGTATTCCAGGTACCACTGGGATTTACCTGCTCCAGAGAGCTGCAGCCTGCACTGAGCTCATCCTTGGGCTGCAGGGAGCACACACTCCATGGCACTGGGGTGCTTCAGTTTCCTTTGGGGAATAGAGTCTAGCTACAGGGTTGTGCCCATGTTGTTAAATAAGAAGTTGAAATATATGATCTGAAATGGCAGTGTTGTAATGAAAATACATTCTTTTTCCTTTCCACACCTCCCCCTTTTTTTTTCTTCCTTTTTTCCCTGTGGGTGATGAGGTCTGGTTTGTCCCTGGGATTAGATGTCTTTCAAGACCACCTGTCACATAATCCACTTGCCAGCCCCAAGAGAACATAAGAAATATTTTAAAGTCTGTAAGCTCAGCACTGGTCAAGCTTTCAAGGATCAAATGCCAGCAAAAACAAAATACACAGTGTAAAAAAAGCCATGAGTACCAAAGTAGTTTTTGTCATGGATATTTTTACCAGAAATAATATTGCAGGTGTGTGATCTGACTCTAAACACAACCGAAGAACACAATTCTGTTATAAAATAGGAAAATGTCTAAATAGTTTGGGCTGCATTAAGTTATACTAGTGTCACAGTAAGATAAATACTCCTAGTGGAGTCAGATATGTGCATTGTGTCAGCTATTCTGCAGACACACCAACTAAAATTATGGAAGAAATGAATAAACCTCAATTTACAGCCTCATTCTAGCATCCAATTTTTCTATATGTGCTTCCCCCTACATATTTCAGTTTTTTGGCATTCTGACTCCTTATCCACCCCAGTTTTTCTTTCTCTTGTGCCCCTCCTTGTGCAGCTGACATAGGTGGTCCAACAGCTCCTTCCCTCTCCATACTCAGAGCTGCCAGGGTGTCACTGGGAAGGTATCTGGCAGAGAAGCTGTATTTGAAATGCAAAAAAGCTGTGTAAAAACTCTGGAAACACCAGCTGGCTGCTCTGTATAAGAATTTAAAATGCTTCTCAGTGGTTCAATAAGAATTTCTTTATCCTTCCTCCAACATTAAAA
This sequence comes from Brachypodius melanocephalos, assembly GCA_013398615.1. Classification (NCBI taxonomy): domain Eukaryota; kingdom Metazoa; phylum Chordata; class Aves; order Passeriformes; family Pycnonotidae; genus Brachypodius; species Brachypodius melanocephalos. The sequence goes on from VZSR01002340.1 coordinate 9,910,522, forward strand.
AAATATCAAAGATAGCAGGTAACATATTAACTGAGCCAGTGTGTTAGGGATGCAGAAGTACAGGCAGATCCAATAATGAGCTAATTTTCCTTCCCCCTTTTACCTTTTGATGCAGGGCAGCTGGGGTATGTGTCTGTCTGTGTGTAGTTTTCCTGGGTGTGTTCCCTTTTTGGCAGGAAAATGTTGAAGAGGGAGGGTTTGAAGCTTTTGGAGTGTTTGACAACTGCAACAGGTCAGCCTCCTCTGGTGCAATTGTTGTATCCTGTTTT
>VZSR01002340.1:9917871-9947657 GCA_013398615.1 Brachypodius melanocephalos
TTAGGCTTTGGCAACCAATTGAAGAAGAAGGGTTGTTGGACCCTCTTGTCCCTTTACCTTTCAGCCAAGTTGCACTGAATTTCTAGATTACCCCAATGAGAACAGCTGCCTTCTACTCACTGAGCTTCTTGCAGGGCTTTTCACCTCTGAACAGGGCCTGCTTAGAGGATTTCACCCCAGAATAAAATTATACAACACACGTCCCCCATGCGTATATTTCTATCTATTGTACCTTACAATGATAGAATTCTTTCTGGACATGGCCTGTTGAATGCCTCTGTGCTAGAAGTTTGCAGCAGAGGAACAGAGTTAGAATTTTCTTCTGTTCCATTTCCTTTGCTCCAGTGGTATTTCTGCTTTGCAGTTCTCCAGTTTATCTTTCAAGTTACCTTTACATGCTTTTTAGTTCTTCTTGGGCCAAGCCCAACACATTTATCCAGCCTAACTTTTCTTCTTCAACCAGCCTTCACAGTCACGATGGAAGTGATGACAAAACACTCCATGTTTATGCAACCATAGCCAAATTTTGTTGAGTACTGTTCTCCTTATATATCTTTGCAAGTACACATGGTTAGTTCTGATTGGCTAAATTAGTTGCCACCTGGCTAACTGGCCAGTGGCTGCCCATGTCCCCGACGGCCCAGACCTGCTCCCCAATGGTCCAGAGTGGCTAAGTTATATAATTAAAGTAGTTATTACAATAACCCAGACTGGTTATGTTATATAATTAAGGTGGTTATTATATTTCAGTTGTAAAATTATAATTAGGATTAATTATATTTGTATGGCCTCCAGGCCAGCTGTTAGCCACTACAACCATGCCCTTTCCCCACAACTTTGTTGTGATTTCATGGATACTTCACAGGCAACTTTGTACCTTGAGACATCTAATGGGTGAGAAGCTGTAACACTTTTCTCAGAATAGGTAATATTAAACTACACCCTGAGGCAAGAATCACTTTGAATATGTGACAGAACTGTCATTACTGACATGTTGCAACACAGACCTCAGGGAACACTGTGCTGAATCTTTGTGTACCCATGGGAAGGGTGCACGTGTGGCTGTTTGCCCACAACTTGGAATGTGAGCTGGTCGGAAGTGTGGGATCTGCACACAGATGTGGCCCAGAAGTTCAAATCCTTAATGTGTTACTGTCTCCTGCCAGCCAATGGAGAAGGAGTGACTGGGAGTCTTAAAAAGAAATGAAAAAAAAAAAAATTAGGGGCATGTTTCTTTTTAATGAAATTCTGTGATTGACTGTTTAATTAAGAAATTAAAACTATTTTAGCTGAAAATGGGATTTTGAACAGAATTGCTGTAAAACAATGCTTTACAGTGGATTAATCTTTTACTCATTTCTATTCTGAATTTCTTTTGTTTTGTTAGTACAACAGAAAAATAAATCTCTTCTGTAGAGAAAAATCACCCTGAGAGTGAGGTTGAAATGTGCCTGGAATCACAATCCCCTGTTATATCTGAGCTGATTGTAGTATTTTATCAAATTTCTCATGCAAATAGATATTTTCTCCAATATCTGTCTGAAACAGGCTTCTGTGCTGATTGACTACAGCATTAACAGAGGAAGAGGTTAAGCGGATACCGACATAGCCAAAGCCAATTCTGCCTGTTTGATCTTGTTTTCTCTGGTGCTCAGCCTCTGAAATGAAAAAGATGTAATAAAAGGTCTTTTTCAAAACCTGTTCACTCGCATGGGCTTAGGCACTGAGTTCTGTCCAATTCCTTTCCTAATTTTCGGTAAAATAGTGAAAAAAATTCCAAGTGCATCTGTTTCCTTAGTTTGTAAACAGATGAACTTAAAGGCCTTCCAAAAGATGTTAGCAATTGGAGCTGCTACTTCTGAATTTTTTGAGATTTTCCAGGTAATATCAGAAACTGTTTACATTCAGTTCACTTCTGTTGGTTTGTAGGTTTCTAATTTCCACATAACTTGAATAACAGTGAGAGGCATTGTTGGCATTCAACAAATGATTGCTTCCTCTCACTGCAGGACTATCTCTCCATCTCCAAAAGTACTCCCTTCTGAGTAGATTTAGGCAGGAACGTGTGCTAAAGCACAGCTTTGGATGCCTCAAACACTTCACTCCCATGCTATGGAACCCTTCCAGCTTGTTGGCGTATGCTCAGTTGTAATCCAGGGAAATCACTGCAACAGCCAAAGGCATATTCCCACGATGATGCCTTATGCCTGAACGAGGACAATCCTTTGGATGCTCTCTGAATCTGCCATCTTATGGAGCTGAGTATTCATAAACATGCCGTGGAAATAATATCTCGATTTGGCTCTCTTTTCTGACTCCCTTCTTCGAAATGGCTGGGAAGGAAGAACGAAATGTTTGCATGCTGACAAATATTACAGTTTAAGAAGTGGCAACCTGGGAGCCCCAGGCTTTTCTCTCACTAAATTCTCAGGATCTCGTCAGTGCTGTAATGACTGGTAGAAATCTCAGGCGCTTGTGATCAGCATGGCAATTGTTCTGTGAATCTTGACAGCCATCCAGATGACCCCATTCCTAATCTAGAAGCTGGGGTGAACAGGACCCTGAATCCATGGCATGCCCTTTGTGCAATCTGTGTGTGACCAAACATGGATTTTTAAATTTTATTTATTTATTTATGCTTGTATTTTACCATACACTTACATCGTGTGTACGAATACTTCAGATTGATGTTTTGTATCTAAAATCAAGGTAATTTTTTTTCCCCTTGAATAATAACTGTGAAAGCAGTGAAATTTTGGAACAGGTGGAGCGTGTTGAGCTGCGGAGGTTAAAAGAGAGGCAATGATATTCAACTTGGTAGGAAAGCAAGGGCTTTTTAACTTCAGCTTTTAGAGTTGTGTATAGCTGTTCTTTCCCTGCCTCTCTTCACACTGTGTCTGTGGTTGCCTGAGGCACAGAAGAAAGTCTGAGTATCAGAAACCTGTGCTGCAGGATGAGGAGGATCCTTTGATGGAGCCATCAAGATATAATGCCTCCTTCTTTTAAAATGTTGTTGAAAATTGATAATTTAATTTTTTAATGTCCTGAGAGTTTCTCATTTAACTTTTCCCCATAAAAATCACCAATTGCTTCAAAATCAAACTAGCCAAGACCTTTATTAGAAATAGCACAGTTCATCAGGAAGCTGCGACTAATTGCAGAGAACAATGTATGCACCAAAGTAGGTTTAAAACCAAAAACTCCTAAATCTTCAAGGTCAGGAAGTGCTATTGTTTAGAAAACTTTCTCAGTTAACACCCTGGCTTTTGCATACAAACTACAGAAAGCTGCCACCATCACATCAGCATTTTTCCACTTTTTGTAAAATGTATGTATTCTGGCCTTCTCCATGGCAAAACTCTGAAAGAACTTGATTTTCATGTGTTTTGAAATTAAATCTGCTGACTTCTTAGTGTGAAATTATATTTTTATTTAAAAATTGAGTTAGTCTTAAATGCATTTAAAAGGTCACTAAATTATAATGTTATAAAATTAAACAGGTTTTTATTGCCCATCTAAAAGAAATGGTGCAAGTTGACTGGAAATTCATTTTTTATTGTTGAAAAATTTTACACAGCTTTTTTGTGGTTAAACCAAACCACCCTGTGTATAGAAAACCTAGCTTTGCCCACTAAGTTGCCATGATAGTAATAATAACAACAATACACAAATAGCTGTCCTTGTCCATGGGTGTTCCTGTCCGATCCCTGGTCCTGTAAAAACAGTTTTTCAGTGGTGATCACTAATTGCATCCTCACCTGATGCTCAGGTATCTGGACTTGCAGATACACTGAGCACAACTGGAATCAATCCAGGCTATGTGTGTATTCATTTTTTTTATTTCTTCACTGGACAGAGGCTATTTATTAAAAAAAAAAAAAAAAAAAAAGGTACAGTACCATTGGTAATAACGTCACAGAGGCCCTATGTGAAAAGTTAATTGCTCTGGTTTCAGAAGAAAGGTGAGCAGCAGGCAGGAAAGAGAGATGAGGGCAGAGGGAGCAGAAGGAGGAGGGCTTTCCATGAGGGGTGTCCTGTGTGCAGAGGCCTTCCAAGGCACCCTGTGGAAAACCTGCCTGTGATCAGATGTTTAAAAAATGTGTCTTCATGTATGTGTGTAAGGGAAATTAATTCAGATTCCTCTCTATGCCTTCACTTCTACACATCCCAGCTGCTGCCTGCCTGCTGCTCTGCCTTGGGTATACTCTGACTTTTAGTATGTTTGTGTGTATTACCTGAAGTTGTGGGAAAGAAAATCAAACTCTAGAATCACAGAATCAGCCGAGATGGAAGAGACACACAAGGATCATTGAGTATTCCTGGCCCTGCCCAGGACACCCCAACAATCCCACCCTGTGCATCCCATTGTCCAAACACTTCTGGAGCTCGGGCAACCTTGGGGCTGTGACCATTCCCTAGGGAGCCTGTTCAGTGCCCCAGCACCCTCTGGGGGAAGAAAATTTCCAAAACTCCAACCTAACCCTCCCCTGACACAGCTCCAGCCATTCTCTGGGTCCTGTCCCTGGTCACACAGAGCAGGGATCAGGGCCTACCCCTCAGCTTCCCCCATGAGGGTGTTGAAGAGCACAAGGAGCTCAGCCTCCTCTTCTCCAGCTGAACAGACCAAATGTCCTCAGCTGCTTCTCACATGACTTCCCCTCCAGAACCTTCACCATTCTCATGGCCTCCTTTGGATGCTCTCCGACAGTTTAATGTCTTTTTTACATCATGGTGTCCAAAGCTGCTCTAGAACTTGAGGTGAGGGTACCCCAGTGTAGAGCAGAGCGGGACAATCCCCTTCCCGCTGACTGTGTAGTTCTTATCCAGCCCAACCCAGTCTCCAGATCCCAAACTTCAGATTTGGGATGTACACAGGCTGGCTGTCCTCCGCCAACAGGCGTGAAGCCTTCCCGAGGTGGGAACACACTTGGTGGCACTCAGCAGATGGTGAGTTTGTTGGCAGTTCAGCCCTGGCAACTCTATGAGACAAAATGAGGCTGAGGCTTTGGTGGTTTTTCAGTTCTCATGTCGTAACTCTTCTGCTGATGGCAAAAACAATATGGGATCACGAAAAGCACCTACTGCCCTCTTCAAGCTGCCACCCTCACACAGAAAGTAGCAGTTTTTCCAAAAGATTAGCAGAGAAAAACACATTCCTGTTCACAAGCCCACATTTTCTGAAGAAAGTAAATTATTCTGTCTGAAGGTTTTAATCTGAAAAAAATGTAATCTCCTGTAAGGAAGACATCTGACATTTATCTAGACGGCTAAAGTGAGGCATGGTTCTGAAAGCAACCACAAGCAGGGCTCTGTGCAGGCATTACTGAGCAATTTCAATAATTGTTGGTATTATCAGCCCTGCCTCCAAAAGAATTGAATACATAATGTGAGATTACAGAGCAGCACCGTTATTCAGCTGCTGCAGAGACATAGGGAGACACTTGTTTTATTATGCGTTTAAATTATGGGGCAGGAAGATTAATGGTGTGCAAATTAGCTGAATTCCATGAAGAGTAATTTTTGCTTTCCTTTGCCACTATCATCCCCCAATGCCGACATTGCCTTACATTTATGATGTTCAAATGGTATATTAAATACCAAGTTACATATCGACTCACCTAATTTTCCATGCTGAAAGGCATTGAATACAGAGAAAGTTTTTGCTTCTGTGGACCTCTGCTGCCCCTTTGTCAACTATTGCTATCAGAAAACACTCACAATGTGCAGCTTGCTTGAAATTGCAGGGCTTTGGGACCATCTATTATTCTTTAGCTTTTCAATTAGAGACAAAGTATTAACTCAGTCTGCATGTTGCTCTGCCTTCCTGGTAATTCTCACTGTATCATTATCATATAATCATTTTCTGTTTGCCACATTCCTTATGGCAAAGGGATTTTTTTTTTCCTGGGGAATTGTTAAAAAGATTTACTGCTTTGACTGTCACAATGCAGTATTTCTTCCACAAGGCACTTTTTACCTTGTAATGCATCTATGAAGTGTCAGCAGTCACCTCCTTCACTCTCTGGTTATGTTGTCTGTAGCAAACGCATTTGCTCATTAATCTCACTGTTAAACAGTTGTTTTTTCTCTTTTAATATCACGGCAGATAATGTGAGTCCATGTATACAAAGTTTGATAACTCCTTAGTTTTTGATTCTGACTTTCATTTGTAAAGAAGTGTCTTGCTTTTTTGAAAATAATAATTAATTTCACTGGGACCACACAGGCATAAGGACAACTCAACCCAGTTAGCAACATCTGCTTCCTTTATGCAATCAGTTTTAAAACAAATTTAAAAAGTTAGCTGATGCATACCCTGCATGTCATAAGAGAAAAGAGAATGCTTTAGATATTAGTGTGTTTTTCTCAGCTCTGATATTTTGTCCTGAACATTTTTCTACCCTCCAGCCAGAATTACCTGGGCGCTGGTAGTGGGTGAGCCCCTCTTAGCCCCAGCTTGCTTTGGATGCTGCAATCCTGCTGCACAGCATCTCTCCTCACCTCTGGAGCTGACAGGATTCCATGATGGATCTTTGGATTTCCTTTGCCTCTGCTCCCTCTGAGCCAACATCTCTCACACAAAACCTGTGTGTAGCTGTTTGGCCCCTGGCTGGGTTTATCCCTGCACTCCTCATCCCTGCCTGCCCTTCCTTGGTGTCAGGAGCTGCTCAGGGGTGGGGCTGCACCTCCCTGGAATAAATAACACCCCAGGGAGCACAAGGGTGTGAGACAACGTGGGTGCTCTGCCCCTCAGCCCACCCTTGGACTGGGACATTGCCCTGGCTTGGTGGGGTTTAAAATGGCAGAGTTGCAGCACAGGTCAGACTGTGTACACATCAGAGCTCAGGAATTCTAACAGGAGTCGAAGCATGAAGATGCTGAGTTAAAACGTGCCAGCTCTTCTGTAATTCGAGGTAATGACTTTTAGAAGGCAATGGCCAAGTTTAAATGCCTCTTTCAATCCAGCTGTCTGTGGGTAGTGCAGATTTTAAAATGGCTCTGACTTATCTAAAAGTCACACTTCTTAGGGGCAACGAGGGAGAAGAATAATATCTCCTGGTACTTCTTTTATGCATTAGACATAAGACTATCATTAAGGCAGGAAAGTGTTAGCTCAGGGAAATATGGGATGTAGTTAAGGCAATTTTTTAATGAAAATGGTTTTAGGCTGTGAACAATCCAGGAGTATCTACCTGAAACACTGAATCAGAAGTGATAGTGAACTTAATACTTTTTCTTTAAAAAATGACCTGGATTTAATACTCAATTTTAACTTTATGGAATGTAAAAAATTATATTTTATTGCCCTGGCTTTAGTAAGTTCTGTACTAGGATTTTGCTAAATGATCTGCTAAAGAAGGAAATATTTTCCATTCATAAGACCTGCTGCTGCCAGAACTTTTAGAAATATGCTTCCACCAATATTCACACTCTCATGGAGGTACTTTGGTTACAGTTGCCAGTTTAGAATCTCGTTTACAATGTTCTGTGATGATCTGAACTACCTGCTGTTTCTCAGTGTATGTTTTACCTAAAGAATGGTTTGCTGCAGCTGTTTGTACGGTAGGAGGGGGGGTGGGGTGATGGCTGAAAATGTGTGTAACCTCTGAATTCAAGAGAAAAGAGTGTAATATCTTTAGTAATACCATCTTGAAGTTGCTTGCAAAAAAAAAAAAAAACAAAGAATGAAAACTCTCAACATGCCCATTTCCTTTCATCACTTGCTGGACAAAGTTTTCCTCCTTTGGTTTTCACCTGAGGCTGGATGTGAGCATTGTCATACTGCCTATTAATCTGAAGTAAGCAGCAGCTGGCTGCCAGTCAGGAGTTATATATAATTCAATACTTGTAGAATTTAATTTCTGTTTCTTCTTTGGGTTCAGTCAGTGTTTAATAGTCCTACAGGTTCCATGGTGATACATGACATTCCCTTCATCAATGGACGTCGTGTTGTCAGAGCTGTGTCTTCTTGTGTCAGTAATGGAAACTCATTTTTGTTACTGCTGCTTTTTTTCTTTGGGCCCTGAGGGACCCAACCAATTGAAGAAAGTGAGTTACATGATGCATTTATGAGTTTTAGTTGCAGCCTAATTATGAGTGGATTAGGATAGATTTAGTTTTATGAGTTGTACAGTCTCTAAAAAGAAATTGAGTGGGCATCAGATCACAAACTTTATCCAGTAATGCCAATACCCAAAATCTGGACTATTGGGCAGACTAGAGAGAAAACAGATTGTGGTGGTCAGAGACAGAGTTGCTATTTTGGATGATGTTAGGATGGGCCTCAGTCCTGTACATTGGTATTTTAAAAATAACTTTTAAAATGTGTCCAATAAAGAAAAATCCAGAGTGAACTTGGGCAGCCAAAACTGAGGTTTCCTAAGAGTAAGTGATAATTTTTTAATATACAGATTCCTGAGAGGGGAAAAATAGATAGAACCTGGTGCCAGTCAGGCTTGTAGGATCTAAAGTCCAAAGCTTGCCTCTTCAGCAGCACTCCAGAAACCCAAGCAGCTTCTCTCAAATTAGGGTAAATTACTGAGATAATGTTTCTCTGTAATGTTTGAATAGGCTTTGGTATACATGTCAGTGTTTCTGTCAGCCTCAGAAGGAGCAGGACTAGTGTGTGCAGAAGTATTTTTGGCAGTTGTTTTGTCATGTTATGATTTTTTAACTTCTAATCTGTGATCTTATTTCTACTTACACCACTGGAATCTCATGCTATTTGTTTGAGTAAGAGTGAGTACACCCTTAGCAGAGCTGATACCTGTTGAATTAATAAATCAAGGAGGGTAAAATAGAGCCATAATTTGAAACAATCCTGTATGAAAGACCAGTGAGAGCACCAGCCTGAACCCTGGCTTGGAGCTTTTGCACCATCCTGCCTGGGTCAGAGCTGGAGATTTATGGATGCACAAGTACATGAAAAAAACCCTCTGACTTGTCATAGGGAAGGGTTTGATTTTGACCAAAATATTGTTCCTTTGATGGAGTGACAGTGATATTCTGCACAAGAGAGTGAAATGGCCATGGGCTTGGAGCAGTTCCTCCCATTAAGGATTTGCTCCCTCTGTTGAGCTGTGGTTGCTGCCAGGGGATGCATCTGTGGTTCCTCCTCAGAAGTATAAGAAGACTCTAAGCTGTATCTCATGGTTTCTACACAATTAATGCTTTAATCTCAAGTAAATCTGCACTAATGAATATATCTGCACTCCCCCCACCACTATACATGCAGACATCATGCAGGATAAACAAGCCAAATACAGTTATTAGCGTTTTAATTTTGACCATATTGTTGATATGTCAAAATATTAGCTGAGAAAATTAATTCCTACAATTTAGCATATGGTTTTCCTGAAATGAAATCAAGGGTATCACTCATCTCCCTTCAAGTCCTCCCACAACATTTCTAGGGAAATCTTTTCCAAAAAATTCATTTGAAACACTCTTGTGCATTTTGCTGGTGGGAAGTCAGAAAACAGTTGTATTTCTACATCCCTTTCCTACTTTCCTTCCTAGTGAAAGGTCAAATCAGCAAGAAGATGTCTGGGTTGGTGGTGGTACCTCAGCAGTGGCTGGATGATGCCCTCAGACACCTAAAAGCATTTCATGAACCATAATATTCAATTTTATTGTATTTTTGCTGTTGTAGTGTTAGGAACAGTCTGCTTCTTTCAAAGCTTTGTTCCAGGACTTGGAGACCTGAAGGTGAAGGAGGATCCAAAGAGGGTTTCTGCCCACCTCCAGGGTTTGGTTTGTGTCTGGAGGGTACATGTGGTGTTGGAGGGGAGATGAATCCTTTTTCCTCCCAGTCAGGAGCATGAATGGGAATGTTAGCTGTGAGCAATTTCTTTGCCTTCCACTGGCACAGGTCACTGCACACACCCACACCTGAGACTGTGGGACTGCCTTTGCTCTGCTGTGCAGCCTGATGGGGCACTGAAGGGAAGAACTGGGCCTCATTACTTTTTCATACAGATGCCTTTGGCTGTTCTTAGAGAGCGTTTTTCTCAGAGTACGCAATTTCTTTTTGGGTCAGATCACAAACCCTTTTAAAACTGTGTAGATGTTTGTTTCTTTTCTGTGCAAATATCACAGCTATTTCAAGGTCCTGAAGGGATCATAAATGTGGATTTTTCTGTGTGTGCCCATCATTGACTGTGAGGAGTCAGTATTTTGAGAGGATGTGTTTTGGATAATGCCTGACCATATTAAAGTATTTAAAATCATTGCAGGGTTTATGCCTGGTTTAGGACAATGCTTGTTGCAAGGGACACAGTGCATAACCCTTATTAGAACATGTGATGTGGCAGCAGCATTGCCACAGCTCCAACCACAGAGGAGTTCCTGTGAGGGGAATAACATGATGCCAGCTCCATGACATTCTCTGTCACATACTTGCTTGCTTGAGCACTGAGCAGAGACAGGGCTCTCACTGGTGCTGAAAGGTTGTTTTTTGTCCCTGAGCTGCCCTGTTTTCAGATGTGTGTGATATCAAGGGTCCCTTAACAGCTAGTGGTCCTCACGTGTAAGAGGCTTTCTTGTGCACACCAGTCTGTTTTAATGACTAAGGCACTTGTCCATGGGGTCATTTCAGTGAAAACAAAATAAATTACCAGAATCTCTTTCAGGAAACACTTCATCACCTTGCCCTCCTGAATTATTTTTATCCTCATCTGTATGTAAGCACAGCTGAAAATAGGGTGTTCCTTGGAGGCTTGCTGTGAGCATCAGAGCCGTCCTAATTGTTCCAGGTGAAAAAAGGAAAAGACTGAGGGCTGTTTTGGGGAATGCAGTGAGAGATGTGAAGCAAGTTGTATCCAGGCAGGAAATTGATGGCATCTCACACCTGTAAGATGCAGATCTCAGCCTCTGCCAAATTGGATTTACCAGGACTCGAAGCAAAATCATGTAAGTGAGTGATTTTTATATTGGTACCTAAACATTTATATTCAGTGTGAGTACAGTATTTGTGCCTCTAGATTCCCTTAATACCCGTGACTATTACACAGCACCATGCACCTGTTCTTCTGCCCCTGAGAATAAAATGTCCACCATTTCCCCACAGAACTTTTAAAAACCTACTTTTGTTGGTTGCAAACAGCAGAAACTTTGGGTTGTCCCCTCTTAAAAGAAGGGTAATGTTGACAGTAGCATGTATACTTTTTCCCACTCCTCTTTTTGTGTTTCTTCTTGTAAGGTTTTTAAGCCACCTTTTAACTTTTTTGGGAGTGAGTGAAAAGTTAAAAGGTCCAGTGCTGCCATACTGGGTGACAACTGGAAGGCAGTAAGCTGCAAATCCATGCAGAGTTTGAATTAATGACACTGAATTTCAAGTACTGGAAAAAGAGAGTAAAGAATGTCAGCATTCTACTGCTTCTCTGCCTTTGCACACTTTTACTTCTCTACTGTAGCTCTGAAACTTTACCTCCAGAAATCAAGTATTGTTTTCACTGGAGAGACAGGCAATGATAAGGAAAGTCCAAAAGTCAAATCAAAACTAAACCACTGCTTGAATGCAAATCATGGCAAAAAAGCATCTGGACAAATTTTTAAATACAATGCTTTGTTTTTAATAACCAACCAAGGGCAAGGGATGAAAAATTACCGATTAAAAGAGTGTTTTGTTGGACATTTTCTACCTAGTGCGCACAGGAACATCATCTGCTGCTGCAGGGTTCACTGTACTGCACTTCCTCCAAGGTTTCCTGTGTCCAAGGTCTCTTGGACATGGATTTTCTCATTTTCCTCTTTCTCCTGTACTTGTAACGAGTGATACAGATCTTACTTCCTGAAGGAAGATATTTACACAAAATTCAGTGATATCACCTGAGGTATTTCTTTTGAGGAACTTTCTTATGGGAAGCGTTGAAAGGTCCCTGAGAACAGGTGGCTGAAGAATTAAGAACTCAAACTCCAAACTAATTGGAGCTAATCAACTGATTGTGTGTCTGATCAGCACAAATTACCTGACCCTGTGATTTTCATGGTTCACAAAACTATTTATCTCTAAGGAATGGTTTACACTTGAGAAAAGATGTGCATTCCTTTCCAAAGCCATTACAGTTCATTGGCAAAATTGTTCAGTGCCGTCAGTGGCTGCTCAAAATCCTTGTATAACACTGAGAACTATTGTGTAGCTTCACTGCTGGGGAGGAACACCCAGGATGCAAAGAGGTCTTAAATATTGGTGCTCAGGTGCAAGGGGAAAGGCAATGTGGGTGTGTTCCTGTGGTGTTGTCCTAGAGAGAATAGGAGTGGGGAGGCAAGAAGGGGTCTTGAAAGAAAATAAGCTAGTTGGGCTTCATTTGTTGATTCTGTTGTTATTTAGCATTTCCTTTAGTGGTATAGCCAGAAAAAGTAAGAATGCACTAATGGAATTGCTTCTGACACAAAGCTGGGAGCATTTCTCCATGTGAGGATGGAAGAGCAGCAGACATCAGGAAGGAAAAGAGCTGTTTGCACTGACAGAGCAGTAATGCAAAAAGTAACAGGTGTTTGTGGCCTGGCTGAAAATTCTGAAGTATCCCGCTGCCAGAAAAATAAGATTTTGAAGTAAACCTTGTTTAAGGGTAGTGGAGGAAAAACTGTTCTTGAGACAGAGGTTGTAGGGCGACAAAATTATTTATACCATTGTCTGGTAGCAAGAGCCTTGATGATTCTGGAAGCACTCCCAGCATTTTCACGTTGTCTCAGCTCCACATGTGAACACTGCACTTTGGAGAAGAATTGCAGGTAGGAAAGCTGGATTTTCCTTTGCAGGTCTGTGACAGAGTAAACCAAGAGTAAATTATATACTTAGGGAATGTAGCTGTTGAACTGTCTCTCTCAAGCAAATCTAAATTATTGTATTCTATATTAGCCAAGTTAGTACTGTGTTTTGCCAGAGGGGCAAAGGCATGGCCAAATACTGAAATAACCTCTGAAAATTTATAAAATCATCCTTCAAAGAATGTGTGATATCATGGAATCCCAATGATTTCTCAGTAAAACAGTTTTCAAAGTTTTAAATAGCAAAGCGATGTCGTGTCTGTCCCCCTGCCCTATCTGTTCTAAAGAGCATTATTGTTTTTATTGCATTCCTAAAGCAGTCCAGAAGTTCACTCTTCAGTGCTCTGCATTAAATGAATTTGTTCATCAGGGAAAGCCTTTTAATAAGGTGAGTCTGGCACCTCTATTACTTGATAAAAAGAGGAGGAATTCTTGTCATGTATTTATTTACCAGTCATCATTTTTTATCAACTCCATGTCATTAACAAGGAAAAATGTTAAACTCTTATCACCCATCTAACACCTTCCAAAGGTACTGAGACCTACAGGACTTATGCAAAACATTATTGTCAAATATCTCTCACTGCTTGTTTAAATAGGGATAGAAAGGAAAATAAGCATGGTTGTTATACTGGTTTGAAGATCAGAGCACCAACAGAAAAACCTGGATGAATTGACTTGAAAATGAGAAGGGAAAAGGAGAAGGAAAAGGATTTAAGGTAAGATTAGTTTTATTTTATTATTTCTTCTCCTAATTTCGTATGGGCCACTGGGGGCCATTGCAGAAGACGGGATCTATTCCTCTTTGCAATGATAGCAGCTGTGTGCCAAATACTGGGGAAACCACTCTGAAGTTGCTATACTGGACAAGTCTGAGGAAGAGAAAAAGGTGCATAATGTGGTGCTCAGCTCAGGGACTCTCTGAGTAACTGCAGTGCAGGTGGGTCAGAAATGTCTGAATATTGAACTGTAGTTTCTGGATGTTTTGTCACGTAGCACTGAGCCTTGTTTGAAGACTCGTGAAAATGTTAACTTGCTCCAGGGGGCTGATTCTGCATGTCCTGGAGCTTTGCTTCCCTGGCTACAAAATTAGATGATTTATTTATGCTTTCCTGCTTTTCTATATTTAGACTATAGCAAGGAATATTTTTAACTTTGTGGATTGCTATGATTGGTGCACTGAGGCCCCGATCAAAGCTGTAATCTCTGCATGCCATTGTACTCCAATACTGTAATAATTCCAGAGAATTATGGGAGGGATGAGGGGGAATTCCCACATGCTCAGTGTGGAAAGAAAACTGATTTTGGGGGAAAAACAAATATATATATTTAATTGTGCAAGATGCTGAAGGCTGTGTGCTAATTTTTAAACCAAACCATCTTGTTCAACAGTGAGGCAGATTTAATAACCAAAAGTACAATACACCAAATCTCTTATATATGGGAGGACCCCAGAGACAGGTTCTCTGTCAATTAATTTCAGCATTTGAATACCTTATTTAAGATAGAAACCTCTCCCTGAAGAAGTAAACATCTGATCATGCTATTAAAAGTAGTTTCATCTAATTAGAAAGAAAATATTAAAAAAGGTGAGAGAAGAGGGGGAAGAAGAGAAATTTAAAAAAAGACAAACCTTGGCTTCTCTGAGCTAGACACATGAACTCAAAAATTATAATAACCAGGAAAGGTAGAAGACATTCAAATGTTTGTCAAGGCCTCTGGATTGGTAATGGTGCACCAATCAGCCTTCCCAAATTCACTAGCACAGGAGACCATCTGGTCTCTACAAAAGGATGTTTTACTGAACTTCCTTGGCAGCCTGACCCTTTCTGTATTTTTTCTCTAATCTGTGATATAAATTCCTGCCTGTTAGGACTTTTTAGCCCTTTTTCTGATTGTGGAGTGTCACCATGTGTCAATTTTTCCTCCTTCACAAGGAGCTGATGTAGGGACTAGAGCTATTAGGACTTTCTGCACAGATAAGTTTTCTAAATCTATGACTTTCATCACATTTTTATCTGACTTCTGTATTTTTTCATCCTTAATAGGACAGCCTAAATGCAATGATGCAATGCCACCATTTTACAACATTAGCCAGTAGGGTATTCTTAATGATTGTTTCAGCACTACTTTTTTTTTTTTTTTCCCTCCCCTGAGCTGTATCTGCAGTTTATGGCCACTTTTTAGTTTAAATAGGGCATTCTAGCATGGATGCACTGGTTAAAGTATAACAAGGATGCCTGAATCTGCCTTGAGCCCTCCTAAGGAATGCAGAGATTTCAAAGCTACTGGGAAAATGATTTCACAAATTTTCTGTAAGAAACAAGAAACCCCCAGTAATTATGCCTGAAAGAGAGGTTTTGTGAGTGTGTGGGCGAAGCACAGTCTGACCTGCACGTGCCCCCATGTGGGCTGGGTGTCTCCTCTGGGCTGTTGTCACTGTGACCAAGAAAGGACAAATCCTGGTAACCACCCAGCCCCTTGGAGATGAGAGGGAGCACGAAGCCTCCACTCCCACAGGGCCTTTGCACAGTCCTGAGAGGAAAGAGATGCAGTCCTTGGGTTAAAGGCTCTATTTTATTTGATATTAATGCTCTGGAAACACTGTGAGTGGCCTCTTGTTTTTTAAAATACGTGAAGTTTGTTTGTCCCGTGTAACGGAACCCAAGGATGACAATCTTTCATGGAGAGCAGGGTTAGGAGGCTCCTGCTGATTGCTGAGCTGGGAGAGAACTTTCCCCTCTTCTTGTGAGCATCAAGGAAACTCTTCCTCAACTCTGATGGGGATTGTCAACCTCCTGCCCTCTCCAACTCAGTGGATTATCTCACCCCTCACATAACTGCTTATCTGTGATTGTTCACACCAGAAGCACAAGGAAAAGATCTTGCCACCACTGAGTTTAACCTGGTGTCAGCTTAGACCACTGGCAGCTAAGGCAGTTCATCTCATGGCCTGAATGAAGGGAGGGACATTTCAAAGCAAACTGGTTCCCCTTCTGTTGCTGGTAGGGGAATTACCCCATCATTTGCACCAGCCTGGTGGAGGTTTGCAAGACCCAGCTCCTTTAAAGTGTGCTTGGATTGCTCTGTACAGTGCTGCAGTTTCCAGCATGAATATATAGAATATATAATCTACCTGCCTTTTTTCCTTTACTTGACTGAAGATTACTAATACATATGTTCTACAGTGCATTTGTTCTGCCTTGTTTGCTCATGCCATTTTCATTTTCTTTCATAAGGAGATTAGTAGTTGAAAAATAATGGAAATTTTCTTTTTTTTAATCATGAAAAGTTGGGCAACACCTGTTGACAAAGGAAACCTAGCTAACAATTATGCCTATGTATCTAGAAAAGAGGAAATAATATAAGAATTTTGCACCCACTGTACAACAGTGTAGGAAGTTTGCATGAAATGCTTACCTAGGTCAAGGAGGCTTGTGAGAATTTCTTCTGAGAGCATGTCTGGCATTTCCCCCGACAGGGAGAGGTGATTGTCAAGTACATCAGGTTGCATGTTATGCAGATTGTATCTGCTGGTGTTGACAGTCCTCCCACTCCCTTCTGTCTTCTGCCCTGTCCTGTTCCTGTGCTACAGCTCACTGTGGAGACAGGATGTGCTGTGATAGCACCTACAGCCTTTGTTGCTTTCTCCCATGGCTCTTCTGCAGCAACTCTTCTTGCTCTTCAATAAAAAAGTGTTTCTAAGATTTTCCTTTAGTCACCAGGCCATCTGCTGCTTTTTTAATGTCCTATTGTCTTTGGATTTCATCGCTTTCATGTGACAACAACGTTGTTATGTTCTGGCTCTGTACTGGAGGTGTGCTACCTGTGGAGTGAGAAATACCACTGAGAAAGACCTTGCCTGAAAATAACAAAAATAAAACAAAGAACTGAAGTTTGATGTGTGTGTCATCCCTCAAGGGACATTTGAGCTAGCATCAGGACCTATTTGTGGCCTCCAGCCCAGAGTACCGAGTCAAGTCTCACAGAAGCTCTTTTCCACTGGGCTGAAGCCTGCAGGGGCCCACTTTTTTTGTTACCTGCCTGGCTTGTCCTAGTTCCTGCTATGTTTTCACAAAAAATCAAATTCAGTTTCCTTGACAGCAGTTTGTCCTTTCCTTGTGTGATCAGGAAATGAAACAGTGGTTGCAGTGCAATCTTCAGTCTCTGCTTCAGTTTTAACTGTGCTGCTTTCCCCTCTGCTTCTCCGGGGATGCTTCCATCTGCCTCATCTCAAAGATACTTTAAAATATTCCTTTTTTTTCCTTTACTCTTGGCTAACCTTTTCTTTTTTTTTATTTTTTCCAAACTGACCATGGTATAGAGCCACCCACCACTGTTGGTCTATACCCGTTCATCGCCATTTAGCAATGGAAAAGTAAATGTCAAACACAGTGCTGCAGCAAGGCAGCAGACTTGTGGTGTTGTCAGTGGTTGTATTTAGAAGTAGATCTGTGAGTTTTTTCAAAGGAAGAAACTGTCTCTTGAAGCTGGGCACCCCATCTCTCTTCTGTAAATACCTGAGCCTAGCAATCTCTTACCACAAAATATCTTCTTGTCAGTGATCTTTGTTGTCTGCCTTTGCATGACAAAGTCTTTCTGTCCTGCTGTGGTTAATTTGAAGCTCAGTAACAGAATTCAGACCTTTTGGATCTGAATCTGCAGAGATGCAGTAGCCTTTAGCTTGCTGAAGCTCCTTAGCTTGCAGATTAGGAGACGTGTTTAGTCTGGCAAATATTGTCAAAGATAGTGATGTGGGGAAGGGAAACAACCAGAGTCACACTTGAAAGTGATTCTAAATATGTAAGGGAAAAAACCAGCAATGTGTTCTATGTGATTAAAATAAAAAAGAACAGGATGCCATGAAAATAAGATCTGGCTGTGTGATCCTCCTGGGGAAAACAGGCTCTGGTGGAAGGACAGGAGGATTTGAGATTGTGTCTGGCCACCAGAGCAGTGACTGCACAGGCTGTTCACAGGGGCTGCAGTGGGTGCTCACAGCTGGGAAGGGCTCTGAGTTACACAGAGATTTCAGTGGCCACAGAGACAGGCTGCACCTTGGGTTATTCCAGACACAGCTGGGTAAGAATTGGCAGATGTAGTTTTGTTGTGGTACAGTCAGAACATTACTGATTTTGCAGTTCTGTTTGAGCATAAATGAAGTTAAGAATAACTGTTGTCATGAGGCCCTTTGCTGTTGTGTTGAATGGCTCTAATCTCATAAAAATCAGATTGCCTTAAACTGATTGTGGACATCTTCTCCATGATTTTGGGTGGTTGTTTTTTAACCTAACCTTGATTTATCATCAACCTTTTTTTTTTTCCTTAAATTTTTGGTGGGGGGATGGATGAAGGTGAAGATTAGCATGGATTTTTAAGCCCAGCTACACATAAAGCTAAATTTTTCCCTACCACCTGCTTGAACAATTCTTACAGCTCCCATAGGGATTTCTTTTATCCAATTACCACAGCTGCTGGGCAAAGCTAATTTTGAGACAGACTCTTGGACTGGGGAGAAAATGCCTCCCATTGAGTCCTTGAAAGTCTCTTGGAACATCAAGACTGATAGTCCTGCCAGACCTTGTCTCAGTCCTGATTAGACCCTGCCTCACTTTATCATCTTGTTTGCAGTGAGATACCCCTTAGAAGGAAGACTAAATCAAACAGCTGCTTTTCTATCAATTTTCATTTGGGAAAGGTAGTGCTGGATACACATATTTTCAAAATTAAGACTAGAAGATCTGCTTTCTGCTTTCAATTCCCAGTTCTGCTTTTCATTCCTTCTGAACTCAGGCAAATTACACATTCTGCTTCCTTTTTTTTTTTTAAACTTTTTTTTTTGAAGTTTCTGATCTTATCTCTCCCCAGCTTTCTCTTTCATCTGTTTAGGTGCTGTCTTAAACAGTGTGCAATCAATCTTGTTTTGCAGTGGAGGAGCTGAAGCACTGATGCTCCCCAAGTCATGCATTCTGAAGTGATTTCACTCCCAGTATGATTGAAAGGTGTCTCAAGATGTGTCCAGGCAGCTGGTTCCTCCTGTAATCAGGGGAACATGTTGGTAGCCTCTCCTAATGGGAGCTGAAGAATGGCAGCGTGTGAACTGGGTAGAAAGATATATTCCAAAAGCCTAACACCTCAATTCAAAATTACCTTCAAGGCAGCATGATGGATTGCCAGCAGAATTTAATCTTTAATGAGCTTTTGTCTCTGACTTCATAAAACCTAATGTGGCTTAATACTTTTTATGATGTTTGGTTTAAGCACGGCAACCCTTTGAATGAAATTAATATTCAAGATAAGAAGCTAAGGTTTTATAATTCAAAGTGGTAAAGAAAAGCAGGGTTTTGTGTTTTGCTTTTTGGGTTCTTTCAATTCACTAGAGGTGTAAAACAATACATGAAACAAATTCTTCTTAAAGCAATAATTTTTATTGCAATGCACCCTCTCCAAATCTGTTTCAAAGCATGCCACAACTACCACATTAATTTCTATGACATTTGCATTTGCTGTTGTTGCTACTATTATTATCAATATTACTTCAAATCAGATGAATATGGCATTCTGATCTGCTAGATTGGAAACTCTTTTCTCACCTTTTTGATTCTTTCAATTTCTAGAGTTTGTAGAAGGGGTTTATGCTTGGGGAGAGGGAGGGAGGAAATGGCATCAGGCAATGGAGTGTTTCCCAGGATTCTCCTAAAAATGCTAATCAGCCATTTTGAAAGGTCTCTGAGAGGAGAAATATTAATCAGTGGCTTAAAGGATCAGTCACATACTGTAAATAAACTGCAAATAGCTGACAGGATGATGCACCACAGCAGTGGCTGGTGAGAGTGAGGGGTCTGTGTGTGGAAATATCTGACACAAAGCAAAGCAGCAAAGCCCTGTGTGCCACATATTATATTCAGCAGCCCAGGACTCAGTGCATCAGTGCAATTGTGGGGAGAGGTAATTTGTCATGCAGACAAAGAGATTTTTTTGAAAGCTTTGCTGCTTGCAGTACATTCAACAGCTTATATTATATTCATAAGCTGCTGTTCTCATCAGAGTACCTGGGCTGTGAGCTGTTTTGTTATTGCTAATGGAGAATTGTGACAGAAGGAGGGAGAATTGTAAAGCTAACACATTTTCAATAAGCATTGTAATTAAATTCTTCTCTATCCCTGTCTTTGTGATGAGGAAATTTTGCTGGAATACTTTTGCCCCTAATTAAATATTAGAATGTGCACGGCTTTTTTTCATGATAATGTTCTTTGTTGTAAAGATGAATAATATTTGGGGTTTGATGGAAAAGGAAACCCTCTTCTGAAGTCCAGCCCTTTGCTCTTCAAATTTTATTAAACTTTATCTCCTAGGGTGTGGATGACATCCTGACTATTGCTGATGTGCTACAAGGCACAGAGGCAATTTAAGTGGTGACCTTTTAGCCATTCATGCTTTGCAGGACCAGCCATTTCAGACTAACACACATTTATCACTCTGATGCTAATTGGAATACTAGAAGAGATAATTTTGGCTGTTCAGTAGCTTTTTTGACAACATCTGATGGATGTTAGTCTAATATTTTAGACTACAACTGCAAGCTGTTGAGTAAATGAATATTTTAGATGGGGAAAGAAGAATGAGAGCATGTATGGACGTAAGAAAAAGGGAGAGAGAGGTTTTTTTGTGTGAACATACTTCATAAACAAGTAAAGGGAAAGAGGATTAATTATTCTGCAAATCATTTCTCACTCTGAGACAATCTTCTTTGTGATCCAGCTTTACCAAAACAGCTGGTGGAAGCAGATCAGATAGGTAGATCTCATTTGTATAAATATATCAGCCTGTGAATGACTGAGTCTGGGTTTTCCAATCTAATTCTCAGTAGTTCTGTAAGAATAATGGCCATTCCAAGGGTTTCATTAGTGCTGTGCCACAGTGCTGGTGTTGTGAGGGCTTGCCTGATTGCTGGACATCTCCAAAAAAGCAGGGCATATGCAGAAAAGACCAGGAAAAGGGAAACCACTGAGCTTTTGTGCCTCACTTGACACCTTCTGCACCAGCCTGTCCACCCAAGCAGTAGAGAAGGAAACCTGCCACCAAGCACCTTCTCCAATGCCATTTGCAAAGTGAGTGACAGTGGTAGAGATTTTTTGATAACTGGCAAATCTGTTTCATCACAACTACAATTTTTAAAGATATTTCATGAAATGTAGTAAAATTTGCTATTTGAGAGCCTAAGGGAGCAAATGATTCTTCTTTAACAGTGGCAGAATAGATGCTGGTGAATTCATTTACAGGAATTACTAAGAGCTTTTAGAGATGCAGCTCTCATGTTGAAGACCTCAGAAAGCCCCATTGACACCAACCCTTGAGTCAAACTCATTGTAATCCTGATTGTAATCAAATGACAGCATTTACTTCACCATTGCACCTCACAGGAGCCCAGATTTTATAAGTGTTCTGTTCAGTGCCTGCAAAGTTTGTGGTGAAGATGGATAGAACAGTTTGGTACAGAGGAAGCTGCTTTTGGGAGCCATCTGTGTTTTTATTGATGAGAATGAATTTTAACTAAGGAAAATTTCAGTGGTGAATGTTGAGCATATTGAAGAAACTACTCAGTGAGATTAGATTTTATGTAATAAGGTCAAAAGAGAGGTGGAAAATCCTGCAGACCCTGTGCCTTGAGGTGCAGTTGAGTGGTGGCCTTTTCTTCTGCCCTCAGTTCTGAACTGATATTTGCAAAATTTTCAGATAAGTTTTGCAGAAAAGAGAAAATGTGCTTGAAGGTATGGGTGTTCATATCCTTGCCAGAAGTGATCTATGATAATTAAGGCCAGGATTGGCAATTATGTCCTCAAAATCTAATGACCTAGGTTTCTTTTTAGAGTGCTGTTTGCAAGAGCCTATTTAAAAAAAAAAAAAAAATTGAGGACAAAGGAAAATCTAATGGTGATTCTCCTGTATATGAATAACTGTTCTGGGATGCTTGGAGGAAAAAAATCCAAAACATCAGGAAAAGTTTAGGTTTCATAATCTTTTTCTCTGAAGGGGATGATGTTTTGATCATATGTTGGGGGTTCTGGTTCTTCAAATAGATTTGGCTTCACTTTCCAAACACAGGGTTTGTGGAAATACCTGCCAGGTGCTGGCATCTTGTGCCCACAGCCTGGAAAGCTCCACGGGTGGGATCTCAGCTGGGTTAGGGATCCCAAGTATGCACAGCCTTGAGCTACCCTTCTGCAGAAAATGCATCTCTGCCTTCTCCTGTGGGCATCCAAAGTTCTGCCAGGGCACCCTAGACTGAAACCCCTAATTTCACTGCATTAACTGTCAAAGGATGTAGGGGTTAGACTAGAATCCCATCTTGCCTCCTTCCCCCAGTGTGGGGTGATCTGGCTGCCTTTATTTTCCTAGAAATTAAAAAGGACATCCTTTAATTCCTTTCTTAACCTGGATGTAATTTGACAGGAGAGATTAGAGGAAGCTATTTCCCCTCCCACTCCACACCAGGACATTATTTAATCTTATCTATGATGGCACAACATTGTAGAAGTAGTAGCAAGTGCCTATAACTTATTTCAATTTGTTCATGACATGTTATTTTGGTTCTTGGTCATGTGACTGCAATAAGCTCTTTTCTTGCTCTACATAACCTTCTGTAATTTATTGCTTTACATAAAAAGCCCAATCAACTGGTCTGTTCAGTGTGTTTTTGGATAAATGCTGCTTGTCTGAGCATGAGGCAAAAAGGAGTGAAATAAATGTGATTTTTGGCCCTAAACATCTAGAAAATTCTGCATGTTTAAGAAACATATCAGGAACTCTTGATTCTTCCTCTGAGCTTTCAAGCATGTGCATTATTCTAATTTCTCTTTTTGAGAAATACTAGAGGGAAATATTAGATGTCTTTTTTTCCCCATATAAAGTAATGCAAATCTAAAACATGGTATTTAGGAAAAACATCAGATATATCGAGAGAGTTACATGAGGGTGCAGCTCCATCACAAGAGAGATGTCTGGGATCCAACCTCTTTGCTCACGGCTCTGTTGCACTGTTCTTCCTCTGAGGTGCTGACCACCATTGTAGCAGCCAAGAATTGCATCTGTTTTCACAGCAACTGCCTGTCCTGAGAGTCTTAATTTTCAGTGTGCAGGTATATATGTAATTGGTATGGCAAATTCAGTCTTTCTACTCTTTGAATTTGCCTGCAGCTGCTCTTTTCTGCCACACTATTTTGATGTGGTCCTTCACAGGAGACCTTTTCTGAAAGAAGACAAAAATAAAGCTGGAAGGGGGATGAAGGCCAGCAGATATAGCTTTTACTTTCCTTGGCTTTAAATGACAGGGGAAGATGTGTGAAGAGGAAGGAAGTCAATATGTTGAATTAAAATAAATGTGCTTGCACATGGACCTGGCCACCAGTATCTAAACCCCAGCACTTCAATACTTCAGACTTAAGGGTTTGGGTAAACACAATTACCTCCACAGGGCTTAAAAATTAGTATTTTGCAGGGGGATTATAACACATCATTAAAGATGAAGGGCTATTTCCAGAGCTAAGTTTTAAATTGCATCCTTGGAGACCAAGAATGACCTTTCAGTGAGCTTTGGGCAGGCAGTGGTATCTGAAAGGTGGATTAGCATGAGGCTCCTGAGCAATGATGCCTCTCATGGAGGGCCAATGGATTATTACAAGGGTCACTTAGAGTTTCATGTTATTCAACTTTGAAATGGTTTTTAATATTCACATTTTCTGGCTTATTTTTCAAAAAGGAAGAAGTACAGAAAGGCTTCTGTTATAAAACATTATGAAATTATTAGAGACTGAATATACACACTTGTGTTAAGCTAAATATTTGGTCTGAAGGAACCTGTGCAGCTGATTCTAAGTAGTGCCCAGAGCTCTTGGTCTTTAATTAAATGGCATTTGTATTTCGAGGCCCTGTTTTATTACTTTTCCTCCTCAGCAGGCGGTATCTCCTGGCAGCTCTATTCCCTCCAGTGACTCTTTCAGCTTTTCAATTGCCGAGTGCCTTTTGCACGACTACCAACAGGCACGCTGCTTTTGTGTAACCACATTTCACAGCTCCCAGACTCACCCAAACATTTCAGCCCTTCCTCCACACCTTTGCCCACTGCTGCTGGCACTTCTCCTGGGTGAGAAACCTGGGTTGTGCCAGGCTGTGCCGCAGCACGGGCCATGCGCTGGTCCCGCTGGCGCTGCTGGGCACCAAGCACAGCTCCCAGCCACACGAGGGAGGCACGGAATTCCTGACTCCTTACTGGCACTCAGAATGTTCTTCCCACCTCACAGCATTGGGTTCTGCCAGGGAAAGCTGGGCTAACTGCCTCTGACTGTGTTGTTCTGCATTGTTCATACATCTAAAGGGTGTCAGGGTTCTGTGATGGAGCAGATTCTATCTAATTTCCATCATTACAGCTGTTGGCTCGCTCACCACAGTAATTCTGTTGTGGAAATATTTTGCAAGACAACAGGGAAATTTAGGAGATGGCAAGGAAACAGAACTACCCTCTTCTAATATTTTGTCGTGCAAGTATGATTTCCTAGGCCTTGAACTTGGAGGGATTTTCAATAACTCTTTTTCTAATTCTGCCTTTATGAATGGCTAAGTTTTCTGCTATTATAAATTGCCAGAATTTTGGGGAAGACAATGGCATACTATAAATTCTCATGAAGAAACTATCCCTTACAATTCAAGAGTAGAATGATAAATAATTATGGGGAAAATCGTGCTCGATAGGGTAAGAATACTAGAGTCTTTCAAGCTTTTCAAGCATTTTATATTGAATTTTACAAAGAAAGGCCACAAACAGAGATGACATGTGACACAGTAATTTTTATTAATGCAGTTTAATAAACAGATTTCTCATTTGTGGTTTCTCCTGCATATCCAGCTTGAGATGAGAGATAAAAAAGCTTGAACAGAGAGAAAGCCTTAGTGAAGGAGAAGGTCTGCCAGGCTTCAGGCTGGCTTGACTGAAGATTGGTGCCCACATAGGCAACAAAATATTGAGCTGAGCTTCATGCTGGAATGCAAAAATTCTCCCAAGCTTGCATGGAGATGTCTCTGAGCTGTCAGTGCTTCAGTGGCACGCTTGCCTGGCTGCCAAGCTTTGTGCCTTGCAATCCCTCAGGACTCTTTTGATGAAGGGGAGATGAAGAAAAGACGTTTGGGAGAAGCGAGCTCTGCTGAGGCGATGGTGACACCTCAGGGGTGCTGTGCTTCCCCCACCACTCACTTTGGCAGCAGCTGATGGCTGATCAGCAAAGCCTCTTGGTGCTTTCCTACTCACCATCACAGTTTCCTTTTAATATATGCCATTCTTCACTCTCCACATGCATCCCCTCTTCCTGCAATGGGTTAGAAGCTTGCCTTCCCTTGCAAAGCTTCTCTGCCGTGGCAGGAGCAGTGCCTGACCAGCTGTGTGTCCCTGCCTTTGCAGCCCTTCCTCTGGGCACAGTCACAGCCCCAAAAGTTTGCTTCCTAAGGCAGCCATAAGAGGCTGTTCAGAATATATTGAAAGTCTCTGATGCCTGCACAGCACAACAGGGGATGGTTTCTCGCTTTCTTCATGAATTGTTTAATTTAGAAAGATGATAGGATGGTGGATCTGAATGTATTGGTTGACCAGAGGTTGATGTAGATGATTGTACTGAAAAAGATACAGGGAACAGGGAAATGTTGCTGTTCTCCTTCAGGACTGGGATGGTTTTTTCTGGGATAGATCTAACATTCTTCATAGTAGCTAGTATGATACTTTGTTTTAGATTTCTGCTGGAAACTGTGTTGACAACACAGGGATATTTCAGTCTTTGCTGTTATTATAGGAATTTAAAATTTCGTCTTTTTTTTTTTATATTTGTAGCTGACTTTTAAGGTTTTTGACTCCTTAGTAGGCTATTGATTAAATTTCTGCTATTTGCAGTAGTGAGTCAATGAGTCATACACAGTTTTACAGCTGAGTTTACCTCTTACTGTGCTTGTACCACTTTGTTTTATCCCCTTGACCAAGAGGTTTTGATGTGCTTTAGTTGAGGGAGTGGCTGTACTTGGGATTCTGCTGCTTGTTCCTGTTTTCTTTACTGGCAGAGGTGAAAGAAGCTGGCCATCACCCATCTGGAATTTTAAGATTATTATGGGCTGCTGAATTTAAAAAAGTAACAATTGAGGGAGTACTAATGACACAGAATGGACTGCTTTGGTTCATATGCCACCAATTTGCAGAGTAGAAGGTTTCCAGTCATCTCAAAAACGAAATTCAGGGGAGGTGGGGGACACAACACACAACCCTGCAAATTGCTGAGGGAAAGGACTTGAAATCTATGATAGAACTTCTTAAATTTATACAAGGGATTTTATAACACAACAGAATAATCCATGTAAATAGAAAATAGAACTTGTGGCTCATGCAAAAGTATTTTTGAGGGGCTGCAGAAGCAGACTGGTTTGCTGTTTGCATCATATTGATATTTTACTAATCCATGCTTCAAGCTCCAGCTGGTTGCTTGCTGAAACTAAAAAGGAATTTATTTTTCTTTGGGCTATAACTGAACCCAGGAGACAGTGGTGCTTGTGTGTGCTACTCACTGTGACTCAGAGTGAAAGACATCACCACATTTGAAGACCAAAACCAGTTTCCTTGAGATTGGCAAAGACTACACTGATTCCCTTCTAGCTTTCTGTACTGAAATGGAGTGTGGCTAGTCTGGGTTATTCTGTGCATTAAACCATACATGTCCTTACTATTACAGGCACTCAGGACCCTGGCAATGTTCTTGAGGTCCCCTAATCTCCTTCACATCCATCCCTTACAGATTGATGGCTCTAACTTTGTCCTAAAGCTGCCTGTTTGTTGCCAGGCACTGGAGCCGGGGAAAGGAAATACAACCAAGGGTTCACGGGTTGAGATAGGGACTGGGAGAGAGATCTCTCATCAAATACTGTCATGGGCAAAACAGTCTGGAAGTGGAGATATTAATTGAATTTATTACACAAATCAGAGCAGGATAATGAGAAGTAAAATAAAACCTTACCAACACCTTCCCCCCACCCCTCTCTCCTTCCCAGCTCTGCCTCCTCCCCCAGGGGTGCAGGGAGGCAGGGAATGAGATCTGGAATACTTAGCATTACATATCTGGACCTACATTGATGCAAGGAGCAAAAAAAGTGACTGTGAAAGCCCAGATTTCCTCTGCTCTCAAAACATGATGATCTTTTTTTATAATCATCCAATTGTATGATTTTCAAAAGGAGAACTCTACTGATCAACACAGAAACTTTCTGAAAGGCTTTGAGACAGACACAGATGCAGAGCAAGGGTCTGACAAAGGAAAAAGATGCTAATGAATAAGGCTTGTCAGCTGTTACTGATATGCAGAATAGAAGTAATTAACTCTCCATGAATAGTTAAATTTGAGGAGTTAAGAAGTGACTCTGTTCCACAGCCAGCTTAGCAAAATAACTGCATCCTGTGGGCTTTGCCATGAATTTGGAAATTTTATCTGAATTTGGAAAGCTGGTCCCATAGTTCTAGTCAAGCTGTGCAAATACTCTGAGCACATTTAATATATGTAAATTAAATTAATGTTAAATCACCGTGTCTCTGTGGTAGTGAATAATACAGAAAAAGCAAATGGGATGCACAGCCAAAGGAAGTGATTCAGCTGTCAGACTGTGTGCATGAATATTTCTCCAAACTCTTTGAATGGAGAGATTACAAAAGTACAACTTGACTTTAAAGAGCAAATACGTATTTAAAATATAAATTTTAAAATGGTGACATTATTGTGTCTCTGCTTAATCCTGTACTGCTCCAGCTTAAGATTTTAATATTAAAAGCCGATAATTTAGTTTTCTAAAATTAGCCTGCTAGGATATGCCTTACATTTTGCTATTTTACAATACTTCTTTAGACATTCCAGGCCATAAAAATCAGCCCCCCAAATAGCACTGTAAAGCAAATATTGTTCCTTCCTTGGGCAGACAAATTACTAATTGAGGTTGGACTATTTTGGTGAAGGAAATTCCAAAGACCTCAGTTTTGCAGCAAGGATTATAATCTTATCTTGTATGTCCAAGGTCTTGGAGCAGCGAGGTAGATATGAAACTGAGGAATTATAAATGCCATAATGCTGCCAAATTCCAGGTTTAGGGGAAGTGTGGAATTTCAGAAGGGCACAGGTCTCGGGTCCCTCAGAGTTTGTTGCACAGGTCAAATTGGCTGCTGGGTGGGGGCTGCAGCTCTGCTCAGATTGCTGCCAGCAGTAGAAAGTGGCTCAGGTTTTGTTGTTGGTTTCTGTCAAGCTTTATTTCCTTTTCTGTTTTTTTGTTGAAACCAATGTTGGCACCAACATTGACAGACATGGACTTTTAACAGGAGTGGGTAAAGAGACAAGAGCATGTTTGAAAATCATTCTCTTTTGCTGCTTCTTAGAGAAAGCTCATTAAACCTGTATTGAATGAAAAAAGGAAGTTGTGTCTAGGATAATTATAAAAATAATGTCTCATCAATATTTTGCACAAATTGGAAGGGAATTATTGAAGTCTGCAAATACTATTCTAACTGAAGGGCGTCAATATTCAAGCACTGAGATACTTCTTTCTCTGAGAGTTATTTTTGGTGGTGTTCTCTATTTTAAAGAAAAACTAATTGACTACAAAAAACCTAGATAAGAACAAAAACTTTTTCAATAGCTCAGCGTGTTTAGTTTAAAAATGTTCATTAGTAGAAGGACATGCTGTGAAGTACAAACATTTATTATTAGAGGAAAAATGAATGTCTTGTATTTCAGCACACAGAAAGGGAAAAAATGGGGGCTCTACATTTTTTTTTTATTCCATTTCCCACCTTCTGTCTCCATATTGTCCTTTTTCCATCATAAACCCTGCCCTATCTCACAATTTCTTCTCTCTGCCTGAGCTTGAACAGTATTTTCTCTTCAATCCTATCAAGTATGAAATGATTTTTTTAACTATTATCCTACAGCAGTACCTGTAGTCTGCCACAGCAAACAAATCCCAAACCTGAGCAGAGCCACCAGCCTGGGTACGAGAAGTCACTTGTTGCTTGCTGATTATTTATCAGATGACCAATGTACATAAAGGAAGCATTTATGAAAACATATCCAGCCCAAATTTATGCTGGAATGATTGGCTAGGGGCTTGTATGGAGGTGGGAGCTCCCCTGAAGTCAAGTGCAACCTCAAAAAATAGCAGATACCTCAGAGTGGTTTATTTAAATGGGTAAGAGGTAATAAATACATGAGGGAAGAAAAGCTAGAATGAACTGTTTGATCTGGCAGCACAGCAGAGGCTGTCAGAGCAGCTGTTTTCTCTCTGGAGGTGCAGCATCAAGGAGTTCAGGTTTCTGTGGTGATGCCTTGGCCATGGTTAGCAGGAACAGAGGAAATCATTCCAATGGTTCTGGCACATTTCCCTTTAATGTGCTTCCTAATGTTCACCTTCTGTTCAGGAACAATCACACCAAAAACTCTTGGCATGCAACCATCAAATTACATGGAAATTTCTGTTCCACAAGGATATTCTGTGTATTTCAAAGCAGACACTGGAAAACAAAATAGAATCTAAAATCTTCCACCTTTTCTCTTGGGATTTGAAAGTTTTCTGCACATTGGGTCGTTGGTAAAACAAAAGTATGAGCCCAGATCTTGCAAAGATCAGTCCTTCCCATGGGAACACAAAGGCTTTGAATGCTCAGCTTTGCAGAGTGCCCATTAGTCATTGCTGATGTCAGGCTGATGCACTTCTCTGTGCAAAATCTCCCAGCTCAGGTGTGCTGGGAGGCCATCCATTCCAGAGGGAAATGCTGTAACATTTTTCTGACTGACACAAAAGGTCAGAGCACAAGATGCCTGCATGCACCAAGGAAGGTGGTGTTGGTGCTGCCTCTGCCTTTAACCTCTCCTGAAGTTGGGAGATGGGCCTGGACCCATTTCTGGCATGGGGAAGAGGGAGAGGGGGAAAATCAACAACTTGTTCAGACCTGG
>VZSR01002340.1:9947889-9960357 GCA_013398615.1 Brachypodius melanocephalos
CTGGGGTCCAAAAGTCCATTCCTAGGCAGAGATGCTGCAGGACTCCAGTGGGAAGACCTCTTTTGGTCACCTGAGCATCAGCAGCAGACCTGGAGGCAGCTTTCTCCTTGCAGAGCTGCTCATGTGTCAGAGTGTGAGAGGCTGGAGGTACTTTTCCTTTGAGGTCAGTTTGTATGGGTGGAAAACCACTTCTTTCCATGTGCTTCCACCACCTGCTCACCAAGCCCTCTCTGAGCCTCTTGCTCCAGCTGAATTCAAGGGACCAGGAAGCCCCATGGGATGAGTGCTGCCTTCCCTGGGAGATGGTGGTGGGACATTTTTTGTCTCACAGATCCACTCTGTGACTGTGCAGGGGAAATGTGTGGGGCATGCAGTGCTGCTCTGGCTGCTGAGGACCCTTTGCTTTGAGCTGGTAATGGTCAGGAGACCTTGTTTCCACACTCTCCTTGCTTAGGTGGAATGGAAAATGCTTTGGGGTTTATTTATTTTGTGGATTATACATAACATGAATGGGAAAGCAGTGAGATCCCAGGAGAATCCTCTTTCATGATGATTAAAGCAAAATAGACAAAATTTGAGGTGCTCTGTTACTTTTTTTTCCTTTCAGCCTTCTAAGTATAGCTGCACTTGAAAGGATTGTGTGATATGAGGGCAAACAACAAATTCTTCCTTTCAGAAATGGGGAAAGATACTTCTTTATTCATATAGTTGGGGCCAGATTCATTCCTTTGATCATGAATTGCAGCCTGTCTGTTACCAGCATTATTTCATACTTCATTTTTTCTCATGTAGTTTCTTTTCCTTTTGATCTCGCTCTGTTACTTCTGCCAGTTGTGCTACATGAGGAGAATAAGCAAACTTAAGACCCGAATTGGCCCTGGAAAAACACATCCCTCTAGCTGGTAAATTGCTCTTGTTGGATGCCTTGCAATTTTGACCAGAAAGCAAAAGCTTAGTGGTTGTCCTGGACAGTAAAATGAAGAGTTTGTCTGGCATCCATCTGGCACCATCTGCAAAGCATTACCCTTACACTTGGCTCCTTGCGCTCTAGGGCAAGCCAGGTACACAAACCTGCAGTTTCTAAGCTCTCAGGAGGAAATCTCAGGGAAGACTGGTGAACTCAGTGGCCTTTTTCCCATCAGGAGCTCTGGAAGGCTGGAGGCTGCAGTGTAGATTTCCCTTTAACTTGGAGGTTAGGGCAAAAAGTTTAAATGTAGCCTTTGTGAAATCCTGAGGGGCAACAAGCTACAAAGACTTCTCTTCCTCCATGTTGCTGTGGCAGGTAAACTAAAATACCCTGATGTATTGTTTTCCTATTTTTTTATGTCTGTGTCTGGCTGCATTGCTGAATCAGATCCCATATTTTAGCTGTAAAAAGCTCCTTAATTTTTTCCTATAAAGATGAATTCCAGGACACAGAGCTACAAAGCCTTCCCAGCTCAATATGAAAGCATACTGAACACCTTGATTTTTAGAATTTTAAACCTCTTTTTTGTCTCCTTTTTTTTAACCTCAAAACCACTGAAAACCCCGTCTGGAGAGGACTTCTTTCCTTCCTACCCAATTGCATTTTACCTTTGTAAGTGACATCAGTAATTTCATTCTACCAGAGAGTCTTTGTTTGGCCCAGCTCATTGAAATGCAGCAATCACCCTGTGTCTGTTGTGAACATCTGTGTCCTGCCCGTGTCCCTTTGCCTCTGCAGCTGTGTGATGCCCCAGGGCTGCTGGGAGTCTTGTGTGACAATATTTTGTAAAACAATATTGGGAAAACCCTGACCATCATTGCAGCTCCAGGTGACCCAGAGGAGGCACAAGGCTGTGACCAAAGTGGTCCAAGGCCCTGGTGGGAAGCCTTCAAGGAATTTTCTCACTGGCATTTGGCCTTTTTTTGTCTTCAAATTTCAGGTTAGGCTTAGCTTCCAAGTAATTTATTCCAGCTTCCTAGTTTTGCACTTTTGAGAAAAATTCTGTATAGCTTGCCTGTTCTCGTGCAGGTTTAGCTTTGTGGCTGTCTTTTCTCCCTGTGATAGTGACTTTCAAAAGGCATCTCCCACCTTGTAGTGAGAATTGATGGACAGCACCAGGTCTGGACAGCACAGTGGGGATGTGAGCAGTGGACAGCTGTCAGGAAGAGTAGAGCAGGTTGGCACAGACAGCACCAGCAAACACAAACTGGGTTTCTGAAAATAGCAGGGCATTCAAGTTTAGGCTCCTCTTTAATGTGAATTTATCCTTGTAGACAAAACTAGTATGGGATGACATCTCCTAATCATCCCACTGATTATTTGGCTTGACACAGATGTTGTTTTCTGTCTGCTGGGGGAAACTTCCATCCTCTATGCTGAATGTTTCCCTCCTGTTTGGTGACTGGCTGATAAACACGGATGAGTGGGTGGATTCTCTGCATCTGGGCAGAGGGGTTAAGTGGCTTGGAAAGATGGGATGTGGCAGGATTTCACTTCTTGAAAGGTGAGTCCTGGGTGGCAGCCACTCAGTGATGTTTAAAAACTGTTCAGTGAGACTATTTAAAGAGCCAGTGTTAATATATGTAGACTATTGCTCTCTTTTTTTCTTCACCAGCCCTGTTAACATCCTGAGTGAAAACATGACCAGTTCCTTGATGGTGAAGTGTCAGGCAGTGGGAATTTATCATCCCCAGGCTGCCAGGGGGACCAGCTTAGTGATGTTGTATAAAAAAGCAGTAAGTTATCCATCCTTTCTTGTCCCAGGTATAGAGCTGGGGAGTGGCAAACAACTTTCTGAAGAATCTCAGAGGCCCTAAAGA
Organism: Brachypodius melanocephalos; assembly: GCA_013398615.1. Lineage (NCBI taxonomy): Eukaryota > Metazoa > Chordata > Aves > Passeriformes > Pycnonotidae > Brachypodius > Brachypodius melanocephalos. The sequence continues at coordinate 9,950,677 of VZSR01002340.1, forward strand.
ACATCCCTGGGCAATGTGGGCTGGGGTTGTGGAGGCTTCTCCCTGGCTGGGGTTTGGCCTGTGTGGGTCAGGTTGGTCTGTTGGGCTGGGCTTGGTGCTGTTGTGTGCCCTGGGTGTAGCTGAGATGACCCACCAAGGCTCCTGCCAGCCCTGTGGGGCTGGAACTGCCTGTATTTACATTTCAGCTTGTCTGCTGCATGGCATGTATTTCAGTCCAAGGCTTTTTTTGTTCCATTTCACTTTCTGGTGGAAAACTGTTTGTGAGAAAGGGCTTTTTTGTTTGTTTGCTTTTTTGTTTGTTTGCTTTTTTGTTCCTGTATTTATTTCCCTTTGGAAGTGTAATGCTATTTAAAGGTGATGTGCAGCTTTCCACATACACTATACTAGCATTAAAGTTTTGGAAAGTATGGGCAGAAGTGTGGTTGGTTTTGAGCTGTATTTAATAAATGACTCCATAGCCCTCATGAAGTTATGCTATTACAGCAAGTCCTGAGCTGAGAATTCATTAATGCTCCAGGTAATCTGGGCATGCACAGTGGATGGAGAGAGGGACAGAGCAGGGGGTTTTGTCTGTGGCTCTTGTTGGGCTCTGTGTTACAGTGGAAACAGAAGAAAGCAAACAGGCCACAATAGGGGCATGAAATTCTCCTTTAACACTTTTAGAGGAAAAGCACATCCTTTTTGAGGAAATGCTTTAGAAACTGCAGCTGATCTGTACTTTGTCATTACTGTTATCATGAAGTAACAGTAAATGATATATCTTTAGCCTGTTGCCTTGCTTTTCTTTATATGTGTAATTTAATCTTTAAAGAACTTTAAATATTGATGCAGTTACACAGTTGAAAAGAGAAGGTAATAAAGCGAGGAAGAAGAAAAAGACTAAGTGAAAATAAAACAAAGTAAGTGAAAAATGAAGTGGGTAGCAAATAGAGATTACCATTCCCTAATACTGTCAGGAATTAGGTATGAAAAGATGAAGAAGCCAAGAAGGTGGCAATGATAATGACTTTGCTCCACATGGAAATCCTGGGGCCACGTGGAGGATGTCGGACAGCAGCAGTGCAGGGCCTCACTGCATCTCTCCCAAGTTTTGGGAAACCCATTGATCTGGGGTGCTGCTTCCCTCCCAAGTGATTCCAGTGTGCTTCCATGCCATCAGTAAGCCCTTGGTGGATAGACATGATGGAACCATACCCTGTCAGCTCTGCTGACATGGGCAGTCTCAACGCCTTGCTTGCTGGCCAGCATCTCATTTTCATAATCTGTTGTTTTAACTTTGCAAGTGAGCACCAAATTCAACTCCAAAGCAAGCCACAGAAGGCTCTGTATGTTGCTGGGAAAAAAGCCTGATAAAATGAGACAGATGCTGTCATAAAAAATAAAGCAGAAAGTCTGTTACAAAGAGCTTCCCTTGAAGAAAAGGCAAGAATCTCATGCAGCATATATTGAATTTTCTGTGGTTTATTGTGTTTATTTTGACCTGTGAAGCTGCTGAATCCTCAGCTGGGTGTGCGTGTTGCCGTGAGGTCGCGTGTGTACCCAACGCTGAGATACAGCAGAAGCTGAATTTTTCAAGCAATACTTCAATATCTGCACTCTGGCTTTTTAGAGGAGCCAGTTATTGAGTTTTCCATGCAAAGAAAAATAGTTGAGAAGTATTCGTTTGAACTCAGAGGACCCCGACTCTTTTTTTTTTTTTTTTTTTTTTTTTAAAGATGTGTTTTAGGAGAACAAGTCTGCTTCTTGCAGTCTGCTTCCTTGCAGAAAACCTGCCAAGACAAAATTGCTAGAAGATGTTTTGAGGAGTAGGCCAGTTGCAGAGGAGGGTGCTGCAATGGAAACCCCACAGCTTCAGGGTAGGCTCAGATTTCTGGAAGTAAGAAAAGATGAACCATCAGCCTGGAATCCTTCCTGAGAATAAATTTTACAGCATTTCAGAGGGTGCAGAAGAGTCTTGACAGATTTGGGAGCAGAATCTTGAGGGAGGCTAGAAGATCACAAATACTCTTTTTTTTCAGTGGTCTGCTGATACTTGGCCAGATTTTGGCATTACTGAGAAGACATTCAATGATTTAATCCATATTAAACCCTCAGGTTTTTGGATACATGTGTCTGGTATGCTGCTGAATTGCTGCACTCTCAAGAAAAAGCAACAGCAATTATTAATGAGCAGAAAAGGAGGAGGTAGAAATGGTATTGTAGCAGTGATCCAGAAAGAGCACAAATATCTGAGCCTCTTTTCAACTTGGGTGTCTGTGAGAAAGGCCTTTTTGTGTTTCCTTTTTGGTTCTTGTATTTATTCCCCTTTAGAAGTGAAATGCTATTTAAAGGTGACTCGCTGCTTTCCACGTGCACTGTATCTGCATTAAAATTCAAACAATATCATGTCTTTAGTAGTTTTAGCTGTGTTGACATGTTATTTTGTCCAAGACATTGACATTTTAATGTCCTTCTCTCTGTGCTTGTCTTTTTTTTTTTTTTTTTTTTTTTTTTTTTTTTTTTTTTTTTTTTTTTTTTTTTTTTTTTTTTTTTTTTAATTGGATTTTTTGGTACAGTCTAAAACACATCTGTTATCACTTAGCCCTAGTACCTTCCCCAGGCCATTTGGAGATGCTTGGATATTGCAGTGCCCTGGCACATTTGGGAATGTTTCCCTCTTTGTGTCCCATTTTTCAATCGCTCCTTAGGGTTGGTTGGTTTGGATGAGGCAAGGCTTGTGCTTTCACAGGGAAACACCACCAGGACCCTGAAAAGAGTAAACAGATTCATGTTTTAGGGTTGTTCTGATAACTGTTTTTATACATTACGGGAATATTTCCACAGCTTCTATGAAGTTTGAATTTCCTATTCCTTGTTAGCCTTTACATCTCTTTAGAACTCACAACCCTGAAGAATTTTCTTGTAAGTTGATATCAAAAAAAATCTTTCCTATCTTTATTTAGAAAAAACCCTAGTAAAAGTTTCATTTGTGATAACAATTAAGACTGATCTTTGTACAGCTCCACAAAGGAAGGTGATGGAAAATACTCCTTCATTCTGGTTCTTGCACTAGCTGCTAACATGGGGAACACCCAGCCTGAAAATTTCTTCAGCTCCAATTAAACTTTCCTTTTACTTTAACAGATGCACATTTTCTGTGGATCACCACAGACAAGGAGTTGAGCAGTATCTAAAGTTATATATCAGCTTGCAGTTCTGATCAGAGAACAGCTTGGTTTACTCTGAAAAAAACCCTGAGATCTGGGGAGAGCTCCCCCTCCTCACACCAAGTTCAGTATTTGCAGAGACTGTGTGCAAGAATCTATTTTATCTCCATTTTAAGCTTTAGAGGAAAAAAATCAATGTGGCACATACAGCCTGAAAGATTGAAGATGGTCTTTTTTTCAATCCATTTTGGAATGTGTCTTTCTGAAACATTTGTGATGGAATAAGGTCCAGCTTCATTTTCATGAGAGTCTTTTCTTCCAGTTTTGGTAGAATTTAAGCAGCATTTTTCTCTGAAAAAAATCAATTAAAAAGTTGAATCCTCTTTGGTCCCTATGGGCTTGACCTTATCTGGCCAGCATTTCTGCACAGCCTTCATTTAACCTCTCACCACAGCACAGATTTTCCCCACTATTCTGTGGTGCTCCTCTGGAAAGTTAACTTTGCCTCTGTGTTTTTTTCCATGGAGTTGGAAAGGAATTCCCTCATAATCTCAGAAAGAAAAACATCACAGGGCCTGTTGTTGGTGTTTGATTAAACATAGAGGAACAATAAAGGTGCTTTAAAAAGGACAATTTTTTTTTTTTTTTTTCCAGGAAGGGTGATACTTACAGTGTCAGCTGCGAAATGACAGCAGCTTTGCCCTGAAAAAAATCCCATATGGTGACTAAGGAAATGGAAAGCTACAAGTAAAAAAAGAGTAAGCCAAATACACACAGGTTGAATTTGAAAGTATATCAAGGAATCCAGCAGGACTTGAAATATACCTTAAGAACTGGTTTAGGCCAGACCAAAGTATTCTTGTTGGTGCAGTCTTGGTTGGCTTCTTCTCTCTGTTGGTTATGGATGTTCATTCTGAACTTCTCAGCTTTGATATGTCCATTTCCATGATGGATTATTTTTTGGTTTGTGGTGTTTTGGTGATGAAATTCTTTAGCAAAACTAGCTGCTAATAACTAGCTGGGGGTCATAATCCATCAAAGGCCCCCAAAGTACCCCCAGACCCAGCCTGAGGCCTTGCAGCAGGAGACTGCACACGATGCAAAGTGATGCAAGAGATCCAGGGTCCTGCAAGACAGTGTCACACCTGAGGAGGTATCTGGGTGTTCCTATCTGCCCCAAATGTATATTAATCCACTGAATTCTGGTTTTGGGGGAACCCTTTCCACCAAGAAGACAAGATGGAGAGGATCAATGGGATGCTCTTGGGATCCACAGAGATGGCATTTTCTGCTTAATCTGTCTCTGTCACTATCCCTCTCTCCCCACAGCTCTTTTCTATTTCTCTCTCTCTCTCAGATTTACTGGTAAATAAAATCCAATGGCACTTTGGAATATGGTCTCATTTGCACTTTAATTCAGGCAGAGGCATCTCTGAAAATTTTAATAACTGGATCTTAACAGCTACATGGGGGCAACAGTTGCCCAGCTAACCTCAGGAATTGGCTGGGGCAATAAGGAGTGATTGAATACATTGAAGTGAAGGTTGTGCTCTTCTGCAGAAGGTTTTCAGGGGTTTGCTGGTATGAGGTGAAACCATTGTGGCATTTTTAGCCCCAGTTTCCCCACTGGTGCTATCTCTACATGTACCATGCATGCAATCAGCAACTCCAAACCCCCAGGTCTTAATCCCTTTAATCTCCTTGTCTTCTGAGCAATGCTATGAATTAGCAGAGCACCTTTCTTCACCCCATCTCAATTTTTTTCCCCTTTAGAAAACAAATTCAATTTGCTTTATTCTTCCAAAATGAAAGGCAGCATTGTGGGCATTGTGTTTGAATTGGAATGTTCCTTTTCTTGCTAATATGTTATTGCCAATATTTGTTTGTTTGTTTTCTGTGTGTTAAGTTTTGGATAAAACAGAAAAATCCAGAGACAGCTGGATATACATTAATCTTAGCTAAAAGCTTTTCAGCAGATTAACCCTGGAAGGCAAAAAGGATGTGAGCACAGCTGGAATAAATGATTGTTTTATATTTCAAAGAGTAAACCTCTTTATTTTGAAGATTCACACTGAGAATTACAAAATTATCTCCTCCTGCTTTTTCTCAGACTTGCCTTTATAAGTGTCACGACAGTGACTTACTGTATACCTCTATTTCTGTCGAGTTGATGAAATATATTGCCCAAATCCTTCCTGTCCCTCTCCTGGACTACCATTGATTTCTCAGCGATTTTATCTGTTTATGGCAAATTTGCTGGGAATTCATTAGACCTAAGACTAAAATCAAGGAGTGTGGGACATATGACATATTTGGTGCCACACGATGTTCTTGTTGTGTCCTGTAGCTTCCATCTATCACTGTTTGGTAGAATTTCATTTTTGAGGCAGAAACTGAAAATAAGAAGAGTAAAGTGACTAAAGAAACCTTTTCATCTTGGACTCAGAGCAGTCTTTTGCTCTCATGGTGTTGTGCAGTTGTTCCAGTAGTTCCTCTGCCACAGAAGAACTACTTTGGGCACAAATTCTTTGGGATTTCCCACCGCTGACTCTGGCACTGAAATTTCAGCATGGCCAGGGCTAATAATAAGCAGAGGTCTGTGGGGGACAGGTGAACCACTTGCTTGAGTAAAATCCATGGGCACAAAGGAGTTTGCAGCTCTGCCATGACTGCCACGTGCTCCAATCTTCCCCTCTCCTGGCACTAGGGACTCTTGCCAACTCTTGCCTTTGAACCATGCCAGACAGACCCCACTGTCCATGTACTGCTCAAAATCCAAACCAAAACTCCAGGGACACCCCCAACTCTAAACTTAAAAGCAAAGAAAACCCCTTTGCCCGTTGCTTTGATCCTGAATATTTCCACCTCTTCTTTTATGTATTTGTGACTTCTACACTTCAGTCAGCCTCCAGAAAAGCTGGTTGCAGAGGAGGCTGTTACAGCAATTCCAGCTGTCTAAAAGTCAGTTTCCACATGCCAGCTGAGGATTCCATGTTCCAGCTGCTGTGGTGCAAACAAGGAGCAGTGTCCTCAGGGACTGATGGATGCAGCGCAGGAATGTCACAGCTGGGCTTGGGAGATTTTGCCTGTGCAAAGAAAGCTGACACTCAAAAAGGGCACATCAAATACAGAGATGACTTAATGACTCCTTTCAAAACTTCCTGATGTGGTGCAAGGGACAGATTTGTATCCATAGTGTGTGGGAGAGAGGTCTGGACAAACATATTTAAATTACTGCAATATTTTTGTTTGCTTTTAAACCAGTGTATGACTGCAAATCCATATGGACTCTGTCTTTCTCTGTCATCTTCATCAGAGCACTTGAAAACTTCATAAAGGTTTCTAGGTTGTTTCCTTGCAATGCCAGATTTGGACATATGCCTCTTTTTAGAGACCTGTGCTGGAGCTAGTTTCATTCCCAGGGGCTGGAATGGGGCTGTGGTTTGGATTTATGCTGCACACAGGGCTGATAACACAGAGATGCTGATGTTGTTGCTGAGCAGGGATTGCACAGAGCCAAGGCCTTCCCTACCCCTCAAAGGCCACGCTGGGGAGGGGCTGGAGGTGCCTGGGAGCTTGGGAACAGAAACAGCCAGGACAGGTGACCCTGACTGAGCCAAGAGATGCTCCAGACCCTGTGACATCATGCTCAGTATGTAAAGGGGGAGGAAGTAGGAGTAAGGAGGGGATTTTTGCAGTGATGGTGTTTGTCTTCCCAAATCACTCTTCCAGGGGAAGGGGCCCTGCTCTCCTGGAGGTGCTGAACACCTGCCTGCCCATGGGAAGCAGGGAATTAATTCCTTGTTTTGCTTTGCTTTTGTATGCAGCCTTTGCTTTTCCTATTAAACTGTCTTTATATCCACCACCGAGTATCCGGTTTTTATCCTTCCAATTCTCTCCTTGATCCCACTGGTGGGAGTGACTTTGTGGTGTTTGGTTGCTGGCTGGGGTTAGACCACAAGAGGACCTGAGGTGGTGAGAGCTGAACTGTGCAGCCCAAGGGCTCAGAGAAAGTTTCTGGCAGCCAAAAGCCCACACCACCTCCAGTTGTGGTCTGGCGTTGGGGTCATAAAATGTGTCTGGCACATTCTCGATGACAGATTGATTTCTCAGAACACATTGCCAGGCAGATTTAGAGAGAGGATATTTTAGATAAAAAAAATATTCCGAAATGAACATCCAGGGGTGTTCTGTAGTTTGTTTTCCAACAGTTTATTGAAACACAAAGGATAATGAAAAGAAATTAAAACTTTTACTGCCAGTATGACACTGTATTTCCTGTTATGCTAAATGTTTTGATGAGAAATACTGCAACTGAATTTTAGCACATTCTTTAGCATGTTTTGGTAGGGACTAAGTGCTGCTGCTAGCTGAGGCTGCTTGTGCTTGAGCTCCCACTGCTTTCTTCTGGAGCTGTGGCCACAGAGACTGGCAGGGGAGGAGACGTTCCTCTGCTTGACAGACAGTTTGTAAAAACTGGATAAGGCCCCACTGTTTCAGAAGTCTTCCCCATTGTTCCTCTATCACCATTATAAGAAATCACTTCAGCTCCTTGGGGAGGGGCATTTCAAGACATTCCTGTAATAACATAAGTTCACAGCAAAATTTTGGCTTTGGTTTCATCATAGGCATTTATTTCCTTTGTGTCTTTCAGTTTATAGAAAACAGGGAAGACAAATTTAGACCATCCATTTAATTCTTTCCTGGGGTTTATTAATCACCAGACAGCAAGCAATACTTCCTGTAGAGCATGGTTATTGTTGCTTTGTTCTTGCTTCTAATGTAAATATTTTTGAGATGTCCTTCTAACCGAATATGTTTGCGTTAAATCAGCAGTTCTGTTCTGTTTATTGAAACCAAACTTTTCCTTATTGAGTATTGTTGCAGAATTAATTACCAGCCTGTTACTGAGTTCCTTTATTTTCCAACTAGGGAGGATTAAAGCAGCAGATGCTGGGAGTACATCAGTCACAGCAGTTTTCATAAAGCTTTCCCTAAAGACTTGAATTTGCTGTTCTGTTATGTACATGTCTTGACCTGGAGATCAGATGAAGGCATTAGAAGAAACCCCTCATATTTACACCCAAGAAGTTCCTGCTAGGAGGGCCTGAAGAGAGGACTGTGCAATGTTCTGCAGGTGGGACCATTTTCTTGCTATCCTCTCTCTGACACAGTTTATGGTAAGAAAGAGCCCAAGCTTTTGCTTCATGCTCTCTTCTCTGAATGCCCTGCAAGCTCCAGGTGTAATGCTAAGTCCTAGCTGCCACCAAATGTATCCCACCCAACCTCTCTGATCTGCACCTTGGAGCTACAAAGCACATGGAAACCCATGAGTAGTTCAGCTAAAACCAATGGCTTTGGGTACACCAAGGTAGGTTTTCTTGGATGAGAAACTTCTGGCAGAAATGGCAAAAAATAAAAATAAATAAAATCCTGCAGTTGCTTTGGCAAAAGCTTCATGTTTTTGCAGATGCCCCTGCTACCCAGTTTTATATTTTCCTGCTAGTTCTGAAGTTTTCTGTGTGTCTTTCAGTGAATAGGCCATTTGCAGCACTTGTTTTCCTATGGCAGCACTGGAGGAATTAATGATGGAAGTTAGACAGGCTTGAGGGGATGGCCAAGCCAGTGCCTTGACCTGGGACATGGCACAGTGAAGGAGAGACAGAGTCTCTCAGCCAAGGAGGCTGAAAGCTCCTGGGTCTGGTTCAGACCATTCTTCATGCTTGCAGACACATCCTTGGTATGTGCTCACATGCCCTGGGCGAGTGGCGGCTCCCTTTGATCCGAGGTGATCTCTGGATGTTTGACTTCGCCTGGGAAAGGAGCCTGGATGAGGTATGAGGCTGCTGCTTGGGTATGTGCAAACAGGGGGGTTGGGGTTCCCTCTGGCTCAGGGGCTCACAGTAACCAGGCACAAAGCTTGGCCTTCCTTCAGACCCTGCTATTTTTACCCTACTCTACTCCAAACTTATTTGCTCCTTGCCAGCTCCCTGAGGTTTGTCTCCTCAATTCCCCACAGCAGCACAGCCAAAGCCCAAAGCCCTGTGGTGCTGACTGGGTAGCAGTGGGGCAGTGGATAGTGGGTTTGAATCACAGAGAGAGCTCACACTTGAAAGTGTTTTTAAAAACTGCATTCTTCCCCAAGATCAAACCTTGGGAAGTGGCCATGTAAAAATCTGCCCATAGCATCAGGTTGTAAATTTTACACAGCTCTGACAGAGTCTTTTCAGGAATAAGGCTTGGTCCAGGGCACGCTGGGCCTCCAGTGTGAGCTGGTGTTAGAAATGCATTTGGGAGCCACTAGTGACTACACGGGTTTGGGCTTCAGCTGAGAATGGCATTTTGGAGCTGGTTAGGAAAGACAACAGTCTAGCCAAAATATTCTTTCTTTAAGTGTTGCGAAGGAGGAGTGAAACGGAAAACTAGATTTGCCCAAATTGTCCATTCCTGCCAGCAAGGAATGTGTGTCTCTGCAAAGGGTTCACTCAAAGGGTGCCTAAAGCAGTCCACCAGGGCCACTCTGACTGGCTGAGCT
>VZSR01002340.1:9960457-9978449 GCA_013398615.1 Brachypodius melanocephalos
GGCAAAGACATCTTCCAAGGAAGCAGTCTTTTTGAGAGGGAAATGTCTGTTAAGGTTACTTTCTTCGTCCCATCCTGAGCATGCAGAGAGAAGAGGACAGTGCCCAACACTTTAAGGACGGCCCCAGAGACAGACCTTGTTGCTGCAGCTGTTTTCCTGGGAGCCAGTTGGACAGCAACTGGGAGTGATCAAAACCCTGAACGAGAGAGAGTTCAGGGTGGGATTAATGATTCCCTGCAGGAAAGCGCCGGACAAAGGTATCCAAAATTCAAGCACAACAGAAGCAGCCCAGCACATGTTGACTATGTCATCAGCAGCAGCAGCATGGTCGTCTCAACAGTCTCCCCAGCACTGCATCCAGTGATTGACAAGGTTGGCTCCAAAGATCAAGGACCACACAAGAGGAAATACTATTTTTCCCTTTTTTCTCTCTGGGGTCTGTGTGGAGAATCTATAGCCCAGGGAGAAGCTGACATGGAAGCACTAAGGCTTCCTGGTTTATGGGCAGTGTGGGGAGAAGATATGAAAACAAGGAATGGTGACTGCAGACCACAAACAGAAGTGACCTCCTGTGCCACTGAGCTACAGCCTAGAAACTCGATAAAAATGGGACTCTGCCTTAAGCAGTGCCTTTTATTTGCGTGGCATTTCTGTGGGTAGTTTAACAAAACAAAATCTGTGAGACTCACAGTATTGCATGATTTCTTTCCTTAGGGTTTGAGGCTTTTAACGTTTTTTATTAGCTGGAGATGATTTCATTAACAAACATCCATGCAGCTAGCTAAGAAAAGAGAGAGTGGTTGTGAAATGTCTTTGAGCTCCTTATCTGCATAATAATAGCAGATCCAGCAGAGGGATGATGCTGTGTCTCCTTGCTAGATAAATTCCCAACTGGCTTTTTCTGGTGGCTGCTTGGGAGCACAGTCTTTCAGGGAAATAGGAGGTGGACTGTGTGGTTAAAATGATAATAGAGTCTATACAGCAAACCTCAGCTATCACTGGCTCACTGGAGGTGGCACTTCCTACTGTGCTTCCACCCACCCCAGCAGCATTTTGCAACATAAATTCTTCCAACAAAAGCCAGACATGCTCGAGGAAGGTGGCTTTGCAAGGAACAGTTTGATACTGCACAGTAATAGTAGTAATGATGCAATATTCTTCATTCTCAGGACAGCAAATACTGGAGAGCAGAGGAGGTAGCTCCTTATGCTGGGGTGCAAAAAGCTTGAGGTGTAATGGAACAGCAGCTTTTCAAACGTTTCAAAGGTTTCAACTGTTTTCAGTAGCCCTGCATGAAAAAATGGCATTTTTTAGCAGCAACTATGAGGCACTCAATGAAAAACCATGTAATTCACAAAAATGCCTTAAATTAAAGCTGTGTAGCTGGCTAAGGTGAGAGGATTCTCAATTGTTACCTAGATCAAACTTTTTTTGTATGTATCTTGTCAAAGCCGAGGATTTAAACCCAATTCTCACTGCTAATTTTCACTACAACAAAGCAGCAGCAGTAGCTATTCATACCTAATGTATTGGTGTGTTTCCCCCCACCCCCCCCCAGTAATATTTTTTTAATTTTCCAAATTAAATTAATTGTTGCGAATAGCTTGGGTGAGTGACAGGGTTTTGTCTTCTTGGAAATAAAAATCAAATCAGTTCTCTTGTCTCTCCTTGTTCTTCTGTATGTGTGAACAACCAGCAAATCAACGAAGTCTCTGCTTTCTAGTAAGGATAAACAGTTTAAAGGAACTGGCTGTGATGCTCCTGTTTGTTTTTGACTCGGTGATAATGTCAGCCTGTAAGTCACTATCAGCATTTTAACATCTTCTGTGGAAATTCCAGAGGTATTTAATTTGCTGCTTAGTGTATAAAAGCTGTTCCTGCTGAGCAAAATATGTTGAATATAATCCTTACTCAATTACTAGAAGCACACGATAAAAATTGTTGAAACTTGGTGAGGGAGCTGTAACACACCCAATCCATCGATTTACTTTGTCTTGTGTGTTTAACTGTTTTCATAACTGCAGGTGCAGTTTGAGAAGGGGACTGGGTTGCAATTACTTGTAATTTTACATATTTATGTATTTTTAAAGCCGCTTTTGTTCTCTTTCTGCAATATGTTCCATAACTTTTAACACAATGGAGAGCAATTGTAGTCTCTTACAGTTGCAAAACCCCTAAGAATTACTGAAGTATTACTTTAATGAAAATGATCTTTTTCTCCTTTAGAGCTGATGTGCTTTGTTATAGAAGCCCCAGAAATGCTCTCTGGCACACGAAGTGACATTACAAAGAATTTCTTCATCCTTCCTTTAAAATTTGGCTTTAAAATCTATTTTTGACTGTTTACGTGTATTCCTACAGCACAGTCTCTATTCTGAGGCTACTGATCTGATGCTGAAGGATAATTCCTAATGTGAAAAGGTACCTGCTGTGTATAAATGCCAGGACCTCAGTTGGATATCAAGGATTTGAGATGGGCCAAAGAGGACAGCAAATGCTGGACAGGAAAACAGCTGAGGAAAACTAAAGGTTGGGAAAGCAGGACAGAGCAAGAACTCTTTCTGTAAAAGGAAGCAATTCATCTCAAGAGGTGATGTTGTCAAAAATACTCCCTTTTACTAATGGAAGAGTTGAAATTTCAGCTCAGCACCCTCAGCATTTTGGTAACATTGGCAATGATGCCTCCTAAACAACATGTGACAAAGAGACTTGAGAGAGTGTTTAGAAAATCTAAACCTTTCTGGGGAAACTTCCAGATCCTTCAGCCTGGAATCAAAGAGCAAATTAAATCTATTTCCCCTGAGAACTGCTGGTCCTGCCTTTTTGTACAGATCAAACTAAACTGTGTTTGCCTCAGCTGGGGAGGTGAGCCATATGGGACAGAGCACATCATGTGTGAAAGTCAAAATGTGGCTTTCTTTCTGCTTGTTTGCAGTTTGGCCTTCTCAGCTTGCCTTGAGTAGTGGAAAGATTATGTTTATTTCTTAGCAGTCTCTGTTCAGTGTCCCACACTTCCCTCTCAAATATCTGGTATTAACTGCTGGAAATGTGATGCAGACTAAATGGAACATGTATTGATTTATGCCATGGCCTTAATGGTTTTTTTGTGGTGTGGTTTGGCTTCTTGGGGCCCACCCATTTCCTCCCATCTCTAAATCCATTCTTTGGGTTAAATAAACTCTCTTCATTTTAACCTCGGACAGACTATGGAGCTCTTCTGGGGATTTCCTGCAGATGGAAAGGAAGCCATGAATTTTGAAGCTTTTGAAATACTCGGAAGCTCAAATCTCTACAGCTATTCCAGACAGCCTTTGAAACACTAAAGCAAGTTTTATTACCGAGATTGGTTTACATTACACTCATTTATTAAAACCTAAGGACATTTTTATAAAAACTACTGTGTATAAAGACAAGAGCAGTGCAATAGCAGTGTAAAACACATTTTTGGTTTACTTGGCAATCACTTTAGAAAGACAACATGATTCGTAATATGAAGTCAGAGAATGCTGCAAAAAATAGGACAGGATTAGACCAGAAACTAGATTACCAAATCACTGGACACTGGCACGTATTGATTTCAAACATCAAGTGTTATGTAAACAGTATTATCATCAATGTATCAATAAAGAGAAATCACTGCAACCCTAGAATTTCTAGTTAGCTTACTTAGCCTAAAATAGTCAGCTGACTATCAAAATAGACTATTGTACTGTATATATATTATCTTCTCAGTTATTTACTACTTTTGTAAAAGGAGGACTAGAAGAAATGCCTGTCTTACAGAAGAGAATTTTTGAGGCTGAGAAAGGGTGTTTCTTCCCAGCTGGTGACTTAGGTCTTGTTTTTGTTGCTTTACTTTCCGTACACAATCAGAGGTGGTGGAATAGAACTGACTTCAGAAAATCATTTTGACGTGTTTGTTAACTTCATTGCTTCTCCAAGTGGACAGTCCTCATACAGAAATCACAGTTGTAGTAAAACTATAAAAAACAGGTGTCTAAAATAGCTGCTACAATATGCTGAATTATACATTAAGAGGCCAGATTATTTTCACTCTGTTTTTTGTAAAATCCATAACCAAGCACAAAAGATGGTTAAATTACAACACCAAGCCCTGCACAAGCTTTGTAACTTATCTTTTTATGTCCTACATTATACACAGCAATTACTAAGAAGTTGGACACAATTTTCCGTGAAACAGAAGAGAGGAAATTATTTGGACAGGGAAGGAGGCTTCTGGAGTAGGAAGGTCACTAATAGCCACTGAGATAGACAGCTGCCATTGTCACATTGGGGGTATAATGTATGCACTTTTCTAAGTGTTAATTTCAGATCCCTTATTTTTCCAAACATATCAGGAGGGACATAGAGGAAAATACAATTATTTTAATCCAGATCATTTCTTTTAGAGAAGGATTGCATTTGAACCGGTCTCTGTGCAGAAATAACTGAAAACTTCATTGCAATTTATCTGGTCCACCATAATTTTGATCAAGTAAATGCAGGGGGATATCAGAGAACAGCTACAGAGGTGGCTGAGGTGTTCAGGTGCTGTTTGTGTAGCCAGTGCTCCTCTCCTTTGTCCCAACACCAAGGAAGAAGGACTGATTGAAATGGTGATAGGGAAATACCTAGTGCACTATTTCCCTTTAATTTAAGGCCCAGCTAGCATTTAGTCTTATTCAGGATCTTTTATTCTGCCCAAGCAGAGAGACCATCAGGTGATTAGAACAACACAATTGATGAAAAATTGTTCACCAGCTACAACATGGATTTATCCATAAACTAATTGGTAGGCAAAATCGGAATTTCAGCCAGAAAGTATCTACCTTATATTAACTGGCTCTGTATAGAGAATAAAAGAAAACAAACAAACAAAAAGCACATCCATTACAAGGTATACGTGTACTAGAAGTAAAGCATAAAACTGCTCATTAATAATGCACAATTCCCAAAGGGAAAAAAACCCTTACAAAATACAGTAAGTCACACAAACCGGTATCTAATACAAATTCCTTTATGAACATAAGATTTTTCCAAAGCTCTCTGTGGCAGTCATCACCTCACAATGAAAGTAGGTGCTGGGAGAAGGTAAAAAGACCAGGCAGTTACTGCACTGTATCCACTGGTTACTGTGGATACTTTTTTGGGCTGTCTGCAGGGGTTATGGATTTTGGAGACAACAAGGAAGTGTGGAGGAGGCATGATGATGGCGTGGATGGCATCACCTCCAGCTATCCAGTTTCCTTTGCTTTTCTTGGAGAGTGCTTAAGGTGTGACACTGGTGTAACACCCCAGGTGCACTGTGGCAGCTCCCTTAGGTCTCTACAAGCTGGGGGTTGTGCAGGAGCTTCTGTGGTGAGTGAGAGTGGGCCAGACTTCAAGCTTTCCTGGGACAGGATGGAGTTTAATACCTGCATGGGGCACTCCCACCTGTGAATTTGTTCTTTCAGGCGCTGCCTGCCCTTACTCAGTGATACCCAGCATGGTTAGTTGTTGGTTTAGAGAGAAAAGGGGCATGTGCATGTTGGTATGCTACTCAGACTGGGATTTATTTGAAGACTGAGCTTTCACTCCTGTGGTTTCCAGCCTTGTTGGGTCCTCCAAGCCTATTTATTCCTTCATGGTTTTAGTCACGTACCATCCTGAACTCCAGTAGATGTGAACTAACTCAGATCACTGAGAACCCTTTGAGTTCAACAGAAGAGTAAAATTCATTCAGCCAAAGAGGTACAAAAGGAACATTTGATTATCCACTAACAAGGTGTTCCTCATGTTGTGGTTACATGGTAAAATGTATGGTTGTTTTAAAGTTACTGAGATTTGCAGAACAAAACATTAGACATGAAAGATTAAATTGGCATTATCGTGGCTTTGTGTTACGATTTCCAGATGTACTCCTCTGTCTGGCTGTCAGTGTCAGGTTCTCCATGCAAATATCTTAACTAACTGAATTTCACAGGATTTGCTCATGTGATTGGTACTGTATGATTTTAAAATAACCCCGTCCTGTGGAAAGTTACCTCAACCTATTGCAGCCCTAACCCTAACCCTATTGCAACCCAGTGATCAAGTGCTCCACACGCTGCTGTGGCAGAGCCATTGTCTTTCTGCCTTACAAATGGATTCTGAGACTTGTATGGGGTAAACTCTTCAGCCAGTCAGTGGCTGAGGGAATTGGACTATTGCCTTGTAAAGCAAGGGGACAATGGTATTATTGCTTTTGAAATACACAGTTTGTTGGGTTTTTTTCTGTTTCTCTTTCAGCTTCAAGGAGTATGGGGGTGGAATGGTGTTGCATCCTAATGATGTTGCTCTCTTCAAGAATCTGAATTTAAGATGGGCTTGGATGTCTTAGCAGAATTGTTGTCGGTGATCTAAAAATGTGCATTATGATTGAAGTAATTGCTACCCTGCAGTCTGACTCAATGGAAGGGCTCTGCTTACCTTTGCAATGCATAGGACAATATGGTTAACAGTGATGTGAATTGCCAGCATCTACCCTATTGTGACAAAATGTTCACCAGAGAACTTTGGAAAAACTCACATTCAGGATTCTGACACTTAGGCTGAGATTAGGCTCAAATGGCAATTGATGGATGGGGAGGCAAAGAAAAGTTATCTACCAAAGATTTGTCTTGTGGTCATTTTCCAACTTTGTATGGATTTGCCAGAGCAACTTAATTTTCTTCTTACTGAGCATTTTCACAAATATGATGCTTCCTTTCAGAGATAATAGTGTCAGTCTAGAATTAAAATATTGCTTACAGACTACTTTCTCCTGGAGACTCTTTTTATATCATTTGCCTGTAGAAGTTGTTTGAATGGTGTCTGTCTTCAGGTGACTTGCTCAGTCTTCCCCTTGTAGTCCTTCTCTCTCCTACTTATCCATATTTTTTTCAGCTCTTGTAATTGAGTTGATTTTCTTGAAAGCTGCTCCTTGAAGTCTAGTCTTCCCTCTCCCATCTTGAGGCACATCAATATAATTTTCTGGAAGACAAAGCACAAAGGGTTTCCACAATGTTTCAGGAGCACGCAACACCAAAGTATTTCCTGTGAAGAAAAACTTGTAGTATTCTCAGCTGCAGATTTAATTTGTGGAGGCAAGAAAGAGGAAGGAAAAGCATGAGGAAGAAAGAGAAGGTGTGAAGAGGTCTCTACCTTCCCTTGTTAGCTCTGTTTGGTCTGGTATAACCCTGAGTGTGCTATGGATGGCTGCATTCTCCTCTTTTTGGATTTTGCATAGTCAGAGTGGCAGGATAAGCTTGTTTCTCCCTGTTCATATTAAAGTGGCCCTAGCTGCTTACTGTGACTCCTATTCCTTTCATATGATGAGAAAATGTGTTTTTATTTCCACACATATATGTGGGTAAATAATATATTTATGTGCTTTCCTCACAGAAGTGTTGTAAGCATTACTGAGCTTTCTGCTCGCAGTGCCTTCTTGACATTACAGCTGCTTTAAATCTGCTGCTTTAAATCTTGTGCAGAGCGTGCAACTGGCTGTGTGCTCCATCCACAGACAACTATGGCAGGGTGTAGGGCACTGGGCTGAAGGTCCAGCTAGAGAATGTTTTGAGGCAGACTAAGATCACTGATCATAGTAACAAATTAGAGAAACAAATTAGAGAAATAGATCTGTTTGCTGAAGCTGGTAACAAATGCAAGATGCTGGGCAGTGCAAGGTGGGCTATGCAGCCACCTGAATCATAGCACAGCAGTGTTACCTTAACCCAGATTGAGGCATTTTTCACAATACTGTCCATCAGGGAGGACCTCCAGACAGAAATATGTGATTTTGTTACAACTCTGAGGTTTTAAGCCTTCACCCAAAACTCAGTCACATGAGACCTGCTGAAATTTGACAGGTAATTTCTTTCTAATAATCAAATAGCCTATACACCCTTATTCATGTCAGAAATACAAAAAAAAAATTAAAAGAAAAAAAAGTTGTTCTGTCACTGTCCTTTTTTGATACTGGTAGAAATGAATGCATATTAACACAACATGCAAACCTGCCTCTTGCAAGGTCTGCACATGGATGAAGTTTAAAATGAGTTGTTCATATCTAGAAGAGAGTCTCAGGAGACTTAGCTATAACTAATTAAAAATGCCTGGGGAGAGGGAAACTGAAGACTTTGAGTGCATATCACGGCTTGCAGGCACCTCTGTCCTTCACAACAGCTTTGGTTGTTTCTTCTCACTGTTTTGTAGATTGCCACGTGTGCTTCTCCTCCTGTGAAATACCTTACTAATCTGCTATCTGCATAATTTAAATCACTAGACTGTGTGACAGGATGCAGTTTATTTATCTATCTTTGCTTTTAAATAAATGTTTAGAGATGAAGCAGATAGAGCAGGCATTGTTGTGTCTCAGGACAGAGTGCAGTTTTAAATGTGTCCCACCTATCAGTTAGTTACTCTTTTCCTTTACCTGAGTGTCCTAAAGTTCCTGCTGGCCAGGTCCTTTTTCAGGTTAATGTAAAATCCAGGGTGTCATCAAAGTGGCGCAAAACGAGAGTTACTGGACCCAAAGACCATAGCAAAGTTCATGAATATTTCTGTGCAGCACAGAAGCTAAAACATCACTCCTGTGAGTAGCCTGGATTTCCTGCCAATTCCTCTCATCTGTCTAAAATTATGGGAGAATGAGTGGGAGGATGTGGACAGCAGAGCCAGCAACACATACAGCTCTGAAAGCCTCTTACAGCAAGTATTCACCCTGCACTTTCCAAGCTGGATGAGTCTGGGCCAAATCCACAACTTCTCCCTGAAACCAAACCCTGACAGGACAGTTGCTAGGCTGAAAGGTCCTCTTCCCCTACAAAAAATGAGGTGGGATGTGTGTCTGATTGATTAATTGATTGATTGATTGACTGGGGACTGCACCAGTAAGGTTGAGAGGCATTGCTTCAGATCATTTTGGAATAGCAGGATGCAGTAAAAATACCAGCATCTTCCTAAGAGAGATGAATGCTAATTTCCATGTGCTGGAGTGTTATATTCCAGTCTCCCAGCACTGCATGCTCAGCAACAGAAACCCTGTGTTTGTCAGTTCTGGTCACTTCTACAGGGTTTGAATGCACTCAGAGCTGAAGCCTGTGCTCTGGAGGTGGCTCAGGTTGCTCCTTTCCCTGGCAGAGGTTGTTGTCACTGTACAGCACCCCAGGCTGCCACCACTGCTCCACCTGGCTGCTCAATGAACGGCACCCAGTCAAGCCACATCAGTGGGGAGGAACTTCAGATCAGATATCAGGAAGAAATTCTTCCCTATGAGGGTGGTGAGGCCCTGGCACATGTTGCTCAGAGAAGTTGTGGCTGCCCCAGTCCAGTGTCCAAGGCCAGGTTGGATCAGGCTCGGAGCAGCCTGGGCTCGTGGAAGGTGTCCCTGCCCATGGCAGAGGGTGGAACTGGATAAGCTCTAAGGTCCCTTCCAACCCCAATCACTCTGTGGTTCTGTGATTTTCATTGCCTGACAAGGCAGCAGGCAACTGAACGACTGCCTCCTTTTTGACAGCAATAATTGCTTTGTGGCTCAGTTCTGCTGGAATTAAATACCATCCATTAGTAATGAAGGAATGATTCAGAGCCTCTGGACCAAGTTTTTCCAGAGATTTCTGCCATTTTTTTAACAAATGAGGTAAACAGTTGCCACATTGACCATTACAAGGCCTCTGGTTAAGTTGGTGTTGACATAAAAGCACCATTGATCAGCACAGCCACTTCAGACCTCAGATACACCCTGGATCCATGACTTAACACAAGTTGTGGCTCACGGCTCACGCAAAAGAAACCAGAGTCTGCAACTGCTCAGGTTTCACTCTGGCATAAAATGGCACTACACTGATGTGAGCAAGCCTGCTGTGATCTGCATCTGATGAGGTTCTGCTGCAGAGACTTCCAGTCTGGTCAGTGGGACTGGGAGAAACGCTTGTGCTCTCCCTGGTCCCAGGCAGAGCTGGGATGCCAGGCTAACAAACAGCTTTCTGCAATGGGAAGCCCTTGGTGGGTGCACTGATTGTTACAGGAAATAGGAATGTGCCCTCCTTCCCCAGAAAAGGAAGGACGAGGGAGGACAAAGCACAATGCACCAGACTTTGTAAAAGCCTCACCAGATTGAAAGGAAGCACATGAGAAATTAATTGCAGGACAAACACTGAATGAAAAGCCATTCAGTTGTCTAAATATATTTCAAACCAGAAAGAAATAGAATATAATCTAATCCCTCTGCTTGCGAAGTCTGCCAAAGAGCAAGGAAATAATTTTCATAGTTTGGCATCTGTAGACTCCTATGGCTATGTTATACAGAGCATGTAACATTATATCCAAAATATATACTGAAAGGTTGCTTGGGTTACCAATACTAATTCATACTAATTCTTAAAAGTTACAAAATTCCAGAATGAACACTGATGGTTCAATCTCAATTTGGCCATCCTGTTTGCACGAAAGAAAGTGGAAAGTCTCAGACTTTTTAGGTGGGGCTCCTCTTTTTTTTTTTTTTTGTTTTTTGTTTTTTTTTTTTTTTTTTGGTTTTGTTTTGTTTTGTTTTGTTTTGTTTTTGGGAGAACATCAAAATAGCTGCAGGATTCAGGTTTTTCCAATGCAGAGGAAACTTCAACAAGAAGAAATATTTGTTTCAGGCTGGCTCAGTACCGAAGAGATTCAATGTTCAGTGTTTTTTAAATTGATAAGGAACAACTCAGCATTAAGCAGTGGCCCTGGGTGCTGCCATCTAACCATAAAGGAGCATTGGAATTGCCTCTATTTTCATCCCCAAGCTGAATTTCCTCACTTTTGATGGATCACAAATTTTTCCTCTGGTCTAGCTGTGAAATGCATCCCAGCACCCGCATGAGGTTCAGATGAGAGGAGGAACTTAAATGGTGGCAAATCAATTTTGCCACAGACACTGCGTAAAATGACCACCATCACTGATAGGCACTGCTAGTATTTCTAAATAATAGCTGGCTCAGGGAAGACAGGTATCTGGTGCTTAAGAGTTTAAACAGAAGTCAGGCACTGGAAATGTTCAACTTGAAAAACAGACTGAAATTCCAACTCAAGTGCTGTTCCTACCACAGCTGACAATTCTGCAAAAATTGTGAGAAACGTCAAAATGTCTGAAAGCAAGTATCTCAGGATGGTGTTAAGGTTTAAATGGAATAAATGCGCAATCCGTGTCTGATTCACCAGAGTTAAACAATGTTGCTTTGCAGGTGGGGAGACAGCATTTGGATTATTAAAATTTCCCTTGCATTATGCTTACAGCAACGAGCTAACATCAGCACAGTGTCTGTGAGATCAGACACAAGGTGTGAATGTCACCTGTCAGGCTGCTCTCCCTTCCACCGGGAAATGCAGGTGGGAAACAGGCATGTGCTTACTTCCACGGCTCTTCCACAGCTGAATTGCTTGTCTGTGTAATGGGAGCTAATTACCATCTAAGGGCATCGTGAGTTAAAAAGGTGATTGCTGTCAGCTGCCCCAGACATCGGAGCATCGACTGTTTTCAACGCATTACTAGAAAGGCTTACTAGAAAAAAAACAACTTGTGGAGCAGTGCGATTTTAAAGAGGCTTGCATCTGAATACTTTGTTATGAGTGCTGGTAAGTCTGGTTTTTAAATTGCTCACCACGTTTCTTAAGAATCTCACCTCTTACAGACCAGTTTAAGCTTGTGAACTCCCATAAGGGCTCAGGGGATGGAACTCGAACTGCGCGCATCACTTCTCTTCTGAGAGCCGCTCGCTGGTTTTGGAGGAACTTTGGACACTTTGGGAAGACCTTGTGTTCCCAAGGGACGGGCTGGCTTGGGCAGAGAGGGTTGCTGGCAGATGCCAGGCAGGTACCTGCTGGCCAGGCTGTGCTGCTGTCCTGCAGAGGAAGGTTGGTGGCTCAGGGCAGGGGCAGGGCTGCTCTCCGTGTCAGAGGGACAGACAAGAACTTGAAAGATTTAAACTCCCCTGCTGCTTATTTGCCAGATAAATCTGAAACCAATATTATGACCCCCACCACTGGTGTGCACTCACCCATGATATTGGGTTATCACATCAGTGGAGGGGTTTTGTTTGCCTCTTTAAATTACTTTTAAATTTGATTCCGTGCCTTTTTGTTGCTCATGAGGAGTTCAGAGGTGGTTTTCAGAGGAACACTTTGCCTATAGGATGTATTTGGGCTTCACACCGGTCAGCTCACTGGTTTGGACTTGTATCTAGGGCAGTGCTGTGATTTGGAAGTGAGAGAGCTGGGAAACAAATTGCAACCAGTCAGGAATTGGTTTTGGTACAGCACCGTGGTCGCACTACCAAAGGTCTGGCTGCTCTTTTGGGAAGTGAGGCTTAGGATCTGCTTGGATCCAAGGCCAGCCCTCCAAATGGGTGCAGGAGGAGATCTGGTACTTGGAGTGAGCCTGGAGAGCTGCTGCAGGCAAGCACTGGCCTGTCCAGCTCCTTCCCCTGACCTGTGCGTGTTAAATCAGCAGCTGGCTTAACTTTTGTTGTTAATATGACTGCCTGGCCAAAGCTAAGAGGAAAAACTGGTTTCCTGTAGAGTCTCTGGAATTTCTATAATTGTGCAAATTAAATACATCTTTTGTCCCATCAGCTGTGTTGGGTGGGAAAGGAGTGAAACCACACAGGATACGATTTTCTCTATTTTTTTTACTAATGGCCATATTTTACAATACTCACTTGCAAAGAGCAGTGATGTGAAACCAATTGGGTTGCTAACATAAATATAACTTACTGTAAATAATGGTTTCTGAAGTAATCCTATGCTCCTGAAAGTCAAGTATTTTTCAATTAGTAGCAGTGTTTTTCATTTGGTAGTTCCTGAATTGGTTGATACTCCTGAACACTGTTCTGGAAAGTAAAAACATCCAGGAGAATTTCTGAGGTTTGTTTTTATTTTAAATGGAAATATGAAGCATTCAGAGTTTGATTTACAAGTTTTGAATGGAGGAACAGATGAAGGTTTGAGGACATAAACTGAAAGATGATTACTGAAATGCTGTGTTTTTCCTCACTGAAGAGCTGCAGTCTGACTTTTCGTGACCTGAAATGTTTTCTTCCTCCTAAAGTTATTTCAGAAAAATACTCAACACATGCCAGGCCTTCCAAAGTATCTTAAAAGAATGGATGGCCAACTACAAGTAAAACTGAAAATTAGTTGGATTTACTAATTCTGCAGGTATTTATGAAACCCTGGTGTCACTGCCAGGCTGCCTGAATCAAATGTGTGGCCTGAGGCTGAAATTCATCCTGTTGATTGTTGATTAATTTTCCTGCTAATATGTGGCAGTCCTTAAACAGCTGATACACCTGAACCAAAACTTTGCATGATTTACAAAAAAAAATCCCAGCCCTGGTTTGCTATCTAAACAGTTTGAGCTGCTTTCAAGTTTTTTCAAGAGCCCAAGGCATCCTAATGCCAAGCTGAATGTGGCTATCATGTGATGAACTCTAGACTTTTTTTATTCCACTTGAGACTGTGCTGGTTTTCTCATCTTTTTCATATAACTGGAGTGACCAAGTAGCTTTAATTGCACTCCTGTCATAAAGGAAGACATTTAAAAACAGAGGAGCTATTGCTAGAGGCAAGAGAGGATTTTTATTTTGTCTGCTTCTTTAAGGTCCAAGTGTGCTGCTTTGGAAAAGAAAATTTATTGCTGTGTGTAGTGTAATTTAATGGCACAGATACTCCAAGTGGGCTTCATCCCACCTAACTGCAGACATCAGAATGGTAAGATGGGTTAATATCTGGAGAGTCACCTCAGGGTTCTTTATTGTCAACAGAAAGTAACTCTGCAGAGCTACTCTACTCCTGCAGAGCTACTTTACTCCTCCTCAGACAGGCTCCAAAAGAAACTGTTAGTGCAGGAATCTGAGTCCCAAGCCTAACTTAGGAAACGAGAAGCCCCACTGGCCCCCAAAAATAAATTATAAAAATGTGCAGCACTAGTGCAGATTTTTCTTAACACCACTCTCACACTTTTGCCACATGCAAATATACAATTTCCTGTGCAAATATATTCAACCCTGTTTTGCAATCCAGTTCCACTAAGTGGAAGGGTTTCTGTAATCTTGTTCTGGTTTCCCTCACGTTTATTCACGACCAGATTTGATGAATACGCGTAACAGACCTGTAACATCCTACAAGATTCTGATGGAAAACCCAAGGCCTGTAGGTATTTCCTCAAACACAGCTACCTCTGCAAGGAGAAGCAGATTCTTATCCTACATCTGCATGTCCTAGATTTTTTTCCCCATCTCACAAACTCAGTGGCAGGCAAGGTGAATCCCTGAGGCTCATGGCATGCCAAGAGATGCCGCATGTTCCCGTGGGTGGGGTAATAGATGAGCACTCTCTGGAGCAGGGCTTGATCCTCAGTTTGCTCTTGGTATTGCTGTAAAAACTCAAAAAAAAAAAAAAAAAGGCATCTGTGAACTTGAATTATTTCTGCATCAGTGGTAAGGACAGAGCTGTCTCTGGTTTCAGCTCATCCCAATTTCCTAAAAGCTGATGTCACCAGCTTTCAAAATCTGTTCCTAGAGAGTGGTTCTGACATACCTCAGACACTCAAGTATTCTCCATGTGTGCTGAACTCTTATACAGCAGTGCCAAACCATTCACCTTAGATCCAGGAGAGCACAGAGCAAAGCACAGGAGGCTTTACAAGAGCGTGCCCTTCTGTGTTAAAATTCAGGTACATGATAGGAGAAAAAGGCCTCCTTTTGTGCTGAGTGACAATTTGAATTTAATAGAGCCTCTAGAAATTGAAAGTGAGGTTTAAAAAAAAAGGCAATAAAACTTGGCATGTGATTTATGATGTAGCTTATTAGGACACTGCCTTTTCCCTGCTTACACAATCTCCTAATGCACCGAAAATACTGACAGGGATATTTTAAAAACCCACAAACACCAAAACTTTGGTTGAACAGTATTGCTTGATTCAGAAAGAAGAGCACTTATAGAGCAGTCTGGTAATTTTTAATATTTTTTCAATCAATTTATTTATAAATGAAGAACACAATTTAAAAGGCTGGCTGTGCAAGCTATACTCAGTATAGCTCAGAGCATCTTTATGGGGATGGTCAGATCTAAGTGTTGTAACAGATCTTTGCAAGTTACAGCTGAGGATAAATGCAGCTCACTTATACAGGACAATGTGGTTTGTATCTTGACATTAATTGAACAGAAAGGTTAGTGAGTAGAGGAGAAATGTGGCCAGATGTAAAGGAATGCATATATTTATTTATGTATCTGTTCATCTGGCCCACAGTTGCTGTATATAACCTCTGACATTTTTTATATAGGTGTAGCTTTGTTTCTGTATAAAAATCAACAATAATCTACTGAGCTAAATAACAGCTCAGGTCAGCCTACATCAGGTCAATATTCTGCTCTTTTTGCCCTAAAATTTTAGCACCAGCAAAATCCAATCTATTAAAATTGCTGCCTAGCGTGCTCTGATGTCTGATAGAGGCTAAAACCCAACCACTTTTGTGGGAATTGAACTGCTAAAACACACTGCAAGGGAAAAGACTGCAGCCAAACATTAGATTGGAATGTTCTGGTACTATTTGCAGAGCTTTGAGGCGCTGACTTCTTTTGAGGCCCACAGAAGTCAAGAAAACGGAAAGCCACTGAGATTTCAGGGGACTTATGTTAGAAGCAGGACAAGAGTTTCTCTCAGATTCTGTTTGAAAGAAGGTGGCAATGTTAGTTTACAAGGCAGATCAAAGTGTGTTGCTTGAACTGGATCCCAGCTGGATCATTAAGAAATACTCCAGGCTCTTGTTCCCCTGGTAGGAGGGTGAGTGCTGCAGGGACATGGGGGCACCATAGGGGAGGAGAAGGAGGAAGGAGCCCAATTCCTGTGCTGGCCTCCAACAACCAGGGAACTCCTCTGGGTGCTGGAACTGCTCCTCAGCCTCTGCACTTCATTTGAGTCAGGAAGTTACCCCCCCTTTCTTTCTTCCATTTCCATTTCTCTCTTCTGAGCACGAACCATCTTCTGAGACGAGATGCATGTGCTGCTTCCCTCTGCCTCGCCAGAGGCTCAAATTGCTCCAGCTGCACAACCATCTATTTAGGAGGGAGGAATCAGTTTCAGCACTTGAGTTTTGAGCACCAAACCTGTGGTTTAGCCCACAGTTGTGTATTTACTCCGAGTTAAATTAGCTTTTTTTATTTACCTCCGCACGATACAGGAGATCCTGTAATTTCTGGAAATAAAATGCGTATTAATGACACGTGAGAAAAAGTATTTTTTGAAATGGTTATTACTTTTAAATAGTTATTCCTTTTATTTTCTGCTCTCACTTTTCAGTATTAAGAGGGCTAGTCTTCTGAGTCAGAGCTCAAGAGAAAATATGTAGTAATTACTGTGTTGAGAGCTTTCATTGTAGGATGAAATCAGTCATGTTTCCTGTAACAGCTCTTTCTGTGTATGTTTTTCTTTTCACAACTGAATTTGTGTGGCTTTTCTAGTAGCAAGAAAATTTCAACTACTTCTTTTAAAGTAACTTTCTGAAGATACTTCAAAAAACAAACCAGAAATGCTTTTTAACATTAATAAAAGTATCAACAGCTAAAATCAATAGGAGTAAAGTCTTTGGAATTTAATCTGGTTCCTGTTTGGCTTCCTCTTGTAGATCCAGTGTATGTTTCCTTGCACATAACCATCCAAGTAGTAAATAATTTTTAACTCGAGTTCTTTGCAGTTAGGAGCAGAAGGGCAACATCTACAACACCACCATTGGTTACAGCGCTACATACTGGAAGTGATGTTAGAAAGGCAATTTTATGCAGAAATGCTTCTTCTCTCTGTCCTCTCTGCCTTTCCCACGTAAAAAAAAGTGATAGGAGAAATTGAGGTGTGCTGTGACGTGGAAAAAGAAGAGGGCAGGGACTGTGGGCAATGTTAGCAGAGTGCAAAAGGCAAGAAAACAATTTCTGTGGTTATCTGAGCTGTGTGGCTGGCTTTACACAGAAACATGTTTTGACGCCAGTGCTGGAACTGTGACTGGTTTATTATTTTTAAATTGTCTCACAGCTGCATCTAGATATGGGTGTGCTGGGGCATCAAATGTCCTTTGGCTGCAACAGGAACTTTGTGCATGGCTCAGTGACATCAGTGTATGATCCCTGCAGGGCAGCATTTCTTGAGTCACAGAGAAAGAAAAAGAGTGCTTGGTCGGTGCCACAGGACTGAGGAATTCCACTTGGTATGGCATGGTTTGAATGATAATTTACGAAGCATAGAAATTTTTTGGTTGTGTGCCATTATGACTTGCCAGCTGGTGGGTTGTTCTTGTTGTGTTCTCTTTTACTTTCCATTATTTGCCTTTTTTTTTTTTTTTTTTGGTTGTTGTTGTTGTTGCATCTGTGTGCACATTTCATACTGTGGATCTATTGTATGCTCATTTTTTAATGACAGAAGTTTAAGCTTCTTAGAGCTGCCCAGTGATAACTGCAGCTAACATGTGTGCACCTTAACATGAGAGGAAGAGCAGAAAGGCTGTAAGAACTCAGGATGATTACTTCCACAGCAGCTTTTACATGCACACACTGTAACAGACCCCGCTGCTGGATGCTCTTATGTCCACTACAATCTCACAGCATTTCCACACGAAAAATTACACATAAAAATAATTTACATATAAAAATAATTTCTCATATAAAAATAATTTTCACCTCTTCAGTGCTGCTACCACCATTGGCTCTCTGAGCCCATAAAACCTGAGAGACGAGGACTGGGCAGGTGGTGCCAGGATGAGGCTTTGCCCAGAGATTCCCATTCTCTGGAGTGATTATGCAATCACTGCACAGTCCCACTGGCATCAGCAGCTATTATGCAGCAGCTGCATAATCAGGCATGTATTGGAAGAGGTGGGGAAGGAAGAAGGCCACATGTTTATCCCCTGCAGTCCTGAATGGCAGAGGGTGATACAAGTGGAGAAAAGCATTGTGTGAGTTTTGATGTGCA
>VZSR01002340.1:9978549-10019577 GCA_013398615.1 Brachypodius melanocephalos
GGCTCTTTACCACTATCTGGAAGAAAGCTGAAAATAGGTGGAGGTCGGTTTCTTCTCCCAGATAACAAGTGATAGGATAAAAGGAATCAGCCTCATGTGGTACGCGGGTAGGTTTAGGTTGGATATCAGGAGAAATTTCTTCACTGAATGAGCTGTCAAGCACTGGCAGAGGCTACCCAGGGCAGTGGTGAAGTCCTCATACCTGGGGGGATTTCAAAGCCGTGTGGATGCGGCACTTGGGGCATGGGTTGACAGTGCTGGTGGAATGGTTGGACTCAATGAACTCAAGGGTCTTCTCCAGCCTAATGATCCTAAGAATACTGATGTTGGTGTGAATCTTTGGGGACTGCAGCCTCACCTGTTCCCCAGATAAATCAGATTTTTGAAAAGCTGTTCTCTTAGAGGCCTCAGTATGGCCAGCTGTGCAGACTTAGCTTCCCATTCTTTTCACTGTTGCTTATGCTACACAAGCTCCCTTGCCAGTTTTAAAAGCACAAGTAATGGGTGTTCTGCTGCATCTCAAGACATTTCCTTGATCAACTGCCAGCTTTAAAAGAAATGCACATTTTGGAGGAGATGAGTCCCAATGGCAAATTTCAGCTAGATAAATGACTTCTTTAAACTCATCTTCCAGCATAATGTCAAAAAAATTAATCAAGCCAGGCTTCCAAGCAATTTCATCCATCTTAAGATAGGTGGAATGAATAATCCCCTGGAAATGCCTCTTTCCATGTGTTAGTGAGGATAACTAGTAGATACAGGACTTTTAGATGGCTAAATTGACTGATTTTAATCCTGTTCTTTATGACCAGTAAAGATTCGTATAATTAGATCTTCCAGGTATTGGATATTTTTCTGTCTTTGTACAGTCCTCTACTATCTGAAATCTCCTTGCCATGAAGAATTTACAGACTGAGCTCAAATTGCCTTTTAATGTTCTCTTAGCCTTGAGCTGCTTAAACCCCTTAGTCTGACAAACTTTCCAGAAATCAGATAAGATCTGCAGCTCTTCCTGAATGCTTCCCATCTGTCACTGGGATTTCTCCTGCTGCAGGCCCTAGGGAAGGTGGTGTTTCCCTCTAGCAATCTCACACAACTTGTGAGACAACAGTTCCCTATTTCTAATGGGCATCTCCTCTCTCTTCTCTCCGTGTACTCCAGAATTCCTTTTGTGTGTTTAGCCATCACATTGTGTGGGAAACTGATGGTGGGGAGTTACCTGTTGTACCAGTGGGTATTTCAGACAGTTCCAGGATATTCTCTATCAGCAGTGCCTGCAGCAGAGCACTGTACTGCTACCCAAACCAAAATTTTACACAAATTAGAACAGCGGCAGCATCGCCAAGTACTTTCAGTGTGGTCTTCAGCACCCAGACAAGTTTTCCATTTCCTCTGTCAGATGGAAGCACCAGGAGCTGACTGGCTCATCCCAGCACTGTGCAGATAAACACACCACAACCTGCTAAGGACTCACAGACTCCTACAGTAACAACAGCACTAATTCCAGCTACAGCCAGCAGCCTCTGAGGAAGATAAAGCCAGACAATCCCCTAGCTCATCTTAATATTTTATTTAAACATTCCAGACCATGTCTGCACTTATTTAACTAGAATAAAGGGGGAAAATTTAACTGAGGCAGCTGTTGGCCTCACAGGTAAGATTTATTAGTGTAATGAACACTGGAAGATTAGGACTCAGAATGGGAAGATAGGGATTATTCCTCACCATCCTAATGCTTACCAAGGTTATCTCACTTTCTCCTTCAAAACCTGCCCCTTGCATCCAAGTATGATTGTTGGACTGCTTTAGGTATTTCTGTTTTTGCTTAATGTATTGCCAAGGAAAACCCAGGAAGAGTTAACCTGAGGCTGAACCAAACTTCTTTTTTTTATTATTTTTCAATAGCATCTCAATTAGGGCAGTATTTTTAACACACCCACAAAAATGCATCCCCAATTTTGTCTTCTTTTTGTTGTTCATGCAAACGCTGGGGCTCTTTTAAGTTGGGATGCCTATTTTTGTTATGCTCTGAGAGGCTCCAATCAATGTTAAAAAAAAAAAATACAGAGTCAACTCTCAGTCCATCATATAGTTTTCTTTAAAATGCCTTAAAATGCAAATTAGGCAGGTGTTCTTCTGGCTGCTATTAACTTCAGCAGCATGAGAGAAGTTTGGGAGGTTTTTGGTGAGTGAAAGGCTGATCTCTGGCTGCCTTCCAGCCACAATTTCTTCAGAATGTTTTTGGTGAAGCTGTGCTGGCGATGAGCAGGTAACAGGTGCTGGCTTCTGCAGCTCCCCGTGACTCACCACTTCCCAAAGACTGTGAATGCAACAGAAAATTACTCTGCCTCCCTCCTCTGCGTCAGTGACTGAAATCTGTATCACTAATCAACACAGAATACAGTTAATGACTGCTTAATTAATTTTCTGTAATTCCTCAGGAAGCTCACTGCAGCTCCTTTCCCAGCTGTGGTTTCCAGCAGACAGGAGGCAGCCTGAGTGCCGTGTGCTTGGCAGAACTCAGCTCAGGGATATCATCAGCTCCTTAGGATACACAATTCCCCCAGCTAGGACGGCTCCTTTGTGCATAAACCCCTCCCTGATGTACCAGGGCACCAGCTCTTCAGAGAGGAAAATTGTGGGTGGAGCTTGTTCCCTTTCCAGATTTGAGCCCCACAGTCATTTTTTTGCCACGAACTGCTGTGCAAACACCTTCCCATCGCTGCCTTTAACATTTACTGCCAATGGTCCTGCCTCCCCAGCCTTTCCACCTCTGAGATTCTGTGGAGCCTAAGGATCCCACTACACAGAAACACCAGGAAACAATAACCCTGTTGGAAGTGAAGTGAGGTAGCTTATTTCCACACATAACCACTTTTCAGAAGCCTTTTTTTTTACTCTCCTGTAGATTATGATGGGCACTGAGTTCCAAGCAATTATTCCTCGGCTGCTGCTCTGTGCAGGCTACATCGTGTTGTGCTGATTAAACTCGCTTCCAAGTTGTTTGAAGCAATGTGCCTCACTTGCTCCCTTTTGGGATCATGTTGTCACCTGATGTGGGACTAACATTAGCAGTGTTTCTAATTGTGTTCCAGTGACATGTCATATTCCTGCCATTTCATGTCTTGAGCTGGTTTTATCTCCTCAGCATTGCAAATTTCCGAGAAACTTTCTGTGTGGATTTCAAACTCTCCTCAGAGGTATGGCTTTTTTTCTGCAGTGAATTGTAGGTCTCTGTGCATATTTATTTATGACAGTGTTGATCATGTAACTTCCCCAAAAGCTTTCAAGTTCTTGAAAATTGTTTGCTGATAGACATCAGCATTCTCTCATGTCTCAGTGAAGAGTATAATGACACAGATTTCAGTGCTTCTTGATCTATTTTGCTTTTGAGGCTTAAACAGCCAAGATATATCTGGTATCTTGCTAATAATGAAAATCTGTGTCTAATTTCTGGTTCTTTTCTTTAAAGTTCTTTTCTTTAACTGTTCAGTGAAACATCATTATAAAACCAAGGTCATACAGGCATGTTTTAGCAGTTTTCTGATGAAATGCCTACTGTGCTTGTTTTCATCATGATCTCATTAGGGGATAGAGACAATAAAAGTAATGATGTGGTAGATTCCTGACCTCAGCTCTCACTGAAAATAATTGTCTGACATTGTTACCATTTACGGTCCTGCCTTCAGCATTATCACGTAAATTTCTGATGATTTCATTAATGTCTGGTATCCCATAATATGCCATCATTTCACACAGAAATTTTAGCTTACTTAAAATATCTTCTGCTACCCCATAGAAGGATTATTTATGACCTATGGCTTTTTGTTTAATAATAACTGAGAACAAGAAATAGGTCAGCACAGGATCTTCAGCTCTATTACCTGCTTGTTCCTCCTTGACTTTAGGGAGTTACTTGTTTTTCAACACCCAAAATATACATTGGCAGTTCATTTTCCAAGGTGAAAGCAATGGCATCTTACTTCAGAGGCTCTTGTTTTTCCTTCTTCTTCCTTCCCAGCTCTGTTAAAAGCACCAAGTGTACAGAGATAGTTGTTCTGCAGGTATTTTAAGTAGCTCTCTGGGGCATAAACTATTAAAGATGGGCAACATCCTGTCTATATTTTTTATTTAAATTATTATTTTTATTTATTTTTGAAAAGTGCTTTCTTCCAGTTCAGAAAAATGAATTACACTACTTAGAAATCTCCTACTTAGAAATCCTGCTGCACTTTGCATGAACGATTATCTGTTTAGAACATCACCTCCAGCTCCCCAGCACCTCCCCTTTTATTCTTTTTACCCCTGGAAATATCTTTGGCTGATGCTAAAGTTTCTCTGTGGTGCTTCAGAACCCAAGTGAGGACGTTATGTTATTTTTCTGTGCATATTTAAAATGTGTAGAACATGACTCAATTACTATGGAGCATAAGAATCCTCTCACCTAAGAGGATGCCAGGGGTAGGACTTCTGCAACTACCAAAATATTTATGGAGTCTTTTAAAGTTTACTGCTTTCTATTGTGACACAGGAGATGGAATTGGCTGATACAGTTTGGGATGTCAACTCCTTCCTGTGTGACGCTACAGTGTTGTGACATTATGCAGTGAAATTGTGGGTTTAATTGGAGTGTTCTGATTTCACATAGATTTTGTGCTGCTCTCTGCTACTTCAGTAGTGTCATTCCATATCAGTATCATGGAGATAATGATCTCACTGCAAAAAATTCTATCCTGAATAGATGAGAAAATTTAAATATAGAAGATGTTCAGATCTGGTTTCCAGTAATTTTACTAGATTTCATTTCTCAGCATGAAGAGGTCATTCAGCAACAGTACTCAGATAACCTTTTAACCACTTGCTTTTGGCCTCATTACTATTTTTTTCACAATTCATTATCATATTTAAGTTAAACTCCTTCAACTATACAGTCCATTTAAAAGAAAGATTTTCTTGAAGCTGATGAATGCAACAATTCCAACTCAATGAAAAGGCTGAGAAACAGCTGAAATAGGGAATATCAATCACAGGCCATGAATTTGAAGTTAAGAATGCAGAGAAATCAATATGGGATCTGTAAATTACAGAGTGAGAGGAAAAGGAGAATATGGCATGAAATGAACAATATGTCCAACATATGTATCAACAAAAGATGCAGTTTGTGCATATCAATGTACACAAAGATTTAGATTGAACTGGACAAAAACCTTGCATATTGGCTTAACTTCACATGCTAACAGTGAATTTCTAAACATTAAGAAAGGAAGCAGGAACTCAGTAACTTGAATTATTTAAATGCAAATGATAGAACTGAAATCTCCCAATTTTTTTGCATATTGTATTGAGGCAGGCAAACAAGACTCAGAGCACTGTAGATTTTGAGGTGTTTCACTCCAAGCCTGCTGTGTGTTTGTGCTGCTGGTTTCCTGCCCTTGATGTGCTGGTAGAGCTAATTTCTATTTTTACAGTTATGCAGTTCCCAGCAAGCAATGTAAGACTATTTAGAAGAAAATACATTCAGCAGTATCTGTCATTCTAACCCAACATATTCCAAAGGCACTGGAGGCCCACAGATAATGGTAGATGTAGCCCTACAAACCTAATCTTTGTAACCAAACAGATTTTTCAGGTGATATCAATTCCCAGACAGATCTTTCAAAAAAGCATAATGTAAGTATTCAACTTTATTTCCTTTCACCTTTTTGCTAAAAACCCAAAATACTGGTGCTCTGATTTGCTATACTTAGTTTAAGATAAAGGTCTAAGTAGGGGCTCTAAATAAAAACTGTGCTTGGCTCTATGATGCAAAATTCTGCATCTTTAAAACAGCATCATCCTGTTCCTATTCAGTGAAATAATTCTGCAAACATAAAGTTGAGATCTTATTTACTTAAAATAGAAGGAGGTAGCGTTTTTCCCCTTACTGTAAATAACTTGTATGGAGAGCAGCCTCTGCACAAAGTCCTCTGTCACCACACTGGCTCATGATTTTGGTGCACAGTGACCCACTGCAGCACCAATGTCCCATGGCAAAGGCAAGATTGCAGCTCGTACAAGTCACTGAAGGAAAGCCCTGCAGTGATAGTCTACATCCTGTTTCAAAATTTGGTATCAAAGCAAATTCTTTCACATGGTCCTTCTAGCCACCAGCAAAATATTTATGTGGTTTTTGTACAGTTGCTGTGGACATGCTCAGTTACCTGCTGGCTCCTAAACTCTGCCAGTATTTTTATAGGCTTTATTCTCTCTGGTGCTTGGGTAGTCATCTGAAGAGGTGTCAAGTAGCAGGTGAATAGCAGCAGGCTAGAAACTATTCTATTTCTTGTCCAAAAGACAAAGTGCCCCAGAGGAATCCACAGCAAAGGCAGATTCCAGCTTTTAATATGGGAAAGTAATAGACTTGCCTTTGCCTAATCCATTCCAGCTGTGTAAAGGAAATAACATGGGCTAACCCTGCAGAGCTGCTGCCTTTCCTGATTCTAGAGGAGCAGCAGGAGAGTCACAGAGCATGTGTGTGATCACGGACAGTGCCTCTGCCTGCTGTTGTGCAGAAAGGCAGGGGACACAGAAGCAAATGCTGGACTTCAAGACAGTATTCCCTGTGATTTGCATCCTTGATGGAGGTGAGGAGAAGTTCAACATCAGCAGAGCAAGGCTGAGGGATCAGATCTCCCTCTCACATCCAGAACACAACACAGCCAGGGTGGATCTGGAGGAACTCTGCCAGGCTGCCCTGGCCCACACTTCTCAATGTGATTTCCTCTTTAGTCTGACCATTTTAATTACTATTAATAATTAACAGCACTCCCACAGCTGCAAGAACAAGTTGTTTCAGCAAGTCAGGATTTCGATTCCCCAACTGGCCAATATTTCATTTCATCGCCTCCCTGGCTTTTACTCTTGCTGAGCAGTAGAAATAATTTGCCTGCTGGTTCCATCTCCAGCTGTGAAAGCTCTCTCAGGCCAGGGAGGGTGGAAGGGCCGAGCTCATGACCCAGAGGAGCCACCACGAGCTGGAGGAGCCGCTGTGAGCTCTGCCACTGGTGGGCTGTGACGGCACTGGGGTGGCAGGAGGTGCATCCACCACCACCACCACCACACATGCCCTGGGCAGCCCTCAGATGGTTTTCATGCTGAAGGAGAAATCAGCATTAGTCGGGCTGCAAAATCCACACAACACTCACAGGGATGAAGCAATGTTAATCCAAATGGGGTTGGACGCTCCTGAGATTAATGATTTTCCTTCCTGTCCTGGCACAGCACTGCAAGAGCAGCCGACAGCTCGCCTAATGGATCCCAGACCTCTTTACTTATAATAATATTATGGCTATACATGGTTCTCTTTGTCTCAAGTAAACAACAAAGTGATTCTCTGTGACAAAACATCACAGGGATGATTCTACTCACTCTATGCTATTACTTGCTTGATTTTTCCCTCTGACATACCCAATTCTTTGCCAGTTCATAGCACTTAAACTAGGGCAAGGAAAGAAATGCTGAAAGAAAAAACAGTTATATCAGTTTTTCAATCTAGGAAAATCTGAAAACTGCTTTACAAACTATAGGTTAATCCTGACACTCTTCTTGGGACAGTTCCTTGCACTGTCAGTTCTCTGCAGTACTCAAGGGATTTGCAAGAATCACTTTCCTATTGTCCTCATGTAGTGTCTTCTAGAATGGGCATATTTTTAGCTGTGCTCAGATGAATGTAGTACAGGAAGTTAACAACTTCAACATCTGTCATCAAGAAAACTTGCAAATTGCTTTGGAAAACGTTTTTAATGTTATTTAAGTTTTTATGCCTGGGGGTATATTCATACCTGTCAGGATTAAAAGATCCATTCTGCATTTTCAAAATGCACACAGGAACTGTTCTTATGGTATGATATCACCTGCATATATATACATACACACACACACATAGTGTGTTTGTGAGGTGCTAAAGAAAGATGCTTGTTTTCCCTACAGACAGTAAAGCTGGGACAAGTTTAGGACACATTAAAATGGCAACATAAACTGAAAAGTTGATTTTTTTTTTAGACTGGCAACCTGGTGTGTTACCAAAGCAGGTGCCATAATCTAGAATAATGGAAATTCAGGTAGAAAATTTAAAACAGTTCTTTTAATAGACTCAGTAATTTTAAAAATGGAGATGGAAATTACAAATCCAGTAAGTGTTCACGTCTTCACTGAAAGTATGGTTACATTTTGAGAAGAGGTACTGAGGACTGAGGTCATTCATCAAATATAGAGTGCAGCAGAAAATCAGACTCTGAAACTAAGCTGAATTTCTGTAGGGCAAAATTATCATATTTTCATCATATAACCTGCAGATTATCTAACAGAGAAATAAATAACCAGGCAACCCACTCCCCACTGTTTTAGCAATTGCTGTAGTACACAAATCTGTCATTTTCTGAGGGAGCTGTTTACTCAGAATCTTCTTTTGAATGCTAAACATCTTGCCTGTGATCACCAGTGCCTATTGCTATTTTTTTCTGTATCCAACTCAGCCTGAATCATCTGTGCTCTTGGTTCATGGGCTCCGAGTCCAAAAAGCTGCACATTACAGGAATGAAAATATGGAAGCTCGTGTAGTGTTTTACAAGCTGAAATACAGAGGATAAACAGGGTTTTGATAAGGGAGCATCTACTTATTTCTTCCACTGAGCAAGGAAAGGACTAGGAGGGAAAAAAGGGAACAATTTTATGGGAGCTGAGGGGAGCACAAACAGCTCACTGGGGAAGAAGTGAGTGTTACTGGAGTGACTTATCAATGGTCATCTCGTGCCAACACAGGACAAGGATCATGTGGGATGCGCTCACCTGATCCTAACATACATTGTCCGCTTAACGCTTTGGGAAAAGCAAAGAAACAGAACAATGGGAGTCAGTCAAGAGAGGTGACCAGGAGTCAAGCCTTCAAGAATATTGAATGGATTCAATTTATAATGTTAGGGCAGACTAACAGTACATAAATCTGCAGATGCAGTCATTCTTGTACATGTACACACACATATTAAGCCAGGATACCATTACTGTACTACCAATGTAGTTCTTAACATACGTGGCAATTTTAACTGGAGACTGGGAAATCAATGTGCAAAAAGGCTGAAGAATTAGAGGAAGGAAAAAGGAAATAGGAAGTGAAAAGAAGAATGCTCACGACAAAGCACAAGTAGCAATTCTCTCTCAAGTAGCAGCCCCAGACTCTTCTGTTTGAGCAAGTGCTGCTGGAATGGTCCTTAGGTCTGACTGGCACTGGATACACCCAGTACTGGCTCCAGTGCCAAGCAACCTCTCTATCACTGAATTAACTATCACTTCTTTCACTACTGCAACAAATCTTGAGCTCTATTTACTCTAGATTTACACTTAAAATTAAGGGGCAAATGATGAAACCATAGGACCATCACTGTTATCATCCCATCTGCAACATGGCGATACCCCAAGGTTCCAGACCCACATCGGTGCTGAGGCTTCATGTGCTCCACAGCTCCAAGAACTGCTGTTGTCTTTTTCACCCTGCACATTCTTAGACCACTTTATTTTGCCAAAACTCAGCACTCAGCCTTCTGGAACTCTTCTAAAATACACTGATGACTCGGTACTCTCTCTGCATCCTTCCAAATCTTAATGTTTTCTTGCCAAGAAAAAAAGTCTCTGCCTTTCTTGACACCTTTTGCACAGAAATATTTTAGTCAGCTCTCTCCCTCTGCTTTCGTTTTCTTTGCAAAACCAGTCCAAAATAATTCAACACCATTTTGTCACACGGCTATCTGTATTTTAAACTGCAAATTCTACTTGTTCCTATTTATCTGTCTCCCTCTTGGTCTGAGGGTTTGGTTTTTTTTTTTTTTTTTGAGGTTTTGTCTTAGTTTCATATTATTTAACCTTACAGTAGCCTACTTTTGTCACTCTGTCAAATGAGATCAAGCAAAGCATATAAAAAACTAACCTGTTTTTTACGTTGTTTCTGTGTCTCATGCCACAAAAATAGAGAGGATTTGTGACATCTCACATTGAAGCTATTCCAGCATCACTATTTATACAGTCTTTTAAAACCAGAGCGACAGATACACATAGCAATTACTCTTTGAGACCAGGCTGAGACTACTTTTATAATGGTTGATGCAGATCTGTAGTTTATTTGCATGACACAGTAGTAAAACTGTTTAGCACTGAAAGATGGCAGCACCTGTTTCTCCAAGCAAAGGATTAAAAGATGACTTAATATATTCCAGAGTAAGACATTACTCCTAAGCAGTAATTTGATAAGACAGGTCATGATATAAATAATTATGTGCTGGAAATGGTGCTGTTCAGTTTGAATCCACAGGCACTTCCAAATACAGGTGATTGTTCACACCCCAAAACAGCAAAAGAAAATACCTCAGAATGGCTTGGCTTACTTACCAGGCAGATGTACTCTGAAAAGACACCAGGGGTGGGCTTAAAGCATCTCCTTTTAAAGTGTGTACTGTCTGTGATGTTCGAGGCTGGGGCTGAGTTTGAGGCTGTGTCTCTGGCTGAGGCTGTGTCTGTCGTGGGTCCTGAGCAGGGTTAATCCATCGGCTCTGTCCCTGTGTCATCCACTTGCCCTGGATTCCCCAGCGGGCCAGGTAGAATTTGCAAATATCATAGTTCATTGAGGAGTAATATAAAAGGTCCAGTATCAGTAAGATCACCACAAAAAAGCCATAGATCCACACTCCTAACAGTGCACTGTAGTTGCTGTAAAAGGAAGAAAAGGGACAACAAAGAAAGTCAGCTCTCAGCAGTGGTCACTGTG
This sequence comes from Brachypodius melanocephalos, assembly GCA_013398615.1. NCBI lineage: Eukaryota > Metazoa > Chordata > Aves > Passeriformes > Pycnonotidae > Brachypodius > Brachypodius melanocephalos. The sequence goes on from VZSR01002340.1 coordinate 9,989,342, forward strand.
TTAGTTCATCAATTTGTTTGTTTCATTAATTCTACATAGTTGGCTGAAACAGAACACTGCTCTAAAGCACATGTCTTTTAAAATGAGTTATTTTTTTCAATATGAATACTGCTACGGGTGTGATTTTTAGAAACTAAGGCCACCTTTCTTACAAAAATTTTTGTCCTTTCCAGAGTGGCTTGCTAAAGACCTCTTAATATGGCTGCTAATAAATTTTAGGAAGTAAAGAACGCTGGCAAAATCATATTAGACAATGCACTTCACAGGAAGGAAAACATGTACTCCACTGAGATGTATATATTGGTGTAGTTATGATGTGTATGTATAGATAAAGGCCATGGAAATTACATGGTGCAAAGAGCTGTAATGCTGTGACAGATGACTAGAGATATTAAAAGAAAGAGAAGGGAAGCAGGAGGAAAAAGTCTAAGGGGTCAGAAATTTGGAGATCAAAAAGGGGAAGAAGTGCTAATGCCGTGCTGGAGATGAAGTATAATTAAAAGAAAAAATGACTGTCAGGTGTAAAAGCAGTTTGGATTGGAAACTGTGTGAGTGAGGAGGATGAGATCAGAACTGAGATGGAAAGAAATGTATAAAAATGAGAGGGTTAGGTAGAAAGCAAAAAAAAAAAAAAGGCTGATCTAGAACCATGAGCTAATGTGGCAGTACATCTACTGGAGACTGTAAAACCAAGAGGAAGCTGACAGGATGTTAGCAAAAAATGTCATTAGGAAGGCAGTCTCAGAGAAAAATTATATCAAAGTCATAGGTGGGTAACCCACATCTGCATGGAGCTGAACTCAAAACTGAACACACACTCAATCATGCTCTCCTTTCACAGCCAGTCAGAGAAAGTTGGAGGAAACCACATTTTATCAGGACATTTATCAAAATTGATGTGCTGCAAGAAGAAAAAAAAGGATGAGAAGACATATTATACATGCAAGCCAGAAGGATATTTTGGTATCTTAAAAACATGTCCCCCAGCCTTTCTGGATCAAAAGATTTCAAGTCTCTGCTTTGAACTTTCATTTTTATTTTAACTATTGTATGACTCTTCCATTTTATACTTTTAAAAAATCAGTATTTGAAACAAGAAATCAAAATTTTACTTTCTGTGCTGCTGTTTGTCAGCACTTCAAGAGACTGATTCTTCCCTTCAGGAAATGATTTTTCCACTATACAGCTATAATGCCTTTAGATTAAATGAGTTTCCATTTCAAATGACTAAGTAACAAGAGGAATGTCCAAGCTCCCTTCCTGTAAAACTTTAGGACTACACAAACCTAGAATTAAAAGAAAAAAAAAGGAAAGAAATGAGAAAATTCCCAGGAGGATTGGAAGTAGGCAAAATTTAATGTCCTGAAAGCCCTTAAATCCAGAGTCTTTGCCTTTGCTAAAGACTTACTCATGCAAGCCTAACTTCACACAACAGAGGGTAGACCTTAGTAATGCACTAAAATCTGCAGTTCAGGCCCTTGGAAGTAGAACAGGATCTGGTTAATCCAGGCTTCTCAGCAGTGCTGTTCTTGACTTACAGTAGATTTAGTCCTGTTGGGAGTAAATTCTTCTATTTTCTGTTAATATAAATAAAAGGCAAGCACAGGCTGGAAAAGTCAGGAAGAAATGCACTTGGACAAATCCCATTGCTCATCATTAATGCCAACAGGACCCATTTTGCATTCAGGTGAGCTGTATTTGACCCACACTAAGAAAACACATTTGTTTTGGCAATAATGCGAGAGGCAAAAGCATTCCTTACAGTTAACTCAAAAGAATTTGTTTGTATTTAAAGTATTTCAGTTCATCCACCCAAATTTTGATTAGTGAAAATTAGAGCTATTTTGAGTGTTCCAATTTAAAGCAGCACTTTATCAATCCTGACAATATGTGAGTTATTCATCTGCTCCTCCTAAGAAACATCTGTTTCTCACAAGTACAAAAAAAATGAAAGGCTGCTTTATATCAATTAACAAACAATGGGACAACAGCACTATCAAAAATAGCAAGCAGTGTGTTTAGTACACAGCAGGATATTCCATACGTTGATATCTTCTGTTTCTCCAACTACTAAGGTGGTAGAAAATATTAATTTTCCTGATGGGTACTAATTAAAATTTAAACTGCCCTCCAAGTCAAGATGTCTTCATTAGAAAATAAACAATCTTATTTACAGAATAACAGTTAAGGCCAGAAACACAGAAGAGAACTCAGAATCCAAAAACTTCTAGGACTTGCTCTCATTTCACTGACCTGGATGATTTAATTGTCAAAGCTTATTCTTGCAATCTGGTTTTCCTGTTCTTTTGGGCAGAAGTTCAGTTTTCACTAAAACTAAAATGTGAAGAGATTCCAAATTTGCCGGGATTCAAATGATAGGTTTTGTTGCCTTACAGAGTGTATCAAGTTCATCCATCTCCTTCATTCACTTTTTCAGACAGATAACAAGCTGGTTATGACTATCCTGTATCTTTCTAGTAGATTTTCCTGGGTTTCATGTGCAGCACATGAATAAAAAATAACTCGTTTGGGAATTCAGGTTTGGAGAAAACAATAGATCTAAACAATTGCAGGCTGAATCCTATAGCTGCAGAGGTTAAATGTGGGCAGTTGGTGATGGAAATGGTTCTATTTAAAAGGGGCTGTTCCTTGGAGTAACAATAAGGGTTGCCCCTAGGAAATGCAAGGTTACCTAGAGAAAGACGGTGCTATTCTGTTTCCACAGTGCTTTGGGTGACAGTGCTGGAATGAGGTGTGCAAAAGCCATTCCACTCTGACAAACTGGACTAAGAGATAAGGAAAAACCTGGATATACTACAGACTGCCAGAACATTGCTCTTGTATCAGATTAAGGACCTCTACCATAGCAGCACTATAATCCGTTTGATAATCCACCAAAATATGCACAACAGAAAACCTGACCATGAAAACAGACAAACTAGATTCAAGTGGATACTATTTTTAAGAATAGTTGGGTTTTAAGGGAAAATACTTTGAATTACAGAGCTTTTACTGTCTATTAGACATCATCTGTATTTCTGTATTTAATACTAAGTGAATTATTCACATTTGAAAATATTATAGACTGATTAATCTGCATGGTTGCAAAGATATAATACTCCCATTATTCTGCTTTCATAAAAACATATAAATATTGTGTTACAGTAATGAAAAAATGTAAATAAACGTGGCTATAGTTGCATTGTGGGACTGGTGAAGACTAATGTGCCTTTTGAGCCATATCAAAGAAGTCACAAGCCACTCTATTAACTTTTTCCCTCAACTGTATTATAAAACAAGAACTTTGTTTTGGTGATCACAACAATGGCTAAGGGGAAAAATAAACCAAATAATAATATTGAAATAAACCAAGCAATAATATTGAATCACTCTTCCCTGAAAACTATAATCCATTTTTTTCCAGTTCATTGCTATTCCCATATCTTAAATTATTCTCCCCTGCTACAGTACAATAGGTTTCATCAGATTTTTTTCTTCAGTGGTGTGTGAAATTAGATGTAAACAAAGAGCTGGCTTTGTCACTGCAAACTGAAGCCTGGATGCATTAGAATCCAAATTATTGTGTACAATAAATAAAGTCAGAGTATGAAGTAAGAAGCTTTTTGCAATGTTTTTAACGTAGGCATGTAGGGTTCACTTCTTTCTGCTCCTTCTAAAAATACCAGGAAGTTTTCTACCAGTGTCACTGAGCTCAGGGTGAGGAGATCTCTCTCCTGTCTGTCTCGCTCCATGGGGTAGAGTTTTACGTAGGAAGCTGCAACTCTTCATTTTCCTGGTCCTGACAGATTTTATCAGAAGTGATGTCTGAGGGACAAGGCAGTACCAGCTCCTTTCCTGCACTTCTCTACACTACACCTCCAGAGGCTTTTACTGTATCCAGTATGATGTCATACCTTTGCAAAACTTCACACACATGAGCAAAAAGTAACAGAAATCCCTGGGAAATCCTGGACTGGATGGTAAATAGTCTGCAGGTGATTCTCAACCACAAACCTTACCAACAAAAACTACACAGGTACCACTTTCTCCATCACAATTGAATAAAGTGACTCTTAAAAAAAACAGTTCTACATGAAAACTAATATAATACCTTTTGCTCTGAATATTTTTATCAAAATGAATGCTGTAGCTCACAGAATACCAAACTCCTCTTTTTCCCAAGCTGCTGGCACACACAACAGCCCTGTGATACGAAGATCCCTGGATTTATTTCCCCAGGGGTGTGTGCACGTGTGCGTGTGTGAGAGGGCAAACAATGCTGGAGGCAGAGGAATGCTCTGTGTCCCTCTGTGTTTTGCAATCAGCCTGGACCTGTTCCTCTGCCTTGGAAAGGGGCTGGTGAAAGGAAGGGCCTTACCTGAGTAAGGTCTGGCCATGACTACACAGAGCAGCTGCTGAGACACTGGGAAAAGCCTGAAGCACTGGCTTTGTGCTTGTCTGAACTGCCTTTGATGGTAACATCCTGACCTCTGTGAGACAGGGCAGTCAGCAGGGCTGCTGCAGGGTTTACAGAACAGCAGGGCAAGAAGCAAAACAAATTTGCTGTGCGCAGGGCAAAGATCTGGAAAAGTGTGGGGGCAACAGCCTCACAAGCCCATTCTTGAGGCTCATTTTACCACTCTAAGTGTGCAGCAGATCCTGGCTCTGCCTGTGACTACCTGCAGAGCCCTTCTGTTCTGAGAGTCCTGTGAAGACCTCTCTGGCATCCAGGGCTGCTGAGGGAGCAGAGCCACCCCAGCACACCAAGGGGCAGCACACCCTGGATTTTTAGCATGTGTAGAGCACACATTGTGTGAGAGCACTGAGGCTGTAAACTCTACCAGGTTACCTGGGAACTATTTCTGTTGCCAGATTTGGGGAGCCTCAGGTGAAAGCTGCTGGATTGCCTGGGATGCATAAAAGGTGGAGAAAGTGGATGGTCTTTAATAGGCTTGGTACTACAAAGCCAAGGCAAGGAAATTTCACCTGAAGGATGTAACTGCACATGAAGTAATACAACAGTATAGATTCACATTGATTTGAAGGTGTCTTACATGGGTAGAGTCTATTGTTGTCTGTCTTTGCAGGAGATTGACACTTTAACAACCAGGAAATTCAGAGAATGCAACTTTTATGTCTATGCAAGACTGAAATTTCTCAGGGCAGGTCTGTGTGAGGAGTGGTTGTTAAGGAAGGCAATGCTTTGCTGACTCCACGAGCTGAGCACAGCTGCACACAGTGAGCTGGACCAGCCATCATCAGTATCCCACCACCATCATCTCCTGACAGCCCTGCACCTGCTCCCACAGAGAGGAATACAACACACCATGACCTCCACCACAGAAAACACCAAAATCCTGTTGTAAACAGAAATCCATACACTGCCATTCCACCTGTCTTTAACCTGCCCCTTCCTTGTCCTGGAGGGGCTGAATATCAGAATAAAACGACAGGGAGAGCAGATTGATCAGAATTCCATCTTGGGCATTACACCAAGGGAAATCACAGCAAGTTAGTGTGGCCAGACTGTCAATACTAAACAGGAGACTGACCACCAGGGAAGATTTTGTTCTGTAAATAGGTATTCAGTAACAAAGATCTACTTGCTACTTCCTACTTCTTTATAAGTAAAAATCTTACTGACATTTATTTTGGGGGACAACCCTCAGCAGAACATGGAAGTATCCCAGGTAACAGGCAAGGAGACCACACAACGTTGGTATAAAAGCAAATACATTCTGTTCCCCAAGGCTAGTGATTTGTTACAAGAGATTAAGATTCAAAAGCATCAGGGGCATTTGGGTTGATGTGGAAAATGTCAGCTCACTCCCCCTCTCACCTACGAACAGCTCTGGGGTTTATTTTTACTGATGCACATTTAAACATAGCTTGGATCAAATTAGGGTCAGGGGAAAGACTTTTCTAACTTTTATAAGTAACTTTTTATTTGTCACATTTATATTCAACTTTTACTCTCCTTGCAATGTTTACAGCCCACATCAAAGCAAAGAAAGCAAAGCTGAAATATTCTTTCTTTTAGGTGCTCTGTAACAACAAAAAAACCTTTTAGTAATGGTTTTCTGTATATGCAATTATTCTAATTGCTTCCATCATTAAGTGCACCTCAGACTCTGTTATTAGACCAGGAACAGTTTGGTGAAGAATACTTTAAAACTCATTTACTTACTTATGCATATATCCATCTGCATTCCCTGTTAAGTTCATCTGCATAACAGTCTGAAATTCTGTCTCATTGCAGCAATATTTAAACACTGTGTTGTTATGGTGACAGCAAAAGATGTAAGATTTATTGTCAGAAAGACGGGGGCAGTGAAAACCGAAGTGGTAGCGACCTTTGTAGTCCGTGTACGGCTCGCAGACCCGAAAATGTGCGGACAACACTGGAAAACAAAAACAACATTGGCTTTGTCAGTCACTTCTGTTATCTGCATGTCATCAACTCTCATTTTTCAAAGCTGAACAATTGTTGATTTCTGAAAAACACGAGTAGTTCAGAACTTTCCATGTTTTAACTGAAAGGTAACAATGTTCAGACTTCTGTTGTATTTTGAATTTTGTTGCTTCTATGCTCCTGATTACCATTGTTTGTTTTAATGGAAGGGAAGAAATGCCCTCCATGTTAAAAGGCACAAAAGTATTTAGGGAAATGTTTTCATACTGCTGTTCTAAATATAGGGATATCCATAACACACAACAATGTTCATCTTTGATTCTTCTGGGACGAATTAATAAAAACAAAAACTCTACGTAGAAACTGCAATAAAAGTTTGATGGCACTTGGTTTGCTATCCCTGATTTCTTTTCTTCTTCTCTAAAGGCCAATCTTTGATAAGGAACATTCTATGAGAAACAGCTATTACAAACAGTATAACAAATCTGAACCACTCTGAATCTGCAAACAGACAGAACTAATAAAACACAGGTGTTCCTGGGAGTTCTTACATTTCTTCTTTAACAAGTTCTCATGTAGAGCGTTTATTACAGCTCTGAGAACATTCTTCTTTTTTACAGTCATGTGTCACACTGAATTCACCACCACTTTTACTGGGGGAAAAAAGAAGCTGTCCATAGACACCCTTTTATCATCTTAGTTTCCCTGAGATTTTAAATTGTGCAGAGGGGCAGGACAGAGATCCCTTCCAAAACGGTCATAAGCAACCATATGCAGCTTCCTAAAAGACTTTTAGGAGTCAATATTTGGTTCCACACCCCCAGTTTGTGTTACAGTAAGCCTTACAGCACCATTTAAGAGTACATGTACCCCACACGCTCCCCAAAGGGCTCAGTAATGCTGTGGGCAGCTGCAGCTCGTAGGATTACACCAATTAATAAATGATATATTCACTTTGGACTGACAGAATTAACCCTTGTAATTCAGTGTATAAGTTTTCTGTCAGTTTACCAGTACAAGAGGTTGCACACAATGACTTGCAAGGATTTAGCTGAACTGCACTGCACCCCTCTGCACAGAGCCTCTGTTCATCTGCAATTGCATCTGTGCACTTTTACTGTCTAATCCTCTTTTTTTCTACCTTGCTTTAAAAAAAAAAAGCCAATTCCTAACACTTTTGTTTGTCAGTTTTACAAAATATATTAATTTCAAGACAGTTTTTAAGGATTGTGATTGTGACAGCGGAGATCATTCTATTTTTGTGTAGAGAGGCAGAGCCTAGAACAAAAACCAGAGAACTAAACTGACAACAAGGTAATCTTGTACTGCAGTCTGACTCAAGAAAGCCCACTATAAATATTTATGTATGCACAGACATACCTGGCATCATTACTTGCATGAAAGAAGAAATAATTTTTGTAGATTAACTGAGTCAGGAACTGAAAGTGCTGGCAGAAAGCCATTTCTAAAGGAATATAGATACTGAGAAAACTGATTACCTACCTGTTCCTGCCCTACCTGGGAAAAACCACGTGTTCCAAATTTCTGAGTAAAGAAACTTTCTTTAGACTTAGATTTTCAGCTCCCTCTGTAATTCTTGTAACAAAAATCTGCATGTTCAAATTCTGTCACAGAATCCACAGAGCACGTAATTGCATAGGAATGAGTTTGTTTGAACAAGTACTTTGTGCACCCCTCCTTAATTAACACAGCAATAATGAAAGTGTGCCAGGAGAGATTATGTTTTGAAAAACCTCAATGTTTGTATCTCATGCAAATCCTCTGCTTGGGCAGAGCCACCTGTTGCCCAGGACTGTGTCCAAATGCCTTTTGAGCATCTCCAAGGATGGAGACTCCACATCCTCAACAAGCAACCCACGGCAGTGCTCAGTGCCCCTGAGAGTGAAAAAGCATTTCTGGACGTTTGAAAAAGCCTTCTTGGCTGCAGTTTGTGCCCATGGCCTCTGGTCCTGTCACTACCACTCAGAGGTTACGCCTGCTCCTCACTGCCAAGGGTTTTGTTAAACTGCACTTTTGGAAATGTCCCCTGATCTCTGCACGGCTCCTCTGCATGTTTTTTTAAAAAGAAAACAATCCCCAAGCTTCTCTGAGAATGAAAACTAAGGAAAGCATGATTACAGAATGAAGAGAGAATTAAGATAACACCGTGTCCTAGGAGGAGGGACATCTGCAATAAAACAGTCCCAAGCAAATCCTTAAATAGCAAAATGTGTCGGTGATTAAATAAATGCATGATGTGATGACTGAATCCCATTCTGGACTCAGCAGTCAGTGTGTGGTGGGTCAGCCCTGCTGGGCAGCTGAACACAACACAGCTGCTTGCTCACTTCTCCCTCCCAGTGGGATGGGCAGGGAATCAGAAGGGCAAAGAGAAAATTCATGGGTTGGGATAAAAACCGTATAATAAATAAGAGAAAACCCCACAACGCCATCAACAACATAAAACAAAACACAAGTGATGCTAAACCAATCACTCACTACCAGCAGACTGATGTCCAGCCAGTCCCTGAGCAATTTTTGGATAAACTCCCACCCCAGTGTTATTGCTGAGCATCCATCCCATGGTACAGAAACCACCTTGGCCAGCCTGACACCAGCTACAGCAGTGCTGTGACACCAGCACTGCTTTGGTCACCAGCCTAAAACACAGCCTTGAGCCCATCCCAGCCAGACCCAGCACAGAGAGAAAAACTTTCTCAATTTATTGTAATCTGGAAAATTTCAGTTGCTGTCTTTGCTTCTCTGTGGATCAGAGAGCCAATAAACAAAGTGGGATTTATATTCTTCCAAGTTTTTTTTGTTACTTTTTTTCCTGAAAACAACTTTGCTTAAATCCCCAGGTTTAAAGGACCTTATTTCTATTTAAATACTTCAGATGAAAGTATTGTGCCTGTAAAGACCTTAAGTTGTCTGTTGCAAAGGTGCAGCTGTGTCTGAAGTGGAGTTGCAAGTGCAAATTCTCATGCTATTTTTGAAAACAGCTATTGAACAGTTGATACAGATGTTCCTCCCTCTGTTCCAACTGATTTCAAGAGAACAGACTGTCAGGCTTCATCATCACAAGACTCACCTACTTCACCTTAAAAAGTACAGCCAGTAAATGACAAACTCTTACTTCTCTATCTGGTCACAGCTAGAGATCTGCCTAATGTACATTTTTAATTTAGACCCCAAATTTCTAAAGCCCCAAGACTCTGTGAATGGCTGGTGTTTATGAGCTTTCCATATGGAACCACAGAAATATTTGTATGTATGCATTTTACCATGTTAACTTGCTGTGTGGATGTTCGTTTCCCACTTCAAAGAAAAAATGGTGTAATGTGCAAATAATCTGATGATTTTTGCTTGTTATTATAAGCCTTGCTGTCAGCACTGGTTTTATAAATGTGCTGCAATCTTTTAAATGAGTAAGCATCAACATTTGCAAAGCCAGTCGAAGAGTCAGTGGTCAGAAAGTTGTTTTTCCAACATGACTGCATGGAGCTCCTCCCTTTATTATGCATTCCTTGTGTGCCCAGTAAAACCAGTAAGTGTTCACAACCCCTAAACCATCACTGTGATCTTGCTAGCACTGAAATAACATACCTCCAGTTTCAGTATTCTTGACCCAGAAACTGATTACTGAGATTGTTAATCTTAGTACACCAAAGGCTTGGAAGTAAAGCAAGATCTTACAGATGGAAGTCTGTAAATCTAGGGCACTCCAAAGGAGCCTTGCCATTAGATTTGCATTTCAGCTCAGGTTAAGAATCAGGTTCATATAATCCCAGTGAGAGTAGCATCCTTTCCCTCCACCCCCATCACTCACTGCATAAAGCCAGTAGTTTTCCTTTATGGAAACTGATCTATGTTGGTCAAAAAAATTTACATTGGCTGGCTGAAAAATCATAATAGATTTCCTCCTGTAAAATGTGTTGTGAGTTATCAATGACCTAAAGCCCTTCCTACAGGTGACAGTGGCAAAATTCCACAAGGAGGGAGCAGAGTGTGGCTGGCATGAAAGACTTGTGAGGATTTCAAATTAAGCCTGGACTCTATATGCTAATAGGGGACACCAGATAATAAAACACCAGTAACCAAGAAGCAACAAAATTATAAAAAACGTATTTACAAAGCCAATAGTTATCAAGGATAATAGATAAATTATGTAAGAAGTAAAAGCTGTGTGTAATTGGTTCCAAATAAAAACACTGCACTTCACAGACAGTACTTCTAAGAGAGAAAACATATAAATTGTGTCTGGGTTTGAGGGAATACACCAGTGGCTGAATCCAGCTATTTGCACACACAGTGCAATCACAGTGTCCCACTCAGCTCCAACACAGGTATTTGTAACATCTTGAGGAAATAGGCTGGAGGAGTGGGATTTCAGGACAGCTCAAGTAGAAGTTCCCTATAAAGAGTGGCAAAGGAATAAAAACTTTAAAATCAACAGAAGGGGCTGGAGCAGCTGGAACAGTTTTGTGATGTTTGATCCCTTTACTAAAGACTTCTTGGTAACTTGAGTTCATTGCTACACCAGGGAGGAAGGTTTTTCAAATTTCTTTAGCCTAGAGGAAGACAAAGGAGCAGCTCCAGCCCCTGTGCCTGATCCCAGGCCACCAGACGAGGACAGTTCCATAATTAGGAATGCAGCACCACACATGGGGATTTCAGGGGAAGGGCTCTAAAGGAAAACAACGATTTAATGCAAGCAGACAAGTGCTGTAATTGATAATATTATACCATTGTTAGCAAAAGGGCTGTGTCAGAGCTGAATAATGAACTATCATTAGCAAGAATCAACTTGAACACTGCAAACAAGCAATGAGACTGTGGGCAACAAAACACATGCTTGAACTGACTGGCAAGGATAGGAGTGTTAATATTTGATGAATATTAAAGACATAGACTCAGTAATAAGAATTTTGACTGGAGCACAAGGATACTTCAAAGAAACATGGTGCCTGGTAAAGTTTTAACTCTGGTGGTTGGGGATGTGATGTGCTACAAGAGAATAAGGAGCAGTGATTGAAAAAGAAAAGTCTTTCTGTATTAAAAACTGCCTCAAGAATGGAGGATAAAACATACTGAACTAAGAACCTGTAAGACCAAATCTATTTGGACTGTAAATATTTTAACATTTTATTCTAAATATTCACTCATGATTATAAAAAAACCCAATGGCATAAATTACATCATTACTTCTGATGCAAAATTACGACCAACAATCAGAGCACTTAACTAACAATTGGCACATTTCCCCACAAACCCTTTCTGTGTGCTAATAGCAAACACCTAGAGCAGAACTACCAAGCACCAGGAGAAACATCTCTGGTCCAGTCAATTCTTTAGATTCAGGAAAATGACACAGATTTCAAGTTCAATCCTTCAGGTGCTTTACATTCTCTGGTGTGCACTCAGAAAAACGCACAACCAGAACCAGTGGATGGTTATTTAGCAAAATGGATGTGGTTTATGGTGGTGTAGAAATTATTCTTTTCTTTTAGGTGAGCTGAAAAAATAGCACGTCCAAAGAAATTTAGCTACTCTTTCAATTTCCTAGTCTGCTTTGTTCTTAAAGTGAATTTTCAATTCCATTTCAAATTCCAGTTTCCAGTTCTTAAATACAAGACTTTATTTATATTGGAACTAGATGACCTTGAAGGCTCCTTCCAGCCCTAACCATTCTGTGATTCTGTGACTTATTTATTTATTATGCAATTAACAATCATTTGGTTTTGTTAATTTTGTAGGAAGCCAGTATTAAATTGCAATTTTTTTTTTTGCTGGGGCACACATCAGTAAAAGATAAATTACAAAAGTTACCTGCTGACAAGAGTAATGAGAGCAGAACCATCAGCACATTCAAGGACTGTTGACCACAACTTGTCATCGTTGGCTTTCATTGGTCCATTAGAGAATTACCTGTTGGACAAGATGCAACACCATGATCAAGCATCTGTTTCATCTCCTTGCATTGCTCAAATGGTTCACTTCCACAAAAAAGCTTTGGTAAAATGAGAAGGTTTCGCAGAGTAGGGAAAAAAATTCACATTTTTTTTTCTCGACTTAAAAGTGAAATTCTCCTTTCTATGATTAAAATTCTTTTCTCATTTCACCATGGGTATATACAGCTGTTTATATATTTTCCATTAACCTAGAGTACAGATGAATCATATAAAGTCTTTACTGAATATTCATATGTCCCCTGTAATCTACATCCAGCAGAACTGAGTTTGTTTTACTTCACAAAACCAGGCTATTGTGTCGTATGTGTAAGGGCTAGAAAAGAATAAACAGAAAAATAAATTGGCTGCTTTGAAAGTCAATCTGTTTTACCCCATTAGAGGGTGCAGTCGCTCAAAGCGGGTCAAGCAACTGAGCTGGTTAGAAACACTTCAAAAAATGTCTTTTCATTAACACCAGAGCCTTTCATGGGATTATTATTTGTTGTTTTCCTAGGACAGGGAGTGAGTAGTGATGGGGCTTGATCTGCCTGGCAGCCCTCCTGCCAAGGCTCTCCCTGGTGTTTCCCAGACAGGATGAGTCCAAACCCTTCACAGTGATTCAATTCCAGCAGCAGGGACTGTCCCAGGTGCCACCACCAAGGTGAGCAGGGGTGGGTGGAACCCTGCCATCACTGATAGATCCAATCAATCCTGGGTTTGGGGGGTTTCCAGCATCCTGGACTCACACTGACACCAGGGCACAACGAAAGAGATGATTTCTGCCCTTCTGCACAAACCCTGCGTGCACTTGGGCCACAGACAGGATGGCCCAGGGGCTGCTGCACTAGGCTGGGGTGGTGAATCCAACTCCTGCGCTGCCAAAATTGTCCTAGGATGTTTACAAGGGAGCAGCCTGGGGAGAAAAAGAAAGGAAAATGGCAATTCCTGTAAAAATTACACTGCTCTCAACACCTCAAGAGACACATTTGCCAAATGTTCATGAAATAAATACTGTATTCTATAAATACTGCATGGTTTACTAGTTGGTGTCTGCTGCAACCCACTGAATCAAATGAAAATCCCCAAACAATTGCACCTGCACATACCAAAAGGGGGAGGGGGTGCAAACTGACACACCACGAGGAGCTGAATTCTGAATAACACACGTAGGCACTGGAGGGGAGACACGGTGCTACCCACGAAGCGTTGAGAGACAAAAAGATTTCTCACTGAAACAAAATGCTGTGTGTGTGTCACAAGCAGAGTCACCAAGAACCATCTCAGCATACAGATCAGGAACCTAAAAATCAGCATAACTTTCGGACAAGAACCCATAGCAGTTTTCACTGTTTGCTGCAAAACCACTGCATTTCTAGCTTTAAAATAAGCCAGCTCCTCCAGAGGAAAATAATTTGAAACTGTAACACTGTAAAAAGGAAATAAAAGTATAATAAACTAGGAATGCTAAGTAAGAATGTTTCTCATGAATACTGCTTGAAAAAACTGCCTCCTCTTTTTTTCAGAAGGAATATCGTATTAATTAGAAAAGTAAGCAGACTTATAGTTGGAATTGTTAAAAAAAAAAATGAATGTAAGCTATAGGTTGAGAATGTAGGCATCTAATAACGAAAAACAGCTACAAAGAACTGCCTGTTGCCAATATTGACAGGAATAAAAAGAATTTGGTATTTTCCTGAGTAAACCAAAGCTGCAGGAATTCTGGTAGTGATTCATTACTAAGGGAAATCTTGGCCTTCAGAACAGTAAATTAAAAAGAGATCAATAAGCACTCCTGTTGTGTATCTGGGATGACAAAGATGTTTGGTATAGCTGAGACTATTAAATATTTCCATATCAAGAATAATTCAGGATGACATTAATGAGTTGATAACCAGGTTTGTAATTTGATATTTGCAATTCTGTGTAATTTGTACCTAGCAATTTCAGCAGAGCTGGCTGGGGGACATATACATCATTTTTTAAGTTTGTTGGAAAACTATGGCAACTTTCAGAGGACCTGAAGAAATGTAAGAACATTTTTAGAAGTAAATGAGATAATCCAGGTAACCACAAGCTTGTGAATGTGATGTCAATCCAGACAAAATTAATGGCGTGGTTAATATGCATAATAAATAAATAAGGAGATAAATATAATTAATGTTTTCACTACGGGCTTATGGCAAAGTTAATTTTATTTCTCTCAGGGCTGTTGACCAAAGTAGCTTAAGGATAATTATAATGTAGGAGATGCCAGTAGCAGGCAATTTGAGAATGATGGAAAAAAGCTGCTTATCAGTTGTGGAAGAATAACTCAGTCAGGAAATCAAGTGCATGTCTTGGAAAGCACAATCCTGTACTAACTGGGTACAGCCTCACTGCTAATTTCTTAAACAGCACTCCAGGTACAAATCTAGAAGCTTTTCAGGGAAGGAGAATTTATTCAAATATATCCAACAGAAGGGGTAACAATGAAATTGGCATTTTAATCCAAATCATGCAATGCTTGGATTTTCCTGTGTGTCAGCTGGGAGATCAGAGTGGGGGACTAGACAGAGAGAGCTGCACATCAAGAGCCAGCAGAGTGACAGAATCTGTGTAAATGAATACACACATACACCCAGGTAGATATTTGTGACAGCAGGGAAATGCTCCAGTTTTGTAACTCAATAAGCAATAATTTTATTGCTTCAGTGATCATTACATGGAATAAGATCATTTTTCAGAGGTCAGAAATACAAGCAACTGTTCACTCCTTGACTATTTTGAGTTTGTTATATGCTACTGTCTGCCTAAAGCCATTATATTTAGTGCAGTACCGTGGTGACATCTCTGAGCTCTTAAGAGCCCAATCAGCCACTGGGAGAGAAGTGCAGGACAACAGGAAGAGCCAAAATCACACACAGTATTTCCTGATGTCAGGCCACAGAATAGAGAGGGCAGAAACATGGTAATTAGCAGTGATCCAGATAAATAAATCATCATTTATCACTGTTATTAATTAAAGACCGATGGCATTTTAAAAGAAGAGCATTACATCTGAAGGACAGAGGAAAGGGAGATTTCATTGTAGTCTCTTTTTTTGTTTTTTGAGTAGAATTTGAGGGCCTGGAGGCTGTGTGATTATGTTTTCCTCCTAGTTCAGGAAACCAGCAATTAGAAGGGTGGTCTAACACACCCATTTTCATTTTTAATGCACCATTCTAAGCTTATTTGTGGTCGCTGTGGAGGTAAGGATGATGCCCATCCTTTTCCTCCTCCTTTAAGACTGATACTCTCACACCACCTCCTCCCTTCTGCTGGCAAGCACAAGCATCTCTGCAGCTACCCCAGAAAGCAGACTAAAGAAATGGTTGAGGAATCACACTTTTAGAGGCTTTTTTCCACTGTTTATCCACATCTTGTCTTTATTCCCCTATCTCACTATTTATTACTATTATTAATATTATTATTATGCAAGCAGCTGCAGGCTGGGGTTAAACCATGAGATGTGTCTGGCTTGCAATAGAAGAAATGGCCCTCACTCATGATTTCTGCTGTCTTCTCTTGAATAAGGATTCTGTCCAGAATATTGCTTTTCCTCACAGAAGATGCACGACCCAAAGAGAGCAACACTCAAAGGAAAGGTGCTGTAATGTTATGATCAAGGGGACCATGGAAGTGTATGAGCTCATTATGCCACATTTTACTTTTCTGTGACATTTTAGCTCTCACTGCTCCTACCTACACTGCTCTGGTTATCCTCATAGTTTTATCTAGCTGTCTTTTCTTGAAGGGAACCAGTGAATCACTGCAAAGAAAAGCTGCCAAGAGAAACAACCATTTCATGAGGGAAGATTCTGATGAAGGAATTATTCTCCCCTGACTTTGAAGGAAAGGAAAAGTTATGTTTAGTCTGAAAAACAATGCACATTTTGCATTTTTTGGTTAGTAAGAAGAAGAAAAGAAGCTCGAGCAAGAGAATTTATTAAACACACCATCACTGCCTCACAAGTTTTCTCTCTGCCTAGAACAGAAAAGAGGGCAATTCAGGAGATCATTTAATTCCTCTTTCCTGCCCACAGGAGTAAGAACATCTAAGCCATTCTTAGCAGAAGTCCACAGGAGTCCCACCGCCAGTGGTTTTCTAACCTTCTCAGGCAATTCCTTAGAGTGTTTCTCTACCCTAGGAAGGTTTCCCTATGCCCACCTTGAGCTCCTTTTCTTTGCTTTAAGCCCTCTCTACCAGCAGTGCAGCTGCAGAATGATTCACCTACAGACACACTGGTTACACCTCTTTGCATCAACCTTTTAATTAATGCACACAAGAAGGGCTACCACATCTTCACTCAGCCTTTTCTTGGGCTAACAGCTTACACCTCTTGCAATATTTCCTTTAAAAAAAACATCCTTTTTACACCTTCTATGCCCCCTCTCTTTTATCTGCCTCCATCCTTTATAGCAAGGTTGTGCAAGTAACTTTGGAGTCATTTTGCTTTCAGTGCTTTGTATTTCCCCAGTGCCCTGAAAGTCCTTACAAACATCCCAATAGCTGTCAGTTCTTCCAAGAGAAACAAAATCACAGCATTACCAAAGTGCAGAGAGCCATGGAGCCTCTGCTAATTCTCAAAGGACACACAGGTAAATCCCTATTAATTGAAGAGAAGCACATCTACTCACAGACAAAGCTATACATGGGGAAAAATGCATCAGGGCTACATGGGAAACAATGCTGGTGCACTGTGGCAAAAGTAAGAGGATGAGTAACATGGCCAGAGCACAACAGTGGTTGAGAAAGCTGTTTAAAATTAGATGGAAAAGAAAAGGCTGTGATCCAAACCTAACTCTTAGTCCAGCTCTGTTCACTTCTCACATTAAAGAGGGCTTAAAAATGCATCCAGTGTGTGCTTATGGATGCCATTACAATGAAATTACAGGCTTATTACAAAGGAAACAATATAACTGGCATGAAAGAAAACCCAATTATTAAGAAAACATGTGGTTTCACACTGCAACAAAACTCCAACAAAATGTTTATGAAAAGCAGACACTGGTTTCCATTGACAGTTGTCTTACTTGAAAGCACCTATGAAAAGGAGCTGCTGGCAGAAAACCTGCTGGATTCTGATGCAGCATTAACATTACTCAGCGCCTCTTCCCTAAAAACATCTCACTACACATGTGCTGGGAGTTAAGCATGTGTGAGGCTCTACCCAACTGCAGATAAAGCCTTTGCAGTCAGAGCTTTAGTATTGCTAAAGGTGAGAAAATTTGTATTACGTTACCTAAGCCACAGATTTCTCCCCCCTTGTTTTATGAATCTTGTAATTGAAAATACTAACTGCTTTGTTTTATTTCACCCTCCCATGTTTATTATTTCCCACAGCTGGTCTCCAAACAGTTATGAAGAGACAACATGCATGAATCCTAACAAATAAAGCCCTGAAGTACAGCCTGAAGACCACCCTGTGAACTCCCAAGTTGTTGTCAACAGGATGGGGCCAGAAACCTGCACATGCCACCAGTGTCACCTGTCAGAGCCACTCATTCCTCTGCTTTTACCCCTCTTTTACCTCTTCCCCTTTTCACCAACACATTTAGTTGGTCACTGGGAGCTGTCCCACAGCCACATCCTGGGAGACACATCATAAACCCCCAAGCTGGAAATGGGTTTTAGCAGCTCCCACCCTAAACACAATGCACAGCAGAGTCTGATACAGAAGTTAAAAGGTCCCTTTATTACAAGAGAATTCATTTAAGAGAGTAAGTGGTGCATTCAGACCTTATAATCAAAGTTTAACTGATGAGAAAGTTCCACAATAGAGCACAAACTATTTATTTACAGCTGAATTCTAAACTGTCTCTGTAGCACATCTAAAGATGTTAACACCATAATGTAGCTGTAGTGCAAATAAGTGATTCATTACATACCTGCCTTTGGCACAATAAATGTTTCATTTCCTAGATTTATTGTTGATAAAGGTCAGAAAATTTAAGACTGTTGTCAAGCCTACAACTGGCCTTACACTGTATAAATTAGACCTCATTTTGGGGAAAGAAACACAAATTACTTTGTGGAGACAGTCAGCTTTGTAAAAATACCAGCTGCAGTTGTGACTATTTACTGACAGTGATAACTAACTTCAACTACAAGTTAGTGGCAACTTTCTCACTTGTCATTAAGCAAGATTCATCCTGCAGCCAAGAGCTGCAACCTTCCCTAATGCCCTGAAACCACTACAATATTTGTATTTTCTCATTTGCATGTACTGTGTCAGCCTGAGCACAGGCAGCTGATAAAGGTTTTTTGCAGTCACCCAGAGCCCTTATTTTTGGTGAACTAACTCAGTTCAGATGCACACCTGGATTACTGAGCCAGCTGAGGGGATTTTGTACAACCCAACATCCACGATCTGTGGGAGCTCGAGCGAGTGCTTCGTTAATGAATTCATTAATCTCCCAGGGTGAGACCATCAAACCACGCTATCACTCTGAGAAAACTGAATTTTCACTCTGAAATCATGAACAGTCTTGTTTTCCCATGAGGCAGGAATGATAAGGAAATATACACAGTTGTGTAATAATATTCTAAGAGAGTTTAAGAAAGGGATGGGATACATTTTAAGAGATTACAAACCTCTACTGTTAATCAAGTTCCAGTTTGGAAAGGCTCTTCTCCAGGGAAATTCTGCTTGTGTTTGTTGAGTTACTTTAAATATGGAACCAGAGCAAATGTGCTTTAACTTAAAATATTACCAAGTCTTAAATTAATAACACAGTTTCTACTAGTTTATGTGAAACAGTTTGTCCAAGTAATTTTAAGTGTATTACTAAGAAATAAAATGAACTTTGATGGTAAGATTATAGGCTTCATAAAGCTCCCAGATCTAATCCCCCACTCTGCTTTACAGTACAGCTCTAAAACTTGCCAATGTGTGTACCTGTAAAAAGTGCAGTAAACCTGGCTACTGTATTTTTAACACCCATTTGAGAAAAAAGCAATATATCAGCAGTTTATCTAGTGGAAAATGGGAGCACATTTTTGGTTTCCCCAATGTGCAGTCAGCTGTATATCTACAAAAAGCAAAAAGTACCTATAGTCTCTCTGGGAACATTTCTGACACGTTTTCCTTTCAAAATGATCTCTTCTGAAAAAAGAAGCCTTCCAGTGCAAAGTCTATAACATCTACATTTTATTTAATTCTCACCTTCTCCAACATCAATTATCAGCATCTGTATCTAATCAGATGGGTTTCTAACCTTCTGTCAGTCTGGGTCTGTAGACATTTTGAAATGTTATTTTGTTCAAAAGTGAAAAAATATGAGGAGCAACTTAAACAAAAAAATGAAGTCATCTCAGAAAAGCATCAATTTGATCACACCAAAGGAATTGAGAATTCTCATAAATACTTTCTTCTTCTTTCCATCAGCTTAAGAAAGGATGTTTCCTTTTATGGATACAAATTATTACTCCGTTCCTCTACAATCTAATTGTACAGGAATTACAAAAATACAAAAATACAAAAAATTACAAAAATACAAAAAAACCCAACTTTTTTTTTCCCTCATGAGCATCATTTAACCATTTAACCTCTACAAAGTGTAGCTTATCTGACAGGGGATGGATCTGCACTACAAATATTTTGGCAGCATTATTCCAACTTTCCTAAGGATAACATCTCAAGGTGTAAAAGGCAGGACTTCTTAATTTTTAAAATCTGAAACTAGTCCCTCAGGAGGAAAATAACTCTGAATTCCTGCAAACACTTGGGTCAAATCTTCTTCACCCTCTTGTTAAAGAAAATAATGAAAAACATCCAGTGGAGTAAACTGAGAAATCATAGAATCAAGATGAAAGGGACCCAAAAGCATCTGCAAATTCAACTCCAAAAGAATCTGCCTCTCCTCTTAAAACATCTGCAAATGTTTCACACACTGAAATGTTCCTGAGTAGCATCAGAAATGAAGGCTGTTCCTAAAGCTGGCTCTGACAGGAAGAGGAGCTCTCACTGCACCAGATAAGGAAAAAGGAAACTGTGTGGGAGCCTTAACCAAGGACTGCTGGAAAGAAAAAAAAAAATGCACAGTAGAAGGTAGGAGTAGCTTCCTTTTCACCTCTTCTCTTGCCTCATCCTGGCTGAACAACCAGCCTCACACCGCAGGAGAAAATGCCATTTTTTCACTGCTGCACACAAAAATACAATAAAAAGCTGGTTTTAAGGGCAGTTCATGGCTGTACTACTGCAACCGTCCCAGCTCACAGCTATTCTAATTAAAACCCCTGGATTTTCAACCCCAAGAACACTGGATTGTTAACAAAAGCTTGGTTTTGAAAGTATGAAGGCAGAGAAACCAAGGAAAATGCTAGTGGATCCTTTGTCCTCTCCTCTTAAGCAGAAATACATGCAGGACAAAAGAAAGGACATTTTTTAGCAGTCAGAACAGCAGGTGTGGAGGCTGCCAAGCAGAAGGAGATAAAGCAGGCAGAGAAACAGAAAAGTGGCTTTCAACAATTTATCTTTCTCTTCTCTTTTTATAAGCGTGCGCAATTTTTGGACCTGAAAAAGCAGGTAAAACAAAGCTGTGCTGCTGGTGGTGACATCACACTGCCCAAGCTTTGTTTCACACCCTTTGTTTTCACAGGAGTTAAAAACTGCTCATTTTATGCCTGGCTTGGGGTGCCTGCAGATTTTATGCTGTGCACAGAGGTGGGTGAGAGAGAAGCTGCATCCCAAGGCTTGTACAGAATTCCACAGAAATTCTGATTTTTGGCCTCCCATGGATCAAGCATTGAACACTCCTGTCCTCCCTGAGCCCAGTGCAGCTGAGCCAAATGGAATGTACCAGAAACATCAGACTGAAACCACAGTTGTTTATTACTTATGGATATACGTTCAGTAGGCAGGTTTACACCCTTCCACAGAACATAATCCAAGGGGTTTGTTCCAGCTACTACAATCAACACCACATTTGGGCTCCAAACAGCCCCATCCCTAAAAGTAGCCTCCATCTGACACACTTCCCATTAACAGGTATATAACTACAGCAATACACAGAGAACAATTTGCCAGAACTTTCTGAAATGGTTCCTCTGGAAGCAAAAAGTGACATGCATTTCCTTAGAGAACACTGCCAAGAGAAGAACCTCTGAAGTCCAAATATTTGGTAAGTAGGGACGAAAGTACAGCATTCATCACATATGTAAACCCACCAAAGCTATTTACCAGCAAGAACTACTGCAGTCATGCAGTCTGTTCCTTGTCAATGATATTTTGGAGTCCAAACAAATGGAGGAAAAAGAAGAAAAAAGAAAAAAAAAAAAAAGACAAGTGGAGGGGTGGCACTATTTCTAGTTTCCAGAAAGGATGCTGATGCTCAGAGCAGTTACAGTCATAAAGGAGGAATACAACAGATTTGGGGACTGTACATCAGGTTTGTAGACCTAATGCTTTAAACAGGAAACACTGACTTAAAAAGCCACGTGTAAAATGATCAGGGTAGGAAAAAAGAACTTCACCTACGAGAATACAAACTCACTTGATGTTTAAAAGATTTTCATCTTTGTTTATGTACAGAAGAGAGCATGGCTTGGGAATTCTGCTGCACCCAATTTAGAAATGGTCAACCCTCAAGTTGTAAAGCTGAGATGTGGTGGTCTCAGGTTGATTACAACTTTCTGATAGGAACCAGATGCCAGCCATTGCATCTTTGAGATGCACTTACAAAGACCTCAAGAACTGAAAACTTAATTATGCCTCTGTATAATTAAACACACACCTCCACTTAACTAAAGATTGTGGTGAAAGGATCCAGGGATATCAACATCACTTTAAACCATCCTTGCTGATAATAAGATATCTCTGAAGGATCACACTTAATCTCCACATTCAGATAGTGAGGAACAGCTCAAAATCGGGTAAAGAAGCAAAATAAGAATGTAGAGTTTTAAATAACAAGAATTATTTTAAAAATTAGATGCTTTGTTTCCGGAAATTTTAGCTGAACAACTGCTTTTCCTCTCTGCAATAATACCACATTACATGCATTACCTCATGAAAGCCAACATAAAGCTCTTACTCATACAGGGATCGGTTTCTCATATTGTCCTGATGACCCACTCTTTGGGGTATTTTAGTAACATGAAATTAGTTACATTTGGTAAGCAGCAATTTTATTACCATATAACACAGATATGTTTAGCTATTTCCTTTCAACGGGGAACACAGAAAGCTGACCATAAAAAAAAAAAAAAACAACCAAAAAACCCCCCAAAAAACCAAAGCAACAAAAAAAACCCCCAAAAACCAAACCAACAACAACAAAAAAAAAAAACACCAAAAAAGCCTCCAAAAAACCAAACAAAAATCTAACCAACAACAACAAAAAAACAGCCCCAAAAAACCAAACCAAAAAAAACCCCAAAGCTCGAACTTCAGCATCCAAGGCAAGGAGGGACCAAAATGGTTGCAAATTTTATGAGCAGAGTTATTTTAATCCTGGTATCTCGAGGCATTTTCAAGGTCTGTTCCCAAAATGTTATGCCTATTGCAACAACACTTCTTTCAGCCTCTTGTCTAATAAAAATCTAATCCTTTTGGCAGCTGCCACAGATGGTCACTCTGCAATCATTTTCTTTGCACCAACTCTAAGGCCTTTGATGCCCACTTTGTAATATCCTTATCAGTGTGGATGAAGTCACGTAGCCCAGACAGTCAATTCTGTGTTTTGGCACAGTAAACTACACCCAAAATATATTGAATGGTGAAATCCTTAGACCGTCAATGTAACTGAACTGAATCTAATGGAGTCTGTGAAGAGCAGAGAGGCTTTTTATATTTAAAATTAACCCATTTCAGTTACAGGTAACAAACCAGAATTCCCCACATAGAGAGGCCTGATATGGAGAAAAAAGGATTGAAATCTGCCTTCCTTATTTTACTTGGAATGACAACTCACAGAGACACCTCTGGACAACTCTGGGGGAAAGACAGCTATTATTTTAAGAGGCAAATTATAGAAATATTTAATTTCTTTCTCATATAAATGAGAAAGAAACTGAATGAAAGCATAATGGGAAACAGAGTTGTCCAAATAAGTGAATGGTAGCCAGATAATCTGATTCTATTCCTTCCCATCTTCTACTTCTCTCAGCTGCTTATATCATTATTTAGTCCCTCCAGCAAAAATGATGTGAATAGAAACGATCAGATCTGAAAACTCTTTTCTGTTCCTGAATTTTATTCTGAATGATTATTTTACCAAAAATCAAAGTCAGCAGTCCATTCCTCAGCTTCCTCAGCAATCATCTGCCTTCTACACTAATAAACATATTGTTCTGGTTTGTGGATTTCAGCAAAGGTCATATGTCACTCTCTTTTCTCCTTGCTGTCTTTTTTTTTTTTTTTTCCCTCTTCAAACAAATCCTTATATTGAGTAAACCACTTATCCATGAATCCTCACGTTTTACTATCTGGGCTTCCACATCAGGTAAAAGGGTAGGCACAGACTGCAGCACGGTTTGGTGTAATTTCTATCATGTAATCACCATCTAGAATTACCGTCCTTTTCAGCAATCATAACACTGGCAAAGGAGGCTTTTCCAAGGGCTCTTGAAGAGCTGTTGGAGTTACTGTAGATCCTAAGTGTGACCTCAAGTCAAACAAACTTTTGAATAAATTTTCAGTACATTCTACTTTAGGAACATAATCTGGATTTGTAGTTACAGCAAAATGTAGCAAATACACACAACCCTCCTAAGAAGGCTTAACCCATCCAAGGTCTTTCATGCAAAGACATAATTCATTTTTATTTAGCATCTTATCCATTCTGCACTAATACCATGCAGAAATTTGATTGTCCTGGCCACAATACTGAAAACTTAGGAAAAAGCACTGTAAGCTTACCAATTAAAAGAAGTCATCTGCCCAAAAAAGGGGTTACATAGTTTTCAAAGGCCAGAATAACATCTTATTCCATGTGCACATGACTCAAAGCATTAGACTAATCACTGGAACTGCAACGGGGCTTTTTGCTTGGCAGAATTACACCTTACAACTGCTAGAACTCTAGTTCATCATCCTAGTTTTCTGCTGACTGGTAGAACTATCAGATGGCTGTACTCTAGTTCAGTAGATTACAAGACCGTATCAGCCCAGTCTTCCTCCTGCAGAACTGACTTCCAGATATGTGGGCACGAGGAGAAATTTGTTTTGGCAATAAATTTCTTCTACATTCCTCTAACAAGGCTAAAAATGTAAAATTATCATCATGGAAAGCTTTTACTCCAATGGCTTCTATTGATCAGCTGCAAATAAATAGCAAATGCTACTGGACCAGATTAACATTCTCCTATTCTTGCTTTACAAAAGAGCTGCTTTGCCCTCACCATATCACTACTTTTGCATCCCACTTCCCAAAAAAGTTTAATTTCTCAGTATTCTCCTCTTTGGGACAAGTTTTATATCACTGGTCCTGTGAGAAATATGGGAAAAACTCAATAGTCTTTGATAAGGAAAGTAAGCTTGGATCATACTCCTTATTTCAAAGAAGCACTTAGAAAATTAAATATTGAAACACTAATTAATTTGAAGAAGCAAAGAAACATTTTTCATTAGACTGATATTTACACACAGGTTAAAAATAGTGTTTTCTTTTAGAAGGTACATCATACTAGGTCAGAAACCTTATCAACTAGAAACACCATTCAATGAGTAAGAAAGTCAATTAAAAGGAGGCCTTATTCTTAACCTGATGTATTTCTAGCTAAGAAATCTCACACAATGCTTCTCTATCCTACTTTTTTTTTTTCCTAGCTGCTGACTTCTCCTCAATTGTATACTGAAAATGCCAAAGCAAAGGGCAAACCTGCAATTTCATCATTCTGCTAAGCTCTAAGAATAGCAGCTTCTGAAGACCACTTTGAACAATGAATTTCCAAAGCAAGTCATGCAATTAATCATCTTCTTTGTATTACAAGGCAATGAACAGTAATTGGGAAGGCCCTTCTAAATTGCAGAAATATTTCTCAGTCTAAGAAGAAAACTCACCTCAAAGCATGGCACTGATTTAAAAAGAATTCAATAAAGATCACACTTAGGAAAACACTTCTCACTTAATCAAAGCCTTTAGCTTGAAACTGCAACATTGTGGGCACCAAATTCCAGGTCACCCCTCCCAGCAAGGTTCATAACCAGGCTTGGCACCTGTGCTGTGCCTGCCTTCCAAACTCTCTGCTTGTCAAAAAAGGCCTCTTCAAATGAAAAGAGCTGCAAGATATGCTCAGAGAGGAGAGCAAGATTCCTGTGGAGAAATGGTAACCTTCCTCAGGGAAGTTGAGAGGTGGCAACCAGAGCTGTAACATCACAGCGTGCTAAGAATCCCTGCTGCACATGAAACAGTGAGCCCCTTGGCTTCTGCAGCGTGAAAACACCTGGAATCGTCAAACAGATGGAGCAAGGCATCTAGGAATCCAGGAGGCATTGTTTCTTAAAGCAAGCAGAAAGGAAAACTGGCCAGGAACAAGGACAAATAAGACAATTAAAGGTGAGTTGGTTGGTGCTGCCGGGCAGGGCTGGCACAGCATCCAGCATTCCCCCAGCAGTGGGTGGGGGTGGGCAAGGTCCCACCAGGGGGACACAGCCAGGCCAGTGACCCAAACTGACCAGAGGGATGGTCCAGACCATGTGGCACTGATTCATACAAAACCTAAGAAAAGGAGAAGGAAAGGAGAGCATTGATTATTTACCATTAACACCACCAGAGCCCTTTTACCCTTGGATGTTTCTTGCTGGTGGGAAATAGAGAATAAAATCTTTGGGCTTTTTCCTTTGCTTGTGCACATCCAATCATGGCTTTCGCTTTAATAAATTGCTCTATCTCATCCTCCTTGTTTTCCATCACATTTTCCCTACCCTTTGCAGCTGAGGAGTGACAGAGCAGCTTGGTGAGCATCCACCATACAGACAGATACTGGGTTTGCCTGGCAAAGATCTGGCAGTGGGGGTCTACAGGAGTGGCTTCTGTGAGAAGCTCCGAAAGCCTCCCCCATGTCCAGCAGAGCCAGCCCAGGCTCCAGGTGGAGCTCAGCAGAGAAGGTGGTGATACTTAGGGGATTAATGGATTTAAGAACAAAATAAAAATTCTTGCACAGCTGCAATTGGTACAGAGAAGAGTGGGCTGAGATGTGAAGAACTGCCCTTAACCCCCATTCTCACCTCCCTGTGCTGCTGGGAGAGGATCAGGATTAATCCTGGGAAGGAGGGAGCACTAAGGGACAGGTGTTTTCAAGATTGGTTCTATTTCTCATTATCCTATTCTCTGTTCCTAAAGTCAATCCACTTCCCCAAGTGGAGTCTGGTTGTGACAGTGATGGGGGAGGGATCTCTCCCAGCCCCTATCTGAACTCCAGAGCCTTTTCTCCCCTCTGTCCAGCTAAGGGAGGCTGCGATAGAGAGGCTTTGATGGGTGCCTGGCATCCAGACAGGTAAAACCACATAACACCATTCCATTGTATTCCATTCCAAGCAATACAGCGATTTTTGAAGGTCTCTGACTGGCTGCTAAATGCTTAAACACGAGGCAAGACATGAGAAGAGACCTGTGGGGATATCAGCCCAATGAACTAGAAACAAGCAGTTTCAACAGAACCACCTCAACTGCAACTGTGTAATGCTGTCAGTTCAGGAGAACGTCCACTTGAAGGACAAACAAAGCATCTGCAACCAAAAAACAAATTTTGAAAATTCAGGGTAGTCCCATTGGTCTGACCACCCACAGAGATCTTCAAACCTTCCGTGGGAAGAGAGTGATCAGCATGTTTCTGAAAGCAAATATTGCTATCAAAGAGGGAGATCTCCCACAGGAGGAGAGGTTTAGGGCATGTCAGTGCTTGAAAGTGGTGCCACCTAACCTGAGTCAAGTGTTTAGTTTGTTGTTTGTCTTAGAGGTGGAAGGGAACAAGACCCAACAGAATTCAGCCTTCCTCCAAAGGGCACATCAGCAGCTCTCTGAGGCTACTCACACGGAGCAAACACCAGAACCACCAGGGACATTCACTGGAAAGTTCCATTTTGGTCTTACAATCAGGGAAAAGCATCTAGATTATCCAGCTTTTCTCCAGTCAGGAAAGCAGTTGCATTGTATTTCAATTTGCCTTTGCATTTGGAGCATGAAAAACATTCTGGAGAGGTTTGTTGTGCCCAAAGGGTAAAAAATAATTATGAGCATTAAGTATTTATATTGCACCATATATATATTAATGTCACATATTTTTACCACTAAAAGCCAGACTAAAGCTTTTTTTTGCTTTTAATAAAATTTGTTATTGAAAATTAAAACTCTTTGTACATTCTGTATAATTCAGATTGTTCTACGAAGCAAACATATGGCTCAGATTGCTCATTCATATGAAGATAAATATGTTTATTCTCCCACTGACTCAGTGCTATGAGAAACTTAATTCACTCAAAAGTTACCCATAATATAACTCAAAAAATGGGTGTTTAAATCCTTCAGAGCCTTCTTACTGGGACAAGGTAATCCAATAATTAAAGAGTGCTGCTTTTCATCAGGAAAATCAGCAGTTTTACAACAAAAAATAAGTACTCATGCAAACATTAGCATTTTCTTCACTGTTACAAATATGATTCAATTTGAACGTGTGCATACAGGTAATTTCCATATATTTAAGCCCAGTCTGCAAACAGCACCCAACAGCCTGGAGTGGTACTTCTATTATTCAGCTGTGCACTGGCTAAAAATTCTACCCAGCTGCTGAGCACTCCAAAAGCAACCAACAATTTGGGTCTGGAGTGTGCTAATGAGTGTAATAGATTTATCTAATAACCACCACAGTGCTGGCATGCCACTGCAGACACGCCCTCCTCCCCTGTACAAGCACAGCTCTGGCACAGGATTGCAATCCCTGGGCATCAACACAATCCCCTCTGTTCTTGCAGAGTAAGAGCCAGAATGCAAAAAAAAAAAAAAACCAAAACAAAAAAACCCCAAAAAAACCCAAAACAAAACAAAAAAACCCCAAAGATTTTCCTTCTCTTAATGGACTTGGACCTCTTTGATGTCTCACTCTTCTAAGGTGAAGTTTTTAAAGATAAAGATTACTCTGTCAATAATTACAAGCTGTACAACTTGTGCTCAAACACAGGTTTTACTTCTGGAGAACAAGTGATGTGAAAGCGATTTCCTTCGTTGTTTGAAAGATTTCTGTAGCGTTTCCAGATGATGTATTTTCAGGCATTCACCTTAAGCAACAAGAAATATTCTAGGATATTCTTTTTTCCTTGGAAGTATTTCTGAAGGGTTTTGAGAACTGACAGGTAAATTCAGAGTGCCTTAACAAAAAGGATCCCCGTGCACAGCAGCTTGACTTTCACCCTTTGGATTTTGCCAAGTTATCACTGTGTTAGTCCTTTTGGTCAACCCAGAAGGATTCTGTATCGGACAAAGGTGGAACGCTTCATGGAAGCAACACCTGGGAACAGAAACTGATTCCAAAGATTTTGAAACATTCCTGGGTTTAACTGAATTACAGAAAACTTTCCTCTGAAAGTTTCTTCCTCCACTGCACTTCACACTAAAATGGAAATGGCATTTCAGGCTTTTCTGCTTTAACTGTCCTCAGCTGTTTGTGCAAAAATGATTGAAAAGGATGTGATATATGTGATAAATGTGACACAATACTTAGGATTTGCTACCTGTGACATGTACCACATGACATATATATCATATGACACATGATACATGACATCTTAGATATGACAATATGATTACAAAAATCATAAATTATATAATCATTCATGGCAAATACAGTATGGGCTACATACACAATATATGTGATAAATATGAAACATTATTATTGATGGCACATATATAACATGTATGATATATGGCATATATATATAAGATATATGAAATATATGAGGACTTTTTTTTTTTTTGAGAGAGAGATTCTCACAAGAACAGACTAAGATCACCTGTTTTCTGGATTTTTTGTGTATTTGAAGAAGGAGCGGGTTTAGGAAAAAAAGATGAGTCACAACCTTGTGCAGTCCTGGAGCCTGAAGGATCAGGAAAGCAAGGATTTTCGTTACCACAATACTCACATCACATTCAGTGAAAACTTTAAATATCATATAAGTTCTGCACTTAATAGCTGGACTTTCTGCAATCTGCCTGGATTAAGCTACATTGTCTCAAGACATTAAATGTGACAAATCTCATTTTCAAACCTATTACAGTATGTTTTAAAAGCTATGCCAAAAGCCCTTTTACTGCCTTTCAGTAAAAAATCACTTATTAACTGTGCTGAATCATGGCACACTATATAAATGGAAGCAAGACTCTAATAAAAGATAGACTATTAATAAAAATGAGGAGTGGGAAGATGGATCAACAACTAAGAAAGCCGCTTAGCAACGATAAGGGTGCAGGAATGAAAAGGATGCTGCACACAGGAAGTAAATTTATGCAAAACACAGGCTGGAGTACAATTGAACAAGTATCTGCCTTTGAGTAATAAAAGAGCATTTCTTTCACATGTTTAGGAAAATGTACTTAGTTAAAAAACATTAGCACTTACTACTGGTACCTGGACTACCAGGTATGGGGCAGGTGTTTTTATACACTGTCACAGTTAAAAGGAGTCTTCTGTCCTGAATGCACTTTGGAATTTAAACCAGTCCTGCAGAATGAAAATTCAAAGCCTGTTCCAATTATTTGAAAACTCAATGTAGCTAAGGAAGAATGTGACTAAAACCAGGAGAAAGGGTGGTATTTTTTATTTCCGTAGTAATCATCGTATAGTGCTTCATAACTGAGAGAAATCTTAAGTCGCTTTACAAAATGGCTTGGAAAGAATTCCTTGAGCACTTGGAACAGTG
>VZSR01002340.1:10019677-10032565 GCA_013398615.1 Brachypodius melanocephalos
AAGATCAACTTCCTCCAAAGGATGGGCTGAGTATTTATCCAATAATTGACACTAATAAGAGAGGGATGGTGGGAACAAGACTCCTGGATACTCTCACATCACCTAAAGCAGGAGCTGCCTACTGGCCCATGCTGATGGATTGATCACAGTGGTCACTCCTGTTTCCCATCTCCAGACACAGCCCTGTGGAGGGCCCAGCTCTGGGGGTCAGACTGCTGTGCCCCATGCTTCACTTCCAAAATCAAGCACAGAATGGTATTCTAGGAAGAGGAACAAAGCTAAATGAACCACACCAAAATTACGCCAGGACCAAAAATCTGCTCGACGCCTCTTGTAGAAGAGGGGTGAGTTCAGGGTCCCTAAGCAGAACTCCCCAGGCAGATATTCAGGCATTCCTGGGACACCTCTCACCTATCTTTAGACACTTCCTGCAGCACACAGATCTGTATCCATCCTCAGTTCAGTGGAGAGGGGCTTTCCACCTGCAAATCAATATGAACATCTCCATCTGGAAGAAAAGGTGCTGCTGACTCCTCTGGGTGGAGACAACTCCATTGTGCATGAAAACACCAAATCCAAAGAGTCACATCTGACCTACCAGCACTTGGCACCAGCTAAGGTGACCTTTAGGAAGCCTTATTTCTGGCAGCAGTTGATTGTCTTCTAGTCAAACATGAGACAAAGGGCCAGCTATGGGTTGGCCCCATGCTAAGAGCTAAAAAAGGAACACTGCACTGACAGGAGACCAGGGAAACACAGGAAGACCACTGGAAGATGTAGCCTTGAACTTTCTTGAGGAAATGAGGATGTGCCAAGTGAAGAAAATCCAGCTATACACAGTGGACAGCAACTACACACACTGCAAAGAACCCAGACTGTTACAAGCAAAAGAAATGTGATGCTGAAAGCTGCCCGTGGACCTCTGAGAGCACAGTAACTTCCTGCCATGTGAAGGACAGATGAGGGGACTCCAAGAGGATTACTTCACATAACAAGAGCATGTAAGAACCAGAGCTTACATAACAGCACTGAGAACCACGGCAGCAGGAGAATTAATTCAGAAGTATTCTACTTCAGAGTTACGTGCAAGGTTTTAGGAGAAGATAAGCAAGACTATCAGCCTGAAATTAAACAGGCTGCTTATTACATTTGTGTTTGGCATACCCAAGTCAGCATAGTTAACCAAACCATGACCTCCAAACTTAAAGGAAAAGCACTTCACAGAACAAAGTTAAACTGAGGTTCAAGAGCACTTTGCTTTTGCCATGGCAGAATACAGGATGGAAGGCTTCAGTAAAGCCTGAACTGAGAAAGGTGTAGCACATAATGGAGGAGGAATTACCCATCAGTGAGATTAACTGGTTGCTCGTTAGCCAGGCCATTCCTGCATATATCAAATTGCTAACCCAGGCTCCAAGGACAATATTAACATGATGACAGAACAGATCTGTAAAATTCAAGCACTCAGCAGTCTGTGCCTTAAGACACAGAGCAGAGGGTTTTTTTTCATACAGCTGTTGGAATAACCTGTACAAGAGAGGGTGAATGCCCCTACAGCACAAAAGGAGGTACAACTTAGATACTGACTGAAATGAACCAATCAAATATATAAAAAGAGAATGAGGGCAAAAAACCTGGAGAGATAAATTACTCTATGTATTCCCTGTATCTTAAGGCAGCACAAGGTTATGTATAAAGCTGTTGGAAACTCAGAATACCTTTATGGTACCCATTAAGGAAATGTATTCTGTAGATTACTTTCCCAGCAAAGAAGGCAAATAAAGGAGAAGCACAGATATTTTGATGAGATAAAAGGTTAATGCTAGTAAAGCCTATGCCTTAACCTAAAAGAAATAGCAGGACTAAACATGAGTCTAAACAGCTCTAGAAAGAACTAGAATTCACAATGTAAATCAAAGAAAGAAAGTAAATTCCCTAAAATTAAAAACATTAATACCACATTTGCAAATGGAGCCATCTCAAAGTATTTAGGTGACCACAAAGATGCTACAAAACAAAGGGCTATTGCAAAAACAACTCAATTTCCTTCAATATCCCATCTGAGCTGCTATTGTTTGTTGTTTATAAAGTTGAGTGACTGTTCTGTCTCCTCAAGATAAACTCACATCAAAACTATCTAGACAGCAGTTCTCCTAAGTGCTTTGGCTAAGCACAGTTTGTGACTCCACAACAAACCAAATTCTTTTGCAACACCAGTAACTGAAACTTGCTTTCCCAAAGAGTGCTGATTATCCATCCTCTAGCCAAGGTAAGGACACCACGAGGGAAAATCCCTCCACATCTGGTGGCTCACTGAATCCATGGCTAGTTTCCACATGGAGAAAACCTATGGTTTATAGGGGAAGGAAGACTTGACAACCTCAAAGATTTTTCTTCTTGTTTGGTGAGGAGACACATGTCACGAATCCTTTATATGAAGAACCCAACCACTGCATCCCTGAGAACACACAGTTTTAAAGTTCTGGGAATCTGATCATGTTGAAGATCCCTTCTCTCATCACTAAGAAGCCAACTCCTACTGCTGACCAAAACACTGAACAGGGAGGAAAACCAAGAGCCATTTCTTTCACAGAAACTTTAAATCTGTACAAGAAACACAGCACAATGCCATAGTGGAAAAGAGCTTTCGTGCAGCCACCTGAGAAAAGCCAAATGTCTACAGAACCCTGACAATCAGGGTGCATGTAAAGCACCAGTGTCTCTGCTGTCAGTGGATCATGCACCACAGCTGTCCTCCTGCCATCAGGATGCTGTTTCTGAGTTAAGGGATTTCCAGTGAAGACCAACATCTGTCTCTTTTTTGGTGATTCCAGGTCTCTCTTCCTGATCTTGGTGCTGAAAACCATTAAAGCAGAGCTTCCACATTCCCACTGTTCCTCTGTCAAAGACTCTGTGCCAGAAGGCAAAGAACTGCACAGGCTTAGCAGAATTTCTTGACCAAATTTATTTCAGAGAATTTAGGAGTTCCAATTCCTCAAAACTACAAGTCCCAAGACACACTTTCCCTTACACTGAGCTGACTCCCCCCTCAAAGCATCCACAGCTTGGAGAACACTCCCTTGCCTTCACCCAGGAATCAGTCTGGCAGGATACATCACTCACTGAAGAACTGGGAGATAAAATGGTAAATGAAACTCATGCTGGTAAATGCAAAGTAATGCAGGGAGGAAATCCCTTTCTCTCAGCACTGGGTGGGCTACTGCATCATAGAGAGACAGGAAAGTTAAATGAAATTATGCACATCAATTCTATGCAGATAGTGATTTAGTACTCAGTAGCAGATAGAATTTCAGAAGCTGATGAGAAAAGAAAAGCTGGAGGGGAAGAAAAGCTCATTATATCATGGTATGATTTTTCTACATCTCTAGAGCTGGGAAAGGATCAGGAATGACAAGGATAGTAAGAGCTGTAAAATGTTTTCTGCATGCAAAGCATTTGAACAGACTAGGAAGATTCAACTGGGAAGGAATTCGATAATAATCTACAAAAATTTACAAGCAGCATTGACAAACTGAACAGACAGCAATCCTGCATCCCTTCTCATTACACAAGAATTATCAGATAGCACTTTGAAAAACAACAAAAGGAGGTGGTTTTCCCACACAGCATGCAGTTTAACTGTTCTCTTTATGACAGAAGCTTGTTTTTCTTTCAAGAACAATTAGGCAAATTCTATGGATAAAAACTCCCACCAACAGCTATTGAACACAAAACTGACTCTGCTGGCAGACAGAACATACCTGTGAGGCAGCCAGCCAGAGGCTGAGAGGGTACATCTGGAGAAATACAATTCCCCTATACCTAGATAATAAAATATCTAGCCCAGTCAATAGTAACAAGCTAGAGGATGCTTAACCTGACCCAAACATCCACTCTTACACCCCTTCTCCTGTGTCATGTGCCCAATCCGAGAGTCACACCAGTCATTAAATTGTTTCTAGGAAAGCAGCTACTCCCTTTAGCTGTCAAAATGAAACAGAAATGAGATCTCACTTTTCTTTTCTTTTTAAAGAACCTAATATTGTATAGATATTTATACCTTACTGCATCCTGCTGATCACCTGTGTTTTGATAGCTTTACTTTCTGTTGTGTTGTGCTTTATATGGCGCAAAGCAACGAAGGGTTTGTGTTCTGGTGACCTTCAGCCTTGATCAAAAGCTGCCACACTACACCACTAAAAAAGCAAGACCGTGCAGAAGAATTTATTTCTAAAGAATTTTATTTTATTTTAATTTATTTTTAGAAGAATCTATTTTTTAAAATTTTAAGTGGCACTTTACTACTTCTGTCTTAAAGCAACATGTTCTTCAGACATTATTTCATCCTTCTGATGTGCCAGAACTGCTCCTCACTGCTCACCTCATTACATTTGCAGAGATCATTCACTCCTGTGACACAACAAACTGCAGGTGTAGCTGCTGGTCTATGTTTTTTAAGGCATTGGCCTTTCTGCTTAGCCTTGTTGGGAATTCTGGATCCCATCCACAGGGGAAGGAAGGCCAGAGAAACTACCATCCCAATTAATTCCCATTGCATCCATTGTCATTTGGTACCTCAAAACTCAGGCTCTGATTTTTTCAATTCTTGCTAAGAATACTTGCTGGGTCACTGAGTTTTTGGCGTACCATTACATTTGTTAGCAGCAGCAGAATACACAACTCGCTTTACTGGGTCTGCTTTGAGCTAGAAAATTCAATTTTGGTTACATCCCTCTTCCTGCTCCCCCAAATGAATAAAACCATCATTCTGATGGATTGCACTCAGCCTGGATACAGAAACAACCTGTGAGAAAATTCCACCTTGCAACTCAAGAGGTATTTATCACAAAATACACTTCACACTTACTGAAAGAGAATTAAAAAAAAAAGAAAAACTGTGATTTTTTCATAAGAGGAGCCATTAGGGGCTCAAGAACCAAAGATACAAAATTCCTTGAGAACCATGTTTTAGCTTTGTTTCCAAGAGAAGGACATAGGTAATCTACTCCCTTCAACAAAGCCCTGGGGCTTTTTAGTGGTTCCTAAACTCTTCAAAACCTAAGTCTCTGTCTGTTCAGTCATGGAAAATCATGGAAAAAAGGATAGGATTTCTGAGGGCTTGTAATGATGATGGCTCTGGAAACAAACTGATCATATCTGTGCTCAGCATCTCAATTGACAGGAAAAAGCATGTTCTTGTGGAGGGCCACTTTGTACCAGATACAGATTCTCCATAAGGGCTAGGCAACTGACAGGCATTTTGTGTTGTTTTGGCAGCTGAACTGGGAGAAAATTAGAAAAGAAATTAATGTTTTAATGGGCTAAACATTCGTTTGGTTTTGATGCTTGAAACTAAAACACCAGAACATTTACTTCATACCAGGCAGAAAGGAAAAGGAAAGGAAAAAGCAAAGGAAAGAAGAATTAGGCTTATGGAATGATTTTCCAAGTTCTGATCAGTTCTGCCTGAAACAGAACCATTGCCATCAGCCCCAGCACCACTTCCCATGGAAGACACAAAGAGGAAGAAGAATCCAACAAATACTTTTGAGATAGAAGCCTGGCTTAATTTGGAAGTTTGTTGGCAGCTGTTGGGCAGCCAGCCCATGCCATCAGTAAACTGCAAAGCACAGTCAATCCCAACCTTGGTAACTAAAGCAAATTACAAGATTTCCATTTGCCTGCCTAAGCCCACCCAAAAAGGGAAACAGGGCTGACAACACAGAACAGGGAAGGCAGAGCAAATTCGGAAACTAAGGAGAAATCTTAGCTTTGATCATGGTGAGTGATCACACTACAGTTTCATTTACGTTATTTATTTCATACAGGGTTTTTAATTGCTTGTTGTAATATGCAGGGGGTAGCAAAAACAGACATTATTTGCTTTCAGATAATAATTTATAACAGACATAATGCTTGCTTTCTGTGCCTAATTTTCAAAAAAGACAGTAACATAAACACATCCTGCTTGAGAAAAGTGTTGACTTCCTTGAGAATATTGCTACTTTTTTATCCTTCCTTGAAAAGCAGCTGGCACCAAGAGCTGTGACTGGGGCTTTCTATGACACAGGCACAGTACAGGGTGCTCCTGAAAACCACGGTGCGAGCTCTGGCTTGAGGCTTTAAGCTTGCTCCATAATTACCATTGGTTTGAGACTACTGGATTAAATTTCAGTGATCAAAAGAGAAAAGAAATGCCTTAAATATTTCAGACTGTGAAGCCTTGTTTATTCTGTATTTCAATTTCTGTATTTCATTTCCATCACTGCAGTAAGTTTGGAGCAATGTCACTTATGTTCAACACAAAACAATAAATTGTATTCTTAACAGTTCTCAGTCACTCGAATTCATGTTCATGTCACTAAAAATTTCCCACTGCAGTCCAAACTCAGAAGGTTCAGAAAGAAGCTAGGTGGAGTTAGGGAGTAGTAATAAAGGTTAAAAACTGAACCAAAATTTGCCACAAGCATTAACCTTCTTGCAGGGCTCATCACAGAGGGAGCAGGCCAAAGAGAAGCACAAAATGAACACAATTAATACAAATTAATTTTAAGGAGACCTATGTGTGCATATAGATCCATATTTACTTCTCTCTTGTCCAACAGATTCCAGGGGAAACAAAAGAAAACAAAAACCAAAACAAACAAACAAACAAAAAAACCCAAAAAACCCCAAAACAAAACAAAAAAAAACCAACCAAAAAAGCAGTAAACTTCAGATTCTGGCCTTAGGGCTTAAATGACTACTGATGGATAGGACCTTCCCTGCTATTAACATGTTACTGTGAGAAAGAAGAGACTGTCTAACAAAGATCGAATTAATGGGCTGGCTAACACAAAAGTGTGGAAATCTAATCACAGAAACAGGGAGTGGATGGGGCTGGCAGGGACCTCTGGAGATCATCCAGGCCAACACCCCTGCTCAAGGGTCACCTGGAACAAGTTCCACAGGACTGCATCCAGATGGGTTTGGAGTCTCTCCAGATAAGGAGACGACACAGCTTCTCTGTGAAGCCAGTTCCAGTGCTCTGGCACCCTCAGACACCCATAAGCTCTTGACTTGTTCTTCACCCACTCTTTGGCAGAGCTCAACACATTCCAGTTGCTCTCTGACATAAACAGCAGCTCCACCACCTTGCCTTGCTGCCTGGGTTTTCCTAGAAGGAATGCTGCCATCCATGACTGTGTTCCCACCATGTCCCTGTGGCTGCAATGAGATCATGGCCCCACTGATAAAGAGCAGAAAAGCAAAAGCAGCACCATTGCTGCCAACTCCCTTCTTAATTCATTTCTCATTGTTATATTTAGCTTACTGCCCAGGAGTGCATCCCAATTCCAGCAGAGGGGACTCAGCAAGGGTTTACTTTCACAATAGCAGCCCTCAGGCACAGGGGGCTTGATCCTGCTCTCATTCAAATACACAGGAATTTGCCCATGGACTTGCAAAAGTAGGGTACCTGTCTTGAAAACAGTTATTTCATATTAAAGAAATCTTAGAGCCCTATTCAGTAATTCTTCACTTATGCCTTTCTGCTCTAAAATAAAGGTGAACTGGGGCAAGACAAGCTGGTAATTTATCAATATAATTCTATGTATGAGGTTCCTAAGAAGCAATTACCACCAGCAATGTACAACATGAGCTGGTTTCTTATGTAAAATTTGTTTTTGAGGTAAACTCTCTGGAGTTTCAAGGAGCTGCCTTTGACTGACCCTAGCTGGGAGATGAGCAGTGAAAAGGAAGAAAGGAAATGGGAAGAAGAGTGACAGGGCTTAATCTTTGCAGCAGAGGTGAGCACAGTGGTTTGTGCACCCTGCTGCTCTTCCAGCAGTGGAACTACTTGTCAAAAACCACAAAAACTTGTCAAAAACCAGAACAGCACCAAGGCCATGGGGCCCTCTCCATTCACCACCTGCCCTGAAGGGGCTGTGGGACAGGACGTGGCTCAGTGCCACTGCCCTGGCCAATGTCCCTGCACCACAGCAATCCCTCTGCCAGCCCCTGACACGATTCCCCACCAGAATTCACAGACTTGCCCAAACAGGGATGACAGGGGCTACAACACAAAGCAATAATTAACAAGTCCCCAACGTGTGTGTGTAGAATCTCCTGGCAGAGCTGGCTCCAGTGATTGTTCACTTCCTGGCTGGAGTCCAGCTTTCTAAATCCCTGCCAACAGTATTTCTAAAAATGAGTTTCCAGCAATATCTTAATCAACAAAATGTTGCTACATCACAACACTTTACAGCAGAATCACAATGAATTACTCTTAAAACTGCACACACTTAAAAAGGGTAATAAGCATTATACTGAACTTGCCTCTGAAAAATGGTTCCAGTACTGAGAGCAGCCACTCACTGATTTCTGCTGTGACTTTTGCATTCCAGCCCTATCCATCAGTGACACTGTCTGTCTCCCAAGAAGCCAGATACTGAACCAGTGTTTTGTTCAGGTCAGGGCTCCCTCACCACTAATCCATAAGGGGAAATTAGCTGACAATATCAATGTTAGAAGAATGAATGTCTTGTTTTTCACAACAAAATAGAAACGAAACCCATCCTGTGAAGACGTTGTTCAGTTTCCGTTTGTTTCCATTCACACATGCTTGACAACTTCCTGCTTTGGGATAAAAAGTTCTTCAGAAGTATGAGATTTTGGGCTACAGCTTTCAGATAAATCATTCCAGCAGCCTTGCGTCCAAGCTCTGCATTTTGGGATATTTGTACCTTTAGAAAGAGAAATGTTTTGTATCTTGAGGATGGGAAGCTTGGTCCATTATTTTGGCAGCTTTCTGTCCAATGATATGCAATAGTCATACTGAAAAAAACAAGACATGAACAAAGAACCCAAACTTAACTCTGGATTTTAATGCATATCGAATACTTGTATTTGCCATCCAAGATAAAGTGTCTGAAGTGGATGCAATTTCCTTGGAAAAGTTTGTATCTCCAGACTTTTTCTCTTTATTTCCAAATGTTAAAATAGTAATTACCTGAAAAGTGACATAAGGGGAAAGCATGTATGCTACATGGTTTACAAGACAAAGCTTTTTAAAATTTTAGTAAGTATGCTAACTATTGGGTAGGGGAGTAAGTAAAGAAGAATTTAACAAATGCTGATGCTGTTAAGACACTACATGGGAAAAAACTGCATTTTCCCAAATGTTCACCACGAAAACAAACCAATCCAGGATGGGAGATAACCAGAGAAAATAATACTCTGACTACCACAAGCTGAAAACTGTGTGAAAAGGCAGCCCTGAGGCTCTCATGTATGGGAATGCAACATAAATGGCAAAAGCACTCATCTGTATCTTCCCACCACTTCCCTGCACCCTGACAGGTCTATCTGCACCAAACAGTGCCTTTCTAGTGGCAAAATTAATGGAATACATGGATAAGGGAAAGGAAGGAATCACAGATATCTGAGTTACATTTGGAAACCCTTGCCTCCAACAGGCTTTAGATGATTCATCTTAATCCCTCTTAAAGAAAAAGTCTGTAAGTGGGAAGGATTCACTGTTGTGAGACAGCAACACAAGAATGCCAGTAAAATGAGGCTGTAACATCTCCACCTTAAAAAAAATAGCATCCAAATAAAGAAGAAGAAAAACGTTTTAGTTAGGAACCAGCCTGGCTAGAGTGCCATAACTCAGAACAGCAGAACTGCATTTCAAAGTTTTCCCTGGTAACTTCCAAGAGTCTCCCACATCAGTGTGGGAGAGGGCATTTTGCTTCTTCAGGTAAATTACAATCTTTTCTGCTTGATGTAGCAAATCCTTTGTACAACAGCTACTACACCACACCTCACTGCTCCTCCAGTTCCACTCCTGATATGACCTAAGAGGCTCAAATGGCATCCACGAGAATAAATAAGATTTCATCAGTAACATGCCGAAGCCTCAGTTGTTTCTCTGGGCAGAATGAGAGCGGATAATCCTTGACAGTGCTGCCAGGAATGCCCTGAGATTTGCTGCTTGCAGTGCTTGGTCTGCAAAGAGCTCTGAAGAGAAGCTCAACAATGCTTCATGGTCTGTGTTATGCGAGTCTTGTTCTTTATTAGGAAGTTTCTTTCTAGCTACTGAAGTATGTTTAGGAATACATCTTGTTCCTATGGAAATCAGTGAGAATTCTGCCCTTTCCTCCAAATAGAGCGGGAACAGACTCCCTGTCTGCAACATCAGACATCTTGGCACAAAGTGAGAAAATTGGGAGGGCCTGCTAAGCTTCACTGGTGTGGAAAGGTCAGCCTACAAATCAAGAGACTCCCACAGGAGAAGCAGGAGGGCTGCAGCACATGCAGAGGGGAGAGGTCTCTCCCTGCCTTATCCTCAGAGAAAATCCCAAATCCACTCCCTGGCTTCTTCCCCCTGCCAGCCCATCCTGGCTGCTGAAGGGAAAAGGCAGAGCAGCAGCAGCAGCATCTCATGGCTGAGGTGAACTCCATCACTCCTCTGGGCTATACAGATACTGAATTTTGAAGTAATTTGAGCTGACACCTCTGCTTCACAAGTAGAAAACACACCCAGGTCCAAAACTTCCAAAATGACTTGGGAGTTTGAGCACGTGAATTTGCACGTGTGTAATCAGGCATCTCAGAGAGAGGGGAGAGGCATCCCTCCAGAATGCATTTTTTAAAACACAGATTTCTTTGGATTGTTTCAAACTTAGGCCTTAAAAGTCTAAGTAGTTTTGTAATTATTATACGTGGTTCATTAAAAATATAGCGAGTAAGTGAAAGGTCAGCAAGAAGCTTTTCTACATCTTCACATTAAAGAAGTTTCATTTTCTAAAAGAATAAAACAAGAGAAACAGGAGAGTTTTACATTACCACTGCTATGTAAAAATATATTTTTTTTTCTTAAGTTTGGCCATTAAATTCTGATGAAAAGCAGAAGTAAGTCTACCATATATAAGAGATATCACTTTAAAAGTCAGTTTTTCATCTGCAAATCTTTCATATGAAACAATCCTGCCTCAATCTAAAAGACTGGTTTATCAAAAGTATTGATTATTAGGGTGATTTTGAAACTAAGACCAAACTAAAAACCCTATATATAGCTAAATCAAGTACACCACCATTTGAAGTATAAACACTTTACAGCAGCTTATGAAGAACATAATTGAGCTCCCAACTGGAATAACAGAAACATTGCTCATACCTTCCTAACACTGCTACTCGCTCCTGTCAAATGAGGTTGTGTATTTTATAAACTCAAAAAGTATACCTGGAAATTCACCTGCCCAATCCTCTCTTAAAAACACAGCAAAAAAAATTAAAAATTCACTTTGGGTATTTAGTGCCGGTCTCTGCCATTCATGAGCCCCTTGCTGCCAATATGCCTACTTTAAATTCATAATGGCCTTATTTTCCCATCCAGAAAACCAGTACATTCAACCTGACAGCAAACAGGAAAAGCAGTAATGAGCCATTCTTTATTCTCAAGTCATTGGAGTACAGACCTGTGAACTTTTTCTCTGAAATCTGTTTCCTTCGAATATATTCGGCAAGATGAATGTTGAGGAACTGGCACTGGGATTAACCCCTCCACAACATCTTCACACTGATCTCCAACAACCTCACTGGTGTACAGATGCCAGTGACCAAGGACTCAGACAGGAAAAATGCTGGCTGCCATTTGTTATTAACATTTTGCTGCTTTCCCAGACATCTCTCTAAGCACAATATACACACATAGCAAAACTCTACACTCCAAACAAGCAACACTGAATGATGATGATTAACAGGAGTAGGGAAGAGTTAAAATAGAGGGGTAAAGTGGCGTGTCCAGGGCGGATCAGTTACAGAGAAAGGAGCTCAACCATCTCCTCTAAACACTGGTCCAGTGCCTTATTCATCCCAGGTGTGGGACTTCCAACACCAGAGAAACAGAGGATATTAAGTCTATTTCCACCTGACAGTAAAGTTTAAGCAATAGGCTGGTTGAGCAATTTGAGGTGTCTGGAATACGAACACCATTAGAAGCATTTTTCTTTATAAAAACAGTGGACATCATATCCAAGTTACTTTGGTATAATGTTGATTAAAACACAACACAAACCAGTATCATTATCCACATTTGTAGACTTAGCCTTCGTGTCTATGTACTTTTTTCCCACTCCTTCAAACAAAACTCCTTTATCACTTTACATACTCAGATGTCTTCTCACAACCTTAAGTGATTATTGTTCTGAAAATATCTATAAAAGTGATAAGGGCTTGTTCCAAATTATCTTTCTTGCTGCTTGTTATCAGTCTTAAAAAACAAAACCAAGAGGTTTTTTCCCCCTCGTGGCACCTAGGGTCTGAAAAATGAACTGGATTATCTGTTGCTCTTACTACCACCAACAATAAAAGATTAAGCTTTACAGGGGATGCAAAGCACAGAGTAAAACCTGTATCACTTTCTCTCTAATTCTATTGACTGTGCAGCACCAAGTAGTAAAAATTTAATTATTCAGCATGGAAATTTAAGTCAATGACATCCAAAGGACACAAGATGACAACTAAGATTTCTGTTTTTTTCTTTCTATTCATGGGATTCTCAAAGTTACTTCACTGGTAACTAGGGGATGGTGATGGTTCTCAATCCACAAGAAATATTTTCAGACAGGTATCTCACAACTGAGTTGCTAAAACCCAGAACACAAAAGTCACAGGCCTTAAGGGTATTTCAATAAAAATACCTTTAGGCTGTTTCAGTAAAAGCTTGAAGTGTGATTTGCCTACTCTAATGCATTTGGAACGAGGCAGATGTTTTAGCACTTTGCTGGACTGAGCTGAGGATAGACTCTTTCTCAACACATGAAAGAGAGTTATTTTAAAACAGTTTATTCACTCCGAAGGAGTGTTTCAAGAAAGAAGAAAGAACGTATGCTTCATACAGAAGTT
>VZSR01002340.1:10034147-10050121 GCA_013398615.1 Brachypodius melanocephalos
CCCCGCCCCCGCTCCAACCAGCTGCTCCCGCTCCACCTGGGCCGGCTCCCCAGGTGCCTCCCTGCTCCCACACGCGTCCCCTACAGCAGGAGCTCCGCGCCTGCTCCGCCTCTCGCCGCGCTGGCTCCGCTGTCCCGCACGGAAACTTCCCCGGCTCCCGGTGCTCCTGTCCCGTACGGAGCGGGCTGCTCGCCTCGGCCGGGGACATGGCAGCGCGGAGCCCTGTCCCGGCTCGGCAGCAGGCAGAGCCGCCCGGAGGTGCGCACTCACCTTAGGAAAGCCCGGCGGCGCCCTCCGGGAATGGGGGTGGGCGCGGCGCTGGCAGCATCACCGATGGAGGTGAACCCCGGCGGGGGCGTGGGGCGCTCACCCTGCCCTCTCTCTGTCCTGCTCCTCCCGCGGGGCTCCCCGGGGAGGGACGCGCTGCCGGCACTGCCGGGCCGCCTCTGCGGTGGCCGCCGCCCGCCCTCTTGAGCTGGGGGAGGATGGATGAGGGAAGGAGAGAGGGAGGGGGCGCTGGCAGGGCGGGTGCAGCCGGAGCGGAGCCGCTCTGCGGTGCACAAGGATCGGCTTCCCCCGGGCAGGCTGGGCTCTGTCACCAGCGAGCGGGCGGCTGGGCCAGGAGGCGACAGCGCGGCGATTTCCCCAGGGCTCCCAGCCAGGCGCTGGTCCCTGCCCCGCTACGAGCCGGGCCCGCTCCCCTCTTCCTCTTCTTCTTCTTTCCCCCTTCCCGCACGCCGCCCTCCCCTCCCAGTCGCTACGGGGGCACGGGGGATTAAGAGTACGTTCAATTCTAAGAGCATTATATTAATAAACAGCGATTCGGTGAATTGCAATTACTCTGCGAGCATCCATCCGGCAGCCTGCTAAGAATCAATCCCCTCCAGGCACGGTTTAATCGGAGGGATCAGAGCGCGGGCGCGTCCTGCCGTGCCTCCGGCGGGGCTTGCCCAGGGAGCTGTGGGGTTCCTTAGGAAAATTCCTTACAGGAGAGCCCGGCCCGGCCCGAGGAGGCGGTGCGCACACAGCTGCTCGCGGCAGGGATGGAGACAGCACCGGGAGAGCCCCGGCCTCCGCCTGGGGACAGCCCCAGAGTTTGTCCCACGCCTC
The DNA here is from genome assembly GCA_013398615.1 of Brachypodius melanocephalos. Taxonomy (NCBI): domain Eukaryota; kingdom Metazoa; phylum Chordata; class Aves; order Passeriformes; family Pycnonotidae; genus Brachypodius; species Brachypodius melanocephalos. The sequence continues at coordinate 10,035,258 of VZSR01002340.1, forward strand.
AATAGAGACTGAACCAGCCCGGGCTAGGCTGGAGCTGGCCGTGCAGCCGGAGTTTGGACACTGGACCATTGGAAATCTGTCTTTGACACGGCGTGATGCCAGCGGACACACGGACAGGCGGCGCGGTGTGAGTGAGCCCTCCTGGCTCCTCGGAGCCATTGCCGAGCTCACCTGCGCACCCGGCGGCCCCTCGCTGCTTCGACAGCAGACCCGCGGCTCCAAGACAAAGATAAAGCAACTCCGGGATGGGAAGAGAGGGATAGACACTGATTTGAGAGCTCAGCCCTCAAAAAATGGCTAAAGCTTCCTTTTCTCCCCCTCCTTCCTTTTGCATCACACCTCCATAGCCCAACAGGTGGTTGTGACCTCAGAGAAGTTCTAAGCTAATCTGAGTAATGTCTATAAATGACCTCTCTCATGAATTCACATTATAAGAAAAAAAATCATTTACATTTTAATGCATAAATCATGCAAAGTAGGGAGCTCCAGACACTGTTGCAAGAGTGATGACTCATGCCCACCACATGTACATTATTTATTGTCTGAGGATGGGACCGTGTTTAAATTAGGGTGCTTGATAACCTAATCTGGATGTTCTGAACTGCTTCCCCATAATTATGTTCTGGAGAAAGTAAAGCATCATTTTTTAACCCTAGTCTCTCTCCCTGACACATTTTAATTCAGAGTCTTGTGTGGAACTACACGTTTTGAATTTCCTAGCAGGTGGAGTGCTCTTTCTGCACAGGCACTGCATGTGGAAAGGAACGATCACAGATGTACTTCTCAGATTAGGCAGGAATGTAAACTATGGCTTTCTGCACATTAGCAGATAAAAACTGTAAGTTCAACAATTCGAACAGAAATGAAGATACCCTGTCAGCTCATGCCAGTTTCTCATATGGGGATGTCATTACAGGGCTGTGTTAAACTAGGCTTCACCATCCCATCGGGACTAATTCTGTTCCAGGCACCAAAAAAAACCCCTCCTTATGGCTGGGTGGGCTGCTGTTATTTTTTCATAAAGTAATTACAGAGCAAAGAAATGGTGGACCACCAGTTCATCTGTTTGTTTCCTTCTTATGGTCCTGTACTGTTGCCAATTCCTCCATTTTACTAAACCTTGAGAGTAAAGGGCAATAAGCTGTTCTGTTCCCTGTTCTTCATTTGTTTTTTCTTTTTCTTTTCAAGCAGATGGTATCAAGGAAGCTCTTCCCACACATACACAAAGATTCAAAGCCATTCCTGTGAGGAACTCAGGCTTCAGCTTCTCCTTTTGTTCTGTGCTTCTCTTTCTGTGAGACTGACACACTCTCAACCTCGCTCATTGTTGTGAGTGACCAAAGGAAAAGCTATGGCCAGAGTCTCCTCTAAATATGACACAAAATCCTGTGGTACTTGTGCCTATTTTATGAGGAGCAGACATTTTCCAGTGGACAAATGTGTGAGGGGAAAGATCAGGATGGAGGGTGTTTATTTTTCCTCGGTATTTTGGAGGAAAGAGAGAAATGCTGGGCTTTTAATGGTTTGAACTTTCAGTTGGCTTTTGGTTAGATCCCAAACCCACAGGGCTGAAATGCAGCAAACAGGAATAGGGAAATGCGAATTATCACAAGAAATTAAAATTAAATCCCTATCAATGATTCTGTCATCCCATGCTAGTGCCAGATGCAGCAACCAAATGCTTGTGTCCCAACAGCCTCATCATCATCTGCTTGATGTTGTGTGGCTCTTTTTGCAGTAAATTGCAAAATAAAATAAAACCAATCTTATATTTTAGCGAGTCGATAGACACTTTCTATTTTTTAAAACATCTAAAAGTCTTCCTGCTCTAGCACTCCTGCCTCCTAAAATAAAAGCTGTTTAAGATCATGACTCCTGCCACGGTGTAAACTTCAAGTACCTGTCTTGGTGTGGAAGGTGACACCAAACAGAAGATGGGTGATGTAACTTTCACTCTTGCCCAAACCAGTGCTGGAATTGGTGTTAGGATTCAATGCCACCGAATGTAGCAGTGTTCCCAGTCAAGCTTCTACTGCTTCAAGGTTTTGAAGTTACAGCTCTCTATAAAAATACCAAAGATGGTTAGAATGCAAGAAGTGATTATTTGCTTAATGTGATATAAAAAAAACCTTAAATGGGAACTTCATTTGGGCCTTGGGATGATACACAGTAAATAGTAAAATAATGAAAAATAGCATAAAGCTCTTATTCAAAGAATCTTTTTTTTCCTCTCTTCTGGAGTTAGAGAAAGGCACTATTTAAATGTTCACAACATCTGAGCACCTAATTTGCTATTTTAGCCCTTACAGGCCAGCTCTGCTGGCTCACATAAACCACCTTTTCTCTCAGGGAACATCTCACTGGCTGCAGCAAGGACAAGTTCACACCCCAGGCTTTACAGTGCAGATTCTGTGCTGAAACAACTGTGTCAGGGGCCAAATGCTGCAATGATCTGCAGGCATGAGTTATACATGAAGATAGAGCATGTGTCTAAGCTTTTTTGGGTCTGACCCCAAGTTTCTCAGGTATTCATCACTAAAGATGAAAAGCCAAAAGCCTTACTGTTCCATCCTGGGAATTCCATGCACTTTCATCCTCATACAGAGGATGAAAAACTTCATGTTTAACATAAAGTTTTTCCTTGGCAACATCAGGAAATCTTGATCATGTATTATATGCTCAGAAGTAAAGCATGTCAGTATCAGATTCATTTTTGAAAAGGCTAATTCATCTTCTAGCATTCTTAATAGTTTTTCATTGGACTATTATGACATGAAATGCACTGTTTCCACACAGTGTTTGGAAAGTACCATGAGCAAGACAGTGTTTCAAATATTGTCTCAGTCATCTTTCACAGCTCATCTTTAAATATCACCTAGGGAGAACGTGCATGGGTTTTCTTTTGTGAGGGCCTTTCATGCTGACAAGGTGCATTAGATCCTTCCAGATGAGGAGTGTTGGCATCTGGAGTGAATTAACAATCAAAGTGCTGACTGCAAAAAGGGCAGTCCAAACTCAGGTGGTTTGGGCACAGCCCTGGCTACCACATGGTCATTGGAGATTGCCAAAGACAGTTTTTTAAAGCTAAATGTCAAGGAAATTACTCGGGGACAGGCTTTACTGTTGCTGTCCAGGCTGTATGTGTGTATATAAATGTATGTATGTTTCATTTTCAGGAAAAGAATTATATTTAAAAAGTGAATCAGAACCAAGAACCCTGGTATATACTTCTATAAACATTCCTGAAGCTGTGAGTTTGAAAAGGACTACCTATAACACAAATACTTGGGTATTGTTTCAATTAGCTGGAGTTTCCAAAAAGAAGAAAAGGGAAAATAACAGAGGCAAAACAATAGTTAATTATGATAGTGTAAGGACATTTATCTGTGTGATTTGTGCACGCATATAGGCACATATACATAAATATACATTTTCAAGCCCACATCCAGGGAAGTGGAGTGGGTCACAACATTACACAGTGCAGATGCCACTTCATGCTGGCCAGTGGTAAGGGCTTGTACATGTAGATCCCCCCCAGAACACACACAAACGTGTGGGGTTGGCATTAATCCTGTTATCCCAGAGGGAAGGACATTCATTCCTCCTCCCACAGAGCAGCCTACCATGAATTCACAATGCTCTTTCCTCCACTCCATTCCTAAGCAAGCCAGACTGCAGCACCTCTCTCCCCCTCAAATGCACTCCAGGCAGCTGCTGCTCAGAAGGGCAAGAGGGGAAGGGAGCTGTTTTTGTGTCAGCAAATCAAAAACACTGCTTCCTTCTGTGTGTAGACAGTGGGATCTGCTACAGCGGCTGTTTAATGACATTTAAAACACATTCACACTTGTCACAGAAATGTTACACAGCGTGTGGATTGTCCCTCCCTAGCTCAGCAGGGCCATCCCTCTCCCCACTCTCCTTTAGCTGATTTTTGCTCTTCCTCTGTTCTGATTGCCAAGGAGGAAATGTGTGATTGCTCCCAAAAGGTTGACAGCCCGGTGTGACCATGCACTTGTAAAAGCAGAGAGGGGAGAGCTGGAGCAACCTTCCAGTCTGGCATTAAAAGCAAAGGTGCCTCCACAGTTCTCTGTAAAAAGACAAACCACCCTTCTGAGTCATTCTGCTCACAGCAGAGGAGTTATCAGTTCCAAAAGAGTCTGAGTTGGATGGGACTGGAGAACTCTGTGTTGGTGAAGAGAGGAGGGAGGAAGTGGAAAGAAGGAAGGAGAGAACGAAAGAGGGTTTGGCTCCACAAAATGCAAGTAGATCTCTGTGGCCACGGTGTCCAGCCAAAGCCTCCAGCTATGAAAGAAAGAGATGAAGCTCAATGCAGTATTTGGACTTGGATGTAAGAGTCTTAAAAAGAGAAAAAAATGGTGGAAGAACAATTGCAATGTAAGTAGATTTATGCAAACCAAATGGGAAGTGTGAAGAGGAAAGAGAACAAATTCTGGGGCCAGTTTTATGTTCTCCACAATTTACGGTTTAAATTATTCTACAATACATATCAGCTAATAGTTTTTCCACAAGTTCAGTTTTGTCTCTGTTCACTTTCAGTTCTGATCATTACACAGGTTTGGATTGCTGAACGGTGGCTACATTTCATTCCAAATATGGCTGCACTTCAGGGGAGGGATTGTTATTGCTGAGTTGTGTCAATTTTTAAAGGAGTTTGAGATCTTTGACTTGGAAAAAGCTATGCAGATGTGCAGTGACTATATTTTACTGGAAGATATTAGCCAAAGCAGGGAAGAGAGCCAGCAGGGTGAGCTTTCATGTACTTACAGCACAAGGTTCTTGGGAATTTTTTTTTCCTTCCTGGGTCTTTGACAAGTGGAACATGTTTTGGTTTGGCTACCCACAACATAAACACAGAAATATCTGGTCTCCCAGATGTGCTGCAGAACATATTGTTTGTCAAGTATTTTAAGGTTCTCCAAATGAGCAGGAATTTGTACTGTTGTGTTTTGCTTACTAGAAACCAGCAGGAACTTTTCCACGGCCAACTCCATCACCACCAGCTCGCATTGGGGGGTTTTTGCAGGGTGGTACACGAGAGACACGTGGGACTGACTCATGTCCATGTTTGTCAGCACAAATGACCATTTCAGGACAGACTGGTTGGAAGTTTGCTGGGAATATAAATCAGCTTTGGGTTCCCTGGTCTCTTTCAGCCCTCTTAGAGGATATTTAAGGATGTGGTGCAATGAGGGAGGAAAGGAAGGCTGCTTTTCAATGAGTGAGGAAAGGTTTTATTTTGATGGGCGCGCGAAATGAGATTTCTCTCTAATCCTCCCTGTAATTCATTGGCGTAATCTCTTTGTAGGCACATCATATTAATCCTTGCTATTACAGAGAGGACCTCAAACATGGGAAGTTTCAAAACATGCTGCTGCATGGAAAAGGCCAAGACGTTGGATGTCCCTACTCTTTATACTAGGACAAAGATTTACATCATTTATACCTCAGCAGTTCACTGGAAATAGTCCTTGAAGTTAGAATGCACAGAAAACAAAGGAAGAAGGAATAAAAATGAGAGAAAGTATTTGAGTTAAGAAACATGCTGTGTAACATTGAGCCATACCAGCAAAGGGATTTTTCTCCTGTGTGGGAATGGACAGCAAAAGTTCAGTGGAAGGAGTTTTATATGTCAGTGGAACCCAGAGACTGAAGTACAGTTTGCAGTGTTGCTTATGATTCCCTTTGTATTCAGCTCCATGGGTTCTGTCAGTGCAGAACAGACACACAAGAGAAAATAACCTATAAAACCATAATGTAAATAAGTTTCTTTTGCACAGTATTCTGTGGTCATAGGTTTTAGATTGCTCTCCTTGAGCTAGGATTTGCAGGCAGTAAATATGCCTTTATTGTTGTGTGGGCGTGGCTTATAATCAAAATCCCTCTATATTAATAAGTATTCCCTCCTCCTGCTTAGGATTTCTTCCTGGTGGACTGGGAAAGGAAATTTCTAACTCCACTGCCAAATTCTTCTCCTGCCTGAAACGGGAGCTGGGATAGCCACTTCCCCCATGATGGCATGTTCCCCCCTCACTGTACTGCTCCATCCTCCCTCTACATTTCACTTGTGTATTTTCTCCTTTGCAAAAACCGACACACCAACCATGGGCAGATTGGAGGACACAAATTTACATGTCCTCTTAAATCAACTCTGTCCATATCCATGAAGTTATTTAAGCATCAGAGTAACACTGCTCCATATCCTTGAGGATCTGGGTCAGAGATGTATTAGAAAATGTTATCTTCACTTCGAAGTCCAACTTCAATACAAATCTTCTTGCTTCCTGCTGCTCCTTCTCTTTCTGTTTGTTTATACCAGAAACCTTCTTGTTAGTGAAAGAAACAGAAATAGGTTACTTGGTATCTTAACCATGAATTTTTGGGGCATTCTTTATCCTGAGGAAAATAATACCTCTTTAGGGGTGGCACACCTATGTGAAAACACCACAAATCATTGACAGAAAATGAAGGGATTGTAAGTGAGATTTCTAAAATTAAGGTGTTTTTCTGTTCAACACAAACCTGATAGGGTGTTGTGGTTCTGCTGTGCCTTGCTAAAGAATGATTGCAAACCTGTGGTGTTCCGTGAGCCAGGACTGGTGAAATTACTTTTCAGGATGAAATACATTAAACAATATCATTGTCTGCAAGTAGTAGGCACCAGCCATTTGATGTCATAATATTAAGCTTGCGAGTCCATAATCTTCATAAAAATAGAAGACTGTTCTGCATGCTGCTTCTTGGCAAAATTTTGCTTTCTCTTGGATATTAATATTAAAATAAAGTATTTATTTTTCCTTTCCAAGAAATAACACACATGGAATTGTAAGGCATGAAATAGAAACCAGTGGTTCATGGAATCACAGGATCATTTAAGCTGGAAAAGACCTCAAAGATCATTTGGTCCAATTTTGAGCCATCGCCCCTTTCTGTCATGTGAAAAGGGGATATTTCCTCGATCCTTGGTGTTTAATTTGTCTGTCAGCACCCAGGAAAGACAGGACCCTTCGTGCCATCCCATTTCAGGGAACCTTTTCACTGAAGAGTTCTGCTGGATCAGAGGGTGCTTGGGCTGAGTTGTTCAGGGACGCACACCAACAGCATCCCCTTCAGCAGGTGCTGTGGATGCAGTTTGTGGCTGTGGGAATCATTGTGGAATAGCTTTTGAGCGTTCCAACCACATTCCATCCAGGAAGCAGCAGCAGCTGTGTTTTGCCCTATAATTTCTGTACTCTTACAGGCTCTGTTGGGATGTGAATAGAGTTTCTCAGCTTCCTCTCATTTTACCTCCTGCCATCTTTTCACACCTCATCAACCAGCCCAGAGCACTCAGTGCCGTGTCCAGTCATTCCTTGAACACCTCTGGGGATGGAGACCCAAACACCTCCCTGGGCAGCCCCTGCCAGTGCTTGACAATCTTTTCAGTGAAGAAATTCCTCCTGATGTCCAACCTGAACCTCCCCTGGCACAACTGGAGGCTGTGTCCTCTTGTCCTGTGCTAGTTATAAGGATCTCAGGGCTCCTGTGTAATGTATGTGCATAATTAGGGGGCTGGAAACCTTTTATGCCAATCACAGTGACAGTGACCGTGGTTGCCTCTTACCCAAATTCTTGGTGGCATTTACACCTCAGGACTTCCAAATCCTGTTGCACAGACTCTAACACTGAAGCCTTTCCAGGGCAGCCAGGGAATGATGCCAGCCTTACTTACATTCCTGCAGGAATTCTGGGCTTTCTCTTGGGACAAAAACATTTGCAAAGAAAAGGAGTAAATAAAAAGAAGTCATGACTATTTTCACAGCTATTTCTCAGTTTTGAAGGTAATGTTCAAGAATATCTCCTCTCTCCATTTTCCCACATTTCAGGGCCTTGTCCCAGCCTCCAGAGGATCAGAAATTAAAGTGGGAGGAATTGCAGAGAGTCCAGGTGGAACATAATATTAATATTATTATTGAATACTACTGCTACTACTTATTGTCATTATTAACATCATCATTATTATTACTTTTGTCTTTATTTTACACAGTCCCAATAATTTTTCTGAGTCCTGTATTTTTCTAGTACTCCTCTATTTAAAAGGATATCGTTTAATCAGAAGCTGACATTGCTTTCATTACAATAGCAATATATGCTCTACAAAGCTATGTAAATAAGGCACACTCACATTCTAATCTAGTGTTTCCACATCCCATTTATTTGCAGTATTCTTAAGAATCTTGTAAGGGCTGTTTAAACTGTCTCTGGTCTCCTCTGCAGAAGAATCACCTTTGGCTGGGTGTCTGCTGCCATGGAAGCCAGCCTGGCCACCTTTTCTTGGGCTCTTCTCCTCGTTTAGACATGGGAACTGTATCTACCCATTCATTTTTGCTTCACAATGGTAGGTTAAAAAATAATCACACATAATTTTGTGCTTTTTCCTTTCGCGGTCAAGACTTGCCCAAAGTTTGAACGGAGCAGGCAGAGCTGCTAACAGGAATACAGACTCACTTGGCAATGCCTGGTGTGGTTGGAATCAGCCAGGGAAGGGCCTGAATTTGTTCACGTGGCAAACAAGAAGATAAGTCTTATTAGCAGATTCGAAGAAACCTGCACATGACCACAAACCACATCCAACTGTGGCCACCTTTTCAGCACGTGCAGTCGTGGCCAATCTTGCAGTCTTCACACAGAGAAAATTCCCACTAGAATTAACAAGAATTTGTGTGAACAAGGATTGAATAAGTGCAGACTCACAGCCCAGCCCGACAAGGCTTTTCTCATGACAGCATCCAATTAAAATTAATGAAGTAACTTGTTCAAGGATCACCCAGGGAAATGATGGGAGAGGCAGGGGTAGAACACAGATTACATGAGTCACTGCCAAGTTCCCTGATGTTAAAAAGTCAAAACTACTTAGAAGACAGAAATGCTGAATTATACTGAGAAATGAGAACCATTAGTTGAAGTGGCTTCCAGGCAATCTGTCTGGGGTGATCAATTTACATATTTATCCCTACTAAGACTTCAACCCTGCAACATTTCTCACCTCTCTCCCATTTAATTGAGTATTTTAGTTAAAATGTGAGAGTATCCTATCTTTTGTAAAGGAAAATAATTATGTGTTAATATCCCTGGTGGACTTCATCTATGTTTTCTTCAACTACTCAAATTTCAGCTCACCTTTGACTTTTCAGAGCAGCCCAGACATTTCAAATGAAGCTGATTTTGCCTCTTACCCAGTTCAAACCAGAAAATTATATTCTGTCTGTGACCACCCCTCCTCCTTTCTCTATCTTATCCTCTTCACTGGAAGCAGCTGAAGAGAAGTGACATCCCTTTGCAAGCAGCTCTTAAATGAATTTATCATCACCTGTGATGTGAGATTGGCATGAGGGGAACGGGAAGGGTGTAAGGATTTGGCCTGCTACTTATAAAATAAACAAGTTTTCCTGCTCGTGTTGCAAGTGCCACATGGGAGTCAGCAGAAACAGGAAGAGTTTCAGAAATCTAATTTGCTTTTCATTGTGTATGCTGTTTGATTACCTTGTACCATTCTCTCTGTTTGCAATAAAAACAGAGACTTCCCAGTCATTTTCGGTTTAGGTCTCTCTCTGGCACTCACACACCAATATGACATTTGAATTGCAAATACAGGAAGAATTTATTAAAGGTAGTCACTTCCTCTGGATTTTATGTGTGTATGTGTCTATATCTTCCTAATGTTTTCAGTTGCTGTGAGGGCTTCTTCTGTTTCTCAGGTGCCTTTTACCTAGCTTTGTGTCTGTGAGTGAGGAAGAAAGGAGGGAGCAGCACATTTAATGCACTTCCCTGGAAAACTGTTCAATCACAGTTTTTGAGAGAAACACCTGAATATTGTGCAAGAGCCCCAGTGTGTTCTCAAAGATAGTTCCCCTTGACTGGGCACTCAGAGCAACCTTGTCTGACACCCATGCAATTTAAATTATTAAATGAATTCAAGGGGAAGATCCTATAATGAAATTGCATCCTCTCCTATTTTTCCAGCTGCCTGCCCTTCTCCCAGAGCACCTCACTAAAAAGAGGAGATTGCCTGCTGTGGTCCATTACGCTCCAAAAAGAACAAGAAAGAGTGTCTGAATGAAAAGGATAAACCATGTCAACACAAGTCCACAAACACCATCCAAGTCCCTGAACCCCAGGATGCAATATCCTTTCTCCATCATCCAGCTGCTCATGGGAATGGTACAAAAGGAACAACAATAAAAAACCCTCCCCAGCACTCAGAGAACAAATTCACAAAGGCCACTGATAAAGGTGAAAAATGGGTAAGTCCCACATGGGAAAAACAGTTTTCCCAAGCTTCTTGCAGAGAGAGTGTGAAGCATTTTCCCATTGGTGCAAGCACTGTTAACCTTTCTGGAAAAGGAACAATTGGGATTTCAGTCCCTTGAGCTGAAGTTTCAGAAGTCTGGGTGGCTGTGCAGGTGCTAAAGATGGAAAAGGTGCTCTGAATCGTATTGAAACCTCATGTTACAGAAATGAGACCTAACAGTTTTAACTTTCTGCTCAGCTTTACGACCAACATTTCAAAACAACCTGATACCAACATAAATAACATGGGAATAATGTCCTTTAATTGCTTTCCATTTCTGTATTTGCTTTCTACTCCTTTGACAAAAAAGGGGGTTCCAGCTAATTTTTTTTTCCTTGAGTTAGTTGATAGAATATTGCTACCTTATGTTTAGCAAGATGTAAACTTAAGATGGAAGGCGTCAAGAATCCAGATTTTGTCTGAATATGTCTAGATCTGTGTGTCTGGGTGATTTAACATGACCAGAGCTGCAGATTAAAGTGAGCAGATTATGCTGCTGGCATAAAGTGGATGCATGCAGCACATGCCACATTGCCACTTTTGGTTGCCTTGGCTGTATTTAGGGGATGTGGCACGACAGTGCATGGATCATGAAGCCAAACCAAATTTCAGGTCCTTCAATTTCCTGACAAGTGGTATTTTAGCAGCAGGATTCCCCCATTCTCCCACTCCCTCACTGCATTCGTAAACTGAAATCAGTATTTTGATTTCAGACTAAATTATGATAGATGTTTTAATTTTGAGGTTTCTGTATTCGATTGAGTCATAAGGATTTCCTCTGTTCTTTGTCTCCCTTAAATGATGTTCTGTTTCCCTTCATGATAAGTTCTCCTAACTACATTTTCAATAATGCCAGAAAGAAGGAGGTTTCTATCCTTTATTACAGAATGCATTTTTAAGGTTCATTTCCTTCCTTTTTATAGACAATACACATACAAAGCTATTTCAGAGGAGCACCAGTTGAAATACTATTTGAGTTTGGAAAGATCCAATTACTAATGTAGAAGCAGCAGGAAGACCTAGAGGCTATACAAAATCATTATTTTTTATAAGTCATACTCATAGTTCAGTGAGTCTGGTGTTTATCTCTGGGAGAGACTTACACCATGTGCTTCATCTAGAGGCAAATCTTGTTACTGATCTCATTCCTTTTGCTCTTGGCAGTAGCTTAAATTGGCATTACAATAAAAACCGAGGTGGGAATTCAACAAAAAGCCATGGCTAGTGCTGGACCTTTCGTTCTCTGAAGAGTGTCCATGCTGTTCATGCTAAATTCAAGTTTATGGTTCACTTGGACTCCCCATGACAAAAAGCTGCTGCGGTGTTCAGTTCCTCCTTTCACTGGGAGAAAAATAGTTGCTTTGCCAAAAAATGTCAAACCTAGTACAGACTGGGAGAAAAGCATTGGCAGGCAGACAGAAACCTCAGTGGAAGTCAGGGGAGAGGGGATGGAGAGATGAGGGGGGTTTTGAGACCACAAGGTGGGCAGGCAGTGTTTCAAATAATTCCATTTTCATTGTCCCACGTTGCGCCGCTCAGCGAGGAGAGGGACAGTGGTAGGTTGGGTTGGTGATGCTTCAGCGTGAATGAAGTGACTTCCCTTCCTCTCACAGAGGCAAAATAACCTCATTCCCTTTCATTTATGCTAGATGCAGGTGCACAGCTGCTCAGACTCTGCCAGCAACAGGATGGTTTGTGCCGAGAGAGAATCTTTGGTGTGTCCTTGTCACAGCACAGAGGGGACATTGCCTAAAGGCACACAGAGAGAGGCCTTTGTGCTTGCCTGGGAAATGAGACACCGGAAAAGTGTCCTGGGAGAATCACCCTTCTGGCCTTCCTCCCTTCTCTACAACCCTCCTGCAATTTGTGCTGACCAGCATTCAGCCCTGTCTCCTGCCTGAGGATCAGTAGGAGCCATTGGAATGTGTGGGATCTGTTTGGCAGCAGAAATGGTTCACTTTTGGGCAGAAGTGAACCCAGTCTGCTAATTTTGCCTCTGTGACCTGAAACACCAGGCACTGTCAAAAATAATTAATGACTCAGGAAGAGAAGTACTAAATAAAATAGGAATGTGAAAATGTCCTGTTATTACCACATTGTCTTTTATAAGGGACCTGACACCGTGATAAATGATAATCCAATTCATCTTTGATAACAAAAGAAAAAAAGAAAGTTGAAATCCTCCACTGAGTTAAAAATCTAGACAGTAACACAGCTGCTTATACATCTTCAGATACTCTGTTGTTTATTTGAGAAAATTGACTCTGTTCTTGACATTTGCTCTTATGTTCATGGCACTAAAGCTCTGGAAATCTGGAGAGACAGTTTCTCGTGTAGTTTGGCTTATTAAAAAAAAAAAAAAATGGACATCCAGCCAGCTGTATAGTCCAGCCAAGAAAAAAAGCCAAATTTACTGCTAATTGCCTTGTCTAAGCCAGATGAGCTCAATATCTGCTACCTCACATTTTCACTGGGCTAAAGTCAACTTTTTTTCTCTTATTTTTTCAGTAGCACAGGTTGTAAAAGAAAGAATTTGGAATTACTGAGTATTTTTGTTGACCAGAAGAGAAGTGCTATCTTTAACTCTTTAATCCGCCCCCCCCCAAAAAAAAAAAAAAAGAAAAAAGAGTTGGCAACTTCAAATTGATTTTGAAGGCAAAAGTTGAAAAATCCTGTTTGAATTCAGCATATTTATAACATCATTTCCATTTTTAAACCATCAGCCATATCAGTGGAGAATTCTCACTGTCCAACAAATGCATTTTTGGTAAATAAGTAATTAGTAAAATTTGTGAGTCTGATTCACTCCACTCTAGATATTGTTTGTCACAAGTTTCTAAGATCATTCTTTGTTTAGAAATATGGCTGACTTTCATCTGTTCATAAAGGCCTGAGTGTATATCTAACCTTGAATTACATAAGCAATTGCTGAATGGTCACTGATATTTCCATAATTGCTGCTGCAGTGCATCCCCACTGATACAAGGCTCCCACTGGATTAATTTTTGGGCAAATAAAGCTAATATCTCTGTCTAGAATCCTTCACAATAGGAGTGCTTTAAAGATGAGATTAAAAGAAGGAAACACCAAAACCTGCTTTGTCAGAAGTTTGGTGCTAAAGCAAAGGCAGATTGAGTTATTTTCTAACATTTTGCAAGAAATATGTAAAGATCAGAAACTGAACCAGCATCTCCCAAAGCCCTCTGCAGTGCCTTTCTAAAAGGACAATCCTTCCCGGCAAGGAAAGGCAAACCACACTTGTTATTCCATCCTTTCCCAGCTCCCAGGGTGGGGAAGCTGCTGAGCCAAGGATCCCCCCTGTCCCCATGGGTGCTGATTTTGGAGGCTGCTGCAGGACAGGGCTGAACAGCCCAAATGAAACAGCACTTTGAGGAAAGAGTTCATGATTTAGGCACTGCTGGTACCTCCCTGGAGTGCTTAAATTGCAGCTGAAGTCATGACTGCATAGCAGTGACACATCATTATTCTTATAAATAATGACAGGCTCAGATGCATATGAGGATCTGAGTTATAATATTCTGATGAAAGGGTCTGTATTTATATTCTCATAAAAAAGAAGAAATCTCTTTGGAAGGTATTTATCATAATAAGTTCTCTTTTTTTTCCTCCTTTCCTATTTGGAATGTTAGGTTCTTTGGGAGATTTCAAGTATTAATATACAATAAAATTCCCAGGGAAAAAAAGAAGTTATGAAGAGAGAAAAAATTGTTTTCAAAAAGAGAAATTACATGTAAACAGAGAAAGATAATTTGTTTTTCTTCTAGCTGGCATGCAAACAGAATGGATATCGTTGCTTTTAAGAATATTTATTTGATAAAAGTAATCCAGCTGTTTATGAGAAAAGAAAAAATGAGAGATCATGAGAAAAAGGTAAGGGAAGGAGATTTAGCTAAACTCTTACCTTTCATTTTAATTAACAAAAAAAAAATCTGTTAAGATAATGTTTTTTGGATTGCAGATCCAAGAACTGTACCCACCTCCCTCCAAAATGTATCTGAAATTTCTGCTGCCTGCACAGATTGTGCATAAATAAGTTTTCACTACAACATGTTTCTGTCTTTCTTAAGCAAGCTTTTACTCTCTATACTAGCTTTTACTCTCTATTTATGGTCTTTGGTTGATGGTAATGAGCTGAGCCATAGCACATATAGAGTGACACAGAGAAAGAGTGTGAAAAGCTGTTTCAAGGAGGCAGATACTGCTCTTTTAGGCAGAATCTCATGCCTCATGCAGCAACTTACTCATGCACCTCACTGACAAAACCAGACCGGCAGTATGAGACACATTTCAGTCACCAAGAGCCTTTTCTCAAGGTAGAAGCAGGAGTCTGGTCTGGTTAGTTAATATTTGACACTACTGATCAATTTAGCTTCCAGTATTTTCAGTGCTTTGTGCAAATTTCACACTCATTGAGTACTACAATGGCAGTAGAACCTTAGGAAATGGTCAGGAAAAACCCCTTCCCTTCCCTTCCCTTCCCTTCCCTTCCCTTCCC
>VZSR01002340.1:10050221-10078834 GCA_013398615.1 Brachypodius melanocephalos
ACAAAGGTTTCTAAAGAAGAGAACGAAGCTGGGTGAGAGAGGAGCTTAGAACAGCAGGGTCTGAAAGAGTTTTCAGGATCCTTCCAGCTTCTGGTAAAAGCCCTGATTTTGGTCCTTCTAAAACATAAACATGCAGCCACCAGTGTTTGTGCTGGTTGGTGTTTTATGACCATCTCAAGAGAAAGGGACAATAACTGGTGAAGAAACAGGGATGAGCAACAAACAAGGATGTGTGTACATCTGAGGATGCTCGGACAGGAATCTGCTCATCTGCAAAACGATGGTACTTGAACCTTCCAGACAAAGCAAGCGTGAGAGCCTCGCTCCAAAAAATCCCTTTTGGGGATTTTTCCCTCTGAAAACACCAAGTGTATATGAATCATCCCTTCATCAAATGAAAGCTGAACTGTAAAATCTTGAGAGACAACATTTAACTCTCACACTGTTTGTGTGGATGCTGCCAAAACTCAAAGCTCAAAGCTGCTCTTGCTCATCTAATGGAATTCTTGAGGAGAAAACTAAAAGTCATAGCAATGTTTTGTAGACTTTTGCTGCCTGTGGTGGAATAATTTCATAAGTTCTTGCTTGCTTCCAGAAGGAAAGCTGAAGTAACCATAATGGTACTCTATTACAAATAAGAATTATTAAGTGCTCATTTTTCAGAATCCCATTCCATTAGATTTCTTACAGGAAACCTCATTTATGCATCTGCTTTTTTTTTTTTCCTCCCTAGGAAAATGCAAAATTAAGTCATCATGACAACATTTTATTGTGTGCAAAATTAGCTCAGTTACTAAATCAGACAAGAATTCCAATAGAAACAGATATAACAATAGTTTGGCAAATAAAATCCTGATGGTTCCTTCTTCCTTTACTTAGAAAATGAAGATTGGCCACATGTTGTGGCAGGTCCTGCATTGTTGGCTGTAGAGTGAAAAATTGTGGATTTTAAGGGGAGTTAAATATCTCCATTCTGCCTATTAAACTTGTTCTGTTTCAAACCTGATAATGTTCTTTGTATATGAAAAGTATCTGGAAATGGAGGATCCCAAGCACCTATCCTTTATATTTATTTATCACAGATTTTGATTTTATACTGATGTCACAACAGCTGTGCCATGGTATCTATGGATTAGAAATTGGAAAGAGCTGATGACTTTCAGAACAAATGAGAATAATAAATCTCTGAAAGGACAGAAGGTACAAGGGCAGTAAATCCTGTTCCTACCCGAGGCCCTGACAAGTTAGACACTTAGGTGATGTGCTTGAATTAGAAACAAGGTCAGGTTAGGTTTCCCACATGGTTAATTCATGTTTCCTGAGGGAGGTGCAGCCCACCTCAGAAATGAATCACCCACTGGAGGGGTTCACTGGCTGCAAAGGCACCCTCCAAGTGACCTCCATCCAGATATAGATTCTCCAGCCAGGTACCTGAAGTTAAAGGGATCCAGGACTCTCTAGGTAGATAGACAAGTTTAGATTAGAGAGGGAAAAGAGGCAAGAAGAAATGGGAAGTCATGCTGTGTTCGAAGAATCCAAGCACACTTGGTGTTTGAAGTTCTGACGAGAAGAAAAAAACGAACACCTCAAAGAAGAACTTCGGTCGCTCATTCTTTGTGTCCCATTTTGGCCTCTGACCTTCCATTCTAGGAAAGAACCCAAGGCAAAAGCAAACCCCCCACCCTCCTGCTCTGGTTAGGGTGGGTACCTGCTCAGGAAAGCAAGACCACCCATCCTGGGTCACACCAAAGGTCTTCAACAGCAGCCAGAATTAATTCTCTGTGGGGGAGCAAAAGTTTGGGAAATTCTGCAATATTCTCCCAATGTCTAACAGTCTGTGGCTCCTGAGCATCCTTGTAGTTAAACCACCTGCAACTGTATTTGTCTTACACTGATCTTCTTTTTCTCTCTCTCCAGGCTCAAGAGGACACAATTGCCTGGCTTGAAGAAGCTGCTAAAACACGAAAGGCTCATAAACACCAGCACCAGGGAAGAATGACATGGAAGGGAGAACACTGACAATGGATTAAGGGCGAGATCTTTGCAGGCAGCTGAATATTTAATTTAGATTTGTTGAATACAACATACTGGAGAACTTCAAAAGAGGTCATTCTGCAGCTGCCAGAGTTCCTGAGAGGGCAGATAAAAGCAGCCTCTCAAACTATGCCTCTCCCCACTGCCTGAGGAAGTTTTTCACCTGTTTGATAAAAATAGAAGTCATTTCGATGGGTTACTGTCTTCTAAACCAACAATGAACTGTAAACCTCTGGAACTGATCGGAACGTTTTTCAAATTCCCCTTAAAAAAAAAAGAGAATGCAGTTAGTCTGTGTTAAAAAAAGAAATTTTGTTAGGGAACACGGTGTATTAAGAGAATTATTTTTAAAAATTTAGGCACAAGACAACTCAGATTTTCCAGGAGATATGCTAAGCAGGAAAAACGATGTTTCTCAATGAACTTTTCGGCCCAGCTGCAATCCCATCTCACTTACAAAGTGCATCTTTTGCAGAAACCAGGAAAAAAGCTTTAATATTTGTACTGGTTTGTTTGTTTGTTTGTTTCCCACCAGGCTCCTTCTAGTTGTTACAAGTTGTTACTTGTATATAAAAGCTTAACCAGTGGCTGTGACTAATGGATTAAGAAACTTCTCCCCTCCAAGCACACTCTTTATTATCTCCTGGAACGGGTATAGAGAGTTGGGATGTGAAATGGTCCAGCAGGAGAGAAAAGGCCAATTCCACAGGGTTCTTCTTGAGGCAATGAAATGGCAGGAAGGATGCATTTAAAGGGTGCTATCAGGTTTGAGGTCCCTCCAGCCGTGGCAGGGAGTTAATGACCTGTTGGCAGGCACACCTAGCCGGGCAGATCAATGGAGAGGATTTGTTTGCTGATGGTGCGCTGTTATCTCCACACTGAAGTGCACCACAGAGATGTTTCCCTGCAGGAAAGCACTCACTTTGCTTTGGAAGAGGAGTGCCTGCAGGAAAGCCCTGCCGTGCCACCCTGTTTGCTTTCTCAGAGCCCACAGGGGCAGGTGGATCCACGTTCCGGACTCATCGAAGCAAGCTGCTCTTGCAGGATGGCACCGGGTGATGCGTGAATAACCTGAGTGATGCACTGATGCTTGAAAGGTAATAAAGATAAGAAAGGCTGCTGAGTGTGGGGTACTCAGATTTCTACCCATCTGCAGCTCTTTTTCTTTACTTTACTATCTTTGGCTTTCATTTTGGTCTCAGATGCTCCTGTTTTGCTCCTACCCATCCCCTCCTTTACACAGGCCCAGTCCCTTCCCCTGTTTTCCCACTTCCTCTCACTTAGGATCTGAGATTCCCTGTCCCTATTTTGTAAATTTGTCCCTATTATGTTTTTGTCCTCAAAAACACTCAGACTTTGAGTGTAACAACATGGCACAAGACAGGAGTCTTAATAGGAAAGTTCACAATTCATGGCAATGGGCTTGTTTAAATTCAGTTCTTTCTCTCTGCCTTTCTGATGGGAAAGGAAATAATCTCTGCACGTGAAGTCTCTTAGTGAGGATACAGAGCTCCCACAGTGTCAAAATGCCTCAGTTCAAGCCTAAGTCTCTGTTACAAGCAATATGCTGCATTTGGCAAACTTACTGAAGAAATAATAGATGGGAATAATTTGACATCAGCTAAAACCCACCAAGCTTTCTAAATTTCCATTTCCCAGGTCCCTTTTAAGTGCTTGCTCTCCTAGGTGTAATACCAAATGATCAGGGAAGGAAGGTACTGAGTGTTGGAAAAGCTTCTGACCAGGACACCACGTCTGCTCACCATATCCCAGCTGTGCCTCCACCTCGAATAATGAGTTTTAAAATATATATACTTTTATTATGCATAGGCCTTTCCAGGGTTTTTCTTTTTTAATTTGCTTTTCTGATATCAATACCTTAAATCACATATATGGCTATTGTGATTGCTTTAGTGCTTTGATTCCTTTCTGGGTATGTCTGACCCCAAAGCTCTAAACCAGCTAAAACTACAACTGTGCTGGGATTACATTGCAAGATGTACAGGTAAGTAATACCTGGAAGTTCATACATCCTGTCCATGTAGATTATCTGTCCTTTTGCCATTTTCTGTGTTCTGTACTCGTGCAGATTTCCTTCTGCTTTGCAGTGCTTTGTTATTTTTCTCTGTCTCTTGTGTTGCCACGACTGCTTCCTGTGATTGAGCATCTGTAACCCTCTGAATGGAAACACATGCAAGCAACAGACACTGGGGATTTTACATTTCGGCTGGAGAGATACTTCAGAAAATTTACAGAGGAAAAAGAACTTGCCAGTGAGAACTAAATAAGCATTCCCCCCTCCTTCAACCTGTATAACACAGAAACTACCAGATATATCCTAGTAAAAAAGTTAAATTAGCATAGAGAAATTTTAGGAGTCCTTCAGCAATAAAAGCAAATTACTCTTTTGTATCTGGCACTGCAGGCTCTATTTCCAGATATGTAGCAAGCTCTGGCTAATAGCAATATGATTTCAAAGAGTACATTCATGTCAGGCTCAATCCCTCCTTTATGGACAGGCATTATTTCTGGGAATTAGCTGGAAAAGCAGGCATTTCTCATCTGATTATGGTTGAAAGTCCTGATTAAACAGCCCTTTTGGGCAGAACAGTAGCCCTCTATAATAGGACATGGTAAATTATTAACATCATCCGAAGAGTTATGAGGAAATGAAATAATTTTTTTTTTTTTTCAATTCTCAGAAGCCAAGGACCTGCTGGGTAGGAGCACACTGCCATGGGGGGTTACTGATCCAGAAATTGCCCGGAGCTTTTGCAGCATACCACAGATTGTGGTAGCACAGCACAGGCACTTTCCTCATCAGATGAGAAGGCAGTTAAGAATTTGAAAGCAGGGGAAACCCGGAGGACGTTTACTGTCACAGGAATCCACATAGCATTCCTTAAACTCCTTTTTTTTGAGGGGTTCTTGGAATTATATTTGAAGAGTGAGTCTGAGGAAAGCCCTGGGTGGAGCAGTGATGCTGTGCTGTGATTTCAGACTGGGATCTCTTCTCAGCAGTGCTGGCAGACAGCTGTACAGGAACTGGTATGGACACCATGAGTCCAAAAATGCCTTTGAGCTTCATTTACCTCCAAGTCCAATTGGATTTGTTCAAAACTTCCACAACCATTGAAACTTATTTGTACCACTGCAAGCAATCCAGTGATCAGTATGACTTGCACAGAGCAAATAAGGTTTATCCTCCACCATCTACAAACTTTAGTTTAGTTTCAGCCTGTGCTCAATTCCAACATTCAGGTCTTGTACTCCCTCACCAGCTTCTCACATCATGAGCTAAAGAGTCTCTGACACTTCCATTATCTTCGGAGGCATTAAGCCATCATCACATTATTCCTTTTGATTTGCTGCTGAAGCACAAACTTTGAGAGTTTCCCTAGACAATTTCAGTCATCCAGTGGGGCATGAATTAATAGTACATCCTATACCCCAGGACATGTATATCCAGCTCTACAAATCAGAAATTCAGCCTTATTGTCGCTTCGGTCCCAAAACGAGCCAATATTTGAGTCTGAAATTAATGGGGAAAAATGTGAATAGTTGGAAACCTTCCAGCAGTCATGTGATGGAGAATCTCTGTCAAAGGAATCTCCATAGGGAAATGAATATAATTAAAGACCAAGGTAATAAACTGCCAGGAAATTTTAACTAGTTAAAGAAGCCTTATTTAAACCCTGAGTTCTCCCAGTGAGGTGAAGAGGGAGTGTCATCTGCCTCTGAGGTGCTGCAGAAAGAATTTTAAGTACAAAAATTAATATTCTGCATAAATACCTCTGTATTTTCTATTGCCTCCCTGTATATACGATCCTACCATATTAAAAATAAATTAATAACATTTGTAGAGGTCTCCTGTGCAGTTCTGGTTAGCTCCCTGTCTATTGTTGAAAGAAATCCAAATTATTACAGGTGAAATGGAATGTGTTCTCCTGCCCCCAGTGCTAAACACTGCTCTGAATTGCTGCCTCTACTCCTGTACCAACAATTAAAATTAAGAAATTAGATCAGATACTGGACAGTCATAGGGCCCAGAAGGCTCTACAACACTTTGCTAATGAAGAAGTCCATCAGCCTGAGGCTCTTTGAGAGAGGAGGTCACCCCATGAAAGGGCCCTGGTGGCAGAGCATGCTGTAATAAGAGGAGTTTTTGTGACTCCCTAATGGCTTGGCACAAAAATATAAATACCAATTTTATCAGACACAATATGGAGCTTGAGCTGGCAGAGTCCTTTTTCTCCAGTGCCTGGCAGTGCCATAATAAAGGAAATAGGGCAGTGGTTAAGAGTTTCCTGGGACTGTCCAGCAGTCAGGCAGCTGAAGGAGCAGAGAGGGGCACAAGAATTAAAACGGTCTTTAGGAGAAAAATATCTGTGAACAAATCCCATTTGCTTTGTTTATTTGCTGAACTGTCTTACACCAGGGCACCGTGACTCTGGATTTTAAGAGCTGCAGGGATCACGCCTGCACTGAGGATGATTTTACAGGAAACAGAGAATAAGCTTGAGCCCAGTATAGAAAAAAAAAGGGTGTTTGTCTGGGGAGTGAGCAGGACAGAAGGAGCAGCTTTCCACCCTAGAGAGTAATGAGACAAATTCCAACCCACTTGGAGCCTGCAGCTCCATCCAACTGCTTAAGAACCACTGAGGCTGAGGAAAGAATTCAAGCCCTTCTCTTCCCCCTCTGCCCTCGTTCACTCCTTCCTCTATTATGCACAACTTGTCTCATTTTATAACTGGAACACTCACTCTAATGTGTTATGTCTATGCTGCATTGTCTGGCCTCGTATTGTCTGCAGCTTTGACAAGTTTGAAAATTGCCTAATTGCAAAGTTCTAGCTGAGATCCTGGGAATCAGGCAGCATTTGGGAACGTGGAGAGGGGGGAAAGGTACCATTTGCCAGTCTGAAACAATTGAAAAGGCTTCCCCAAATATGCTAGAATAGAAGTTCTTCAAAGAGAATGGGATAAACCTTGTTTATCAGTTAAAACCCCCAGTGCTTGATTTTACAGTGCCATCACACAGGAATTCTTTGCTTCTGCTGAAAGTGATGGGGAACAGCAGCATAAAAAAGCAAGGGCTGGGGCTGGAGCAGAGAGGGGAGTTCAGCTGGGATTCAGCAGGAGAACCTGCACCAGGAGAGAACTGGGTTGGCAGGAACAAGAGGAGGAATACTCTGAAAAGAAAAGGAAAAGACAAGGAAAAGATGTCTGTGCCTGGAAGCAGTGGGAAAAGTGCCAGGTAGAGACTAGAGACAATAGTAGGAACTGAGAAGCTGCTAGCTTGGAAATAGGGTCAAGGGAAACAGGAGTTTTTGGGCAGACAATGCTCTGGAAAAATGTGGGACTGGATGAAGGCTGGGAGTGTGGCAGCCAGGACCATGCAGAGAGCAACACACAAAGCCCCCATGTAAAAATAGATGGGTTTGGGGAACAGAAATAGAATTGATGCTTTGCATGAAAGATGAAGTCAGGCCAAAATGCACAGTTAAAGAATTCATAAAAGATTTTGCCAACCCAACGGGTTATAAATCTGAGGCTGAAAAAAAGGTCTTTCTGCATACTCAAAAGTCACATATGTGGCAAGAAAAAGTTTATTGTCAAATTAACCATGGAAACAGTTTCTGGAGCAGGAGTTCCCAAGTCTGCTGCTCAGAAAAGCCTCTCAACCATCTCAATCATTCCTGAATTCCTGTGGGTCACCATCTGAATAAAAAAACATACTTCATCTGAAAATTAAATTATTTCTTAGACTATTTACCATTGCCTCATGGACCAGTAGGATGAGAACCAAACCATTTTTGGAGACATTTTTAGAGGACACAGGACTGAAGGAAAAGGTGGCAGCAGGAGATGGGCAAGAACTTCTTTGTCTTGGGAGTTCTGCCAGATGTCCCTGTGGTCCATAAATTCTGTCTTCTTTGTGTCCATTATCAGTGGACATCCTTATTCCCAAGCTTTGTCAGCCTCCCTCTGGGCTGAGATCATTGAAGAATGTCCAGCCCTAAACCTTAAACCTTAACAAGGCAGTTCTACCCACAGGTAATTATTTTTTTTAACATCTGAGCGTTACCTGCAGTTGTTGGCTGCACTCTGTTTCACCAATTAAATCCCCACTCTTGTTGATTGGGCTTGAAAGTCTCAAATGACAAAGAACATCCTTTCTTAAGAAAATTTTACATGTTCAGCTCATCAGAGAGACAAAAAACATCGGGAAGGAAGATGAAAAGAGGACAATGTTCTGATTTGAGAGACTGAGCTGATGGGACAAAAAAGTGTACAAAAGACAAGGAATAAGGGATGGGGAAGGCTGAGTCTAGGTGAGAAAGAGACAGAAAAACATCTAAATAAGGGAGGGCTGTCTCCAGAGGTTGGAGTGGTCTGAATCTCCGTGCTGATGCCAAGAAACAAGACATTGTGAACTTCCACATGTGGTAATGAAACATGTCAAGTGTGACTATTTACTCTCTGATTGCATTCCTTCAGCATATAGATATTTTACTGAAGAGCATTGTACTAGTCCAGGTTTTAAGTACTTGCAGAAAATCCAAGGTGGTTTTCTAAATTTTCCGCCTCAAAACTCTCCAGGTATTTGGGTGTTTGGAGCGATGTTATACTGAGAACAGGGTGCTCACACTGTGCTGGGAATGATAATCCTGAGAGAGCTCTGCCTGGCAGAGAGGTTTGCCCTTGGTACATCTTCAGTGTGTTTTCTTTCCAAATCTGTGTTTTTTATTGAAGTTCCCTTCAGACTGCCTACAGTAAACCACAACTGAGAAAAACAAAGAGGAGTCCACTGCAGGTAAATAACTCCTTCCATACCACAGGAAATATTCATTAGGCTCTGGGACTGGGAAATCTGGTACTGCCCTGCAGTGCAGGTAGGGAATAATGAGCGTGTACAAAATTAGATGTATACATTATTCCAGGTCAAATGGGTGTGAAAGGCCACACCACTACTAATTTCTCATGCTCCTACTGAATTTCTGAGTGTTGTGCAGGACATGTGATGGGGATGAGCACAACACCAGCAGAAGTTTGACTGTAGCTGGAATTGCCTTTGCCTACTGGGAGGCAGGGAGCAGCAATAGCTTTTGTCAGAATAACAGCCGTATTTTGGGCTGGTCTAGACAAAGCCATAGAGACCCATTTGCCTTTTTATGTATGTTTCTCGTGGCTATAGGTTTGTGATTTTCAGATAAGACATTGGGAACTGGGGTTGTGCAAGCCTGAACTTTTTCTTTCCTGCCGCTTTTTGAAAGTATTCACCAAAATGAGTCACTTACAGAAGAAATACCATGAATTCTGGATAGGAAGACAAACATCAGTTCACTAAGGGATAGATACATGTACAAGGATGATTATTCTTTACATGGTTTCCAGAAGTACAAAAAGTGGGAGCTTTAATTAGAACTAATGTTTTTTAATGAGGAACAAACTGAAGATCTCTGCTGTTAGAAGCTATAAATTAATGGAAGCATCAATTTCCTAGATACAAAGGAAACCCTATCAGAACATCCTGGCTAGACAATACATGGACAATTTTTCTGACTGAATTTAAAATTTTCCTTGCTTGTGTTCATAAATCAAACTGAAAGGCCAGGTTATTTCATTAAGAACATAGCTGCTGATGTGAGGAGCCTGTGCAGCTACTGACAGCACAAAAACATGGGGTGAAATCATGTTTGGATTAAGTTATTCAGCTTACTCTAGAACAAAAAAAAATCCCGACTCATTTGGGAAGACAAATGCATGGGTTAAATCTCACTGAAGGAGAAACATGGGTCCATGCAAAAAAAAATTATCAGTCAAATCCATAACAAGATCAAGAATTCAGGCTGATGTTCAGCACTTCAGCTGCAGAGTTCTGCTGGCCATTCAATACATTTGCCAGGGGAGTTCCAGTTCCTAATAAATTAACCTGATGTAGGTTTTGCCTGCAAAGGAAAGTGGCAGTGGTTTCAGTTGGATTTTTTCTTTAAACCAGTTTCATGAAACCTCAAGCAAATCCACGTGTGGACACAGTTAAATTGGTTTACAACTCACTTATGTTGATCTGGCTTAATTCAAAGGGTGGAGTTTTATATGGCAGCTATACATTGATTTAAGTGCATCTACACAAGACTGCAATTATTGATTTAAACAGACTGAAAAGAAGACTTCAGTTAAGCCCCTTTTGCAACACTTTAAATTGCAGGTTAGCTTTTATTAAGTAAATACTCACTGAGGAAGTTGACAGCCCTTTTCAGAAAACAGGAGATTCAAATCAATTTGAGTTCAATTTTAAGGAACAGACACGAGGCTTTCTATTTGTACAAAATCACCAAGGACTGACTCAGGTGCTGACCTGAAAATTTTAATTTTTGACTTATGAGTATATTATGAAACTGACCCTACTTTTAAAGACATTTGATGAATTTAATCTTCCAGGAATCTTCTTTTTTTTTTTTTTTTTGCCTTTATCAACTTAATTTTTACACACACTTTCAAAACCCACCCATTGCCACAGTTACTGCTCACATTCTCCCATGGCCACAATGACTGTTTGCTCATACTTAGAAAGGATGGATTTAGTATTCCAGCAGTATTGATCATCTGGGCCTGTGAAGGACACTTAAAACCCACAAGTGTTGATCATCAGGATGCTTTCCTACAGTGCATGGAAGAGAGAAAAAAAAAGAGATTTTGCTCAGAAACGGAATAACTTCCCTTTTAGGGATGTTCAAGTCATGCTCCGAGATCCAGTGGCTCCAGAGGGACCAGGATTTCACTCTGTACCTTCTCTTTGTTTAGTTTAATGCTCAGTGTGGCATCAGTGACAAATCTGATTTGTTTGGTGAAAGCAGAACCGTGGTGACAATGATTTCTCTGTTTATTAGCTTTAATAATAGAAAGTTGTTGTCACCTCCCTGTCACAAAGAGTGAGGAAAATGCCACCAAACTGCAGTCATTTTATGGGTGAAGGTGGTCTTCATGGTGATGATGTTCTTCACAATTCCATTGGAGGCTTTAGACATGAAGGGTAGGGGGATTTATCCGGGGATCTGGAATACTAATGATGTTTTTAGGTAATATTAGATTCCTTTTCTGGCAATTTTACAGTGTCATATGATCTCATTTTTCTTGGTTTTGGTGTTTTTTTTTTTTTTTTTTTAAACCCAAAACATTATAATTTAATGTACCTCAGGAGGCAAAACATTTTTATAGCCTCAGAGATAAGTCATCTTTCACAGTCACGATTAAATGATACGTGAAAAGGGGCTGACCTTTGAGGCAAAGCAATTTCCACTTATAAAAGGGGAATTTTAACAAGATGCTCTTGCTCTTGCCCCTCCAGCACGTTTGTGGAGAAGGCTCCTCATGTCATTACCAGTCCCCCAAGGTAAAGCACTTGTGCACTAAAGAGGCTGACGCAGAACAGTTTTAGCTGCCAGCCATGGCACAGTGCTATTGCTGCCCCTTCATGGGTCTTGGATGACCTCAGGGGTGCTCAGACTCCACATCCAAACAGAAAAAGAACAACATATTTGCTGTCTGCTCAACAGAAAAAGGTCTGTGCACAGTAAAGTGGTGCATGGAGTGCACGGAGTCTGCCTAATACAGATAAGGAACTAAAGGCTAGCTGAGAAGGTTACAGAGAATTTTAAAAAACACTGAGCAAAAAGAGAGGGAAAGCAAAACTAACAAGAGCAGAATATGTTACATTTCTGCCAATCTTCTGTGGAGCATAATGATGTGGGTATATTAAACCCCCAAATAATAAAATGTAAATCCTGAATCCATTGAAGCTGATGATAAGACTCCCACTAACCTAAAGAAATCTGGGATTTCTCTCACAGTGTACTTGTCACTGTGCCATGTGCTGGTCACTATTCTCCTCTGCTGTAACCATCAATAAAATGTGATTGACCCTGGGATTGTTTTGCTGTTGCCCTACTTACTTTCACTGGTTTCCAGAGGTGTGCTTCCACTTCCCAGAGCAGCACACATATTTAATCTCTTTCCAGTTAAGGCAGTATGCTTCAGATATGCTTGAAAATCAAAAGACACAAAAAATTCCAGCTTAACATTATAGGAAGTTGTCCAGAGTTTAGCTGAGAATAGTTTCAGGATGCAGCTGACTATAAACACAATAAAACCAAATGAAATAAAACAGTAACTTTAGAGTAGCCATCTCTATCTGTGGCCTACAAATTGCCAAAGCACTATAAAATATTCCTAAAAGCCTAGAAAAGACAATGAAACAAAGCATTTATATTGCCAGTCAATGAAATTCACTCTGCCGATGCCCACAGTGACAATGAGAGTTTTTGAGAATCCAAAAATTCAAAGAGATTGAAAAATCAAATGTGTTAAAACAGTGATACTGCTAAACTTGATAAGAAGGTATTGTAAGTGGATGTGGAAAATGAGAGTGATCAATATCTATGCAAAATGCTACTTATAACAAAACCAAAGAAAGAATAACAAACCATTTTTACAAGGTCTGAGATTTGGATGAAAACCTATCCATTCAAGGTCCCTTCCTCAGGCTGAAATCCACGTACTTTTGATAGCCTGGAAACAGGTACAAGAATGGATTCTTTGGAGTTACTAAGACTGGCTACTAGGGCTGGTTCCCTAAGGAAAAGAGGCTTCTTTAATCACAGCTTTTGAGTGCTTGTTTATCTTATCTTTTCACCAGTAGCTTCTGAGGGGTCCAAGTTCAGCCAAACTTGACCAATAATTAAGTTCCTGCAAGTTTTTTAAGCACAGTGAGGCAAAAAGAACAAGAGAGTAGGAGCCCCTTGGCGAGGGAGAGAAGCTCCAGTGTGACTTTTCTTTTGCTTGATGACAGAGAATTGACACAGAAAGCAAACCCACTAAGTGCCATTGTCTTCAGTCAGACCTCAAAATCACTGCAGGACACTCACCCATAAAAATGGCATTTTTATTACCTCTGGCAGCCCTAGAATTATTTGTTCTCAGAATAGATTTAACAATGGATTGCATTGCTGATTAGGAGTTTTGCTGCTGTCTCAAGGGTATTCAGGACTTGAACCTTCCACACAGAGGGCAAACTCTGCAGGGCACACGCTCCATTAGGAGCAGATGATGTAGCCCAGAATTCTTGCTCTGTAATCAGGCTGGGGTGACAAGAGTACACAGCCTTGTGTTTTTAATGGTTGGAAGACTTGTTGATTTACCCAAAGGTTGCAGCCTTGGCTTTGATTAGGGTGCCAGGCTGAAAAAATCTGTGAAAATATTGGAAAATCTCAGGCTCAGTTCTGGGAAGCACAACTGCAGTGGCTTGAATAGGTGTTCACCCAGCTTCAGCCTCATGGAATGTCAAGACTTTTGTTCACTTACTACAATAATATTTCAAAATCATAAAGGCAATCAGCTTATCTTGAGTAGGAGTGATTGGTTTAAACATCTGAAATGATTGGCTGTTAACTGGATAAACTGGTCTTACTATACGAATTTTAGACTGGGAATAATTTTTAAGCAGCTGGAGTTAAATCACAAAAATGAAATGACTAAATTATTTTGGTTAGGTGAGCTCGATTGGGCTGTGGGATCTGAGGAGGTGAGCTGGATTTTTTGAGCATTTCCCTGCTGGGCTGCAGAATCATCTGCTGATCCAGAGGCATCCCGTGGCAGCAGAAGTGCCTGGTGGCAGAGCTGGTGCAGGGGCCCAGGGATGTTGCTTAGCAACTTCCCAGGGATGGCTGTGACAATTAACTCTCTTGTGTGTCGGGTGTGTGCTGGGAGCAGGGGAGAACAGAGCAAAGAGCCCTCCAGAAGAGACCCCAGGAAAGCTGAGTGTGCCCACCTGCAGCAGGGCTCCAGCCAAAGGAGCCCCTGTGCTGTAGCTGTTTCTTAAGCAGCAGCTCTTCTGCATGCCCTCATTCTTCCCACACAAAAATATAGCAACATTTCCGAGAGGATTAGTCACTACCAAAATGTGCACACCTGTTACAGAACAAGAACATCTGCCATGGGCATTGCTTCAAAAAATGACCTTTTCCATTTGCGTTCACACTTGAATCTGAAATTACTTTCAAGTGTGGAAAGCCCTCATTAAACCTGAGCCACTGGGCCAGTCACAAACCCATTTCATTTTGCCCACCACACGTTATTCTTGCTCTTCTGAAACCACACTAAGCTGTGCCTTAGTCTGAGTCAAGGTGTCCCAAGACACTGAGAAAGAATGGAGAAAATGTTGAGTTCCCATCTTCAGGACGGTACAGGGTTGCTCCAGAGCTGAGCCACAGTCATGATCCTCTTCCTGGCTTCCCCCTCTCTCTTCTCAGGGAAAACCACCTGTGTCCCAGTCTGTTAAAAAAAGATCCCCAAAAAAATCCCAGATCTTTTATAAACAAGGAAAAACAGCATTTCCTGTGTGCTTTGCAATATGTTTTTTTAATAACTGAAAGCCAACATTTTGCTGGAAATTGCAGCAAAGGGAAACTTGGAAGTAAATTTACATTTCTGTAGTTTTAGGAAAAAATCTCTGAAGGACAACTTTTGTTCCTGCAATAATGGAAAGAAGCTCAGTTCCCTTTCAATCAGGACGCAACAGTTTTAATACACTTTACACATGAACTGTAGAAAGGATTTGGTAACACACCTGTAAAAACCAAGCAGCTTGCTTTGTAGCAGTCAAAAATAGCTTTTCTGCAATTCAAAACTCAATCATTTAAACATTACAGAGCTCTTGTCTTCTGATTTTCCAATCAGCTCTTGCACAGGAGTGATGCCTTATTATTGCAGCTTCTTTTGTCTGTTGAGTCATGTCATTTAAAAAATGATTTCTTGGTGGAAAAATTGCCCTAATGACAACGAACATCATTTTGAAACTCATTTCATGGCGTGAAGGATTTGACATAGTTTATACACGGACCGATTTTTAACATGGCAGTGATTTATGATCTACCAAAGAAAACACCCAGCAAACGAAAACGCTCTGCGGAGCCTGTGCATTTCCATAATGAGTTTACATTTAATCAGGAGCTGAATATGCATCAGCACAGGCTGTTTCACAGGCTGAGCTGTGCCCACGTGTGTCAGCTGTCATGGCATTCCAGACACGCCATTCCCATGCCATCTATCCAGGGATTCCATGGCTGGAAAACAGCACAAAGCAGCCCTGCCCAGGACTCCAGGAACACACAGAGAAATCCTTTTACTTTGGGGTTTGGCAAGCACAGCAGCACCACTGCTCTCTTTATCATCGTGTACAGGCAGAGAGAAAGAGGGAGAGGGGAAGAAATATGCAGCCCTAAACTAGAGTGGATCTGATTATTAGTATCAGGAAAGAAGAATCTGACAGAGCAGCTATGGGAGGTGAGGTATAAGCTGGAATTGTCCTGCCTGTGTGGAGCTTCCCACTGCCAGCACCAGGCTGAGAGAATTCCCATTGCCTTCATTTCCTTACTTCTGTACTGATTATTTCCTTGGTAAACATAATTGGGGTTTTCTTCATTGTCTTTGACAGTGAGATTTGGTACTCTGTCAGAAATAAATTGACCAAAAATGTGCAATCTCTCTTGTGAAATTTTCAGCTATTGAGGAAGGGTTGAGTGCCAAGAAGCAGATCTCTCTGTGGATGCACTCAGGATATTCACTTTCAGTTTCCAGGCTGTGGTATCACTGACACAAACTCCCACCAGCTTTGGGCTGCAGATATTAGAACCAAGCTATGCTGAACAAAATTGATTCTGAAGTTAGTTTTTCAAGCTGTTATTAATGTTCTTGTTTTCTAAAATATTACTTGAAGCAGATAGGAAAACCTGTGTCATTGCCACATATCCACCCTCCCACTCACACAATGTCTATCGAGGTATGATGTCTGGCTGAAAATTGAGTCAATTCCCAGCTGAATGAAGTTCATAAAACTTTCAGCAAAACTGGGCTGGATTTTATGAGCATGGAGCCACATTACAGCTCGGAAACAAGATCAGGGCAAGCTCAGTTTCACTGGACATGCTGTACATTCCTCTGTGTCTTGCTTTGAATTATGAATTGCCTCAACTTCTACATTAAATATAAGGTGGGAACTTGCTTGAATTCTGTAGGAGAGCAACATACCCATGAGATAATCCCCAATCCCTCTTAGCCCAATGGGCACTCGGGATCCAACTGAGATTTTATCTCAGGCTGTTGATTTCAATAAAAAACCCATCCAGATATCTTAAAGAGTTCTATTCATCTCTGCTGGCCAGGGTAGGAGGTGTGTAATTAAGTTCGAGTTCTTACTAAGATGGAAGACTGAAGACATCTTCTCAAGCATTGATGGAATAAGGAGCTGAAAAGCTGTTTTCTTTAAATGTATTTGGTGGAAGGGAGAAAAAGGATGATTTTCAGGGAATATGAAACACCACATGGAAAGAAGGAAACCCAGGCACATGCCATCTAAAATCTGTTGTGAAATGAGTGTTTTAATCACTCTGAGATCATAGTGCAGACCAAGCAGGAGGGAGATGCACCACCACGAAACCTAACAAAGGATCATGCCGAGGGGAAAAGCAAACTCTTTTTCTGTGCTTCTCAAACAGTAAAAATACTCAGGACTGCAGTTAGGATATGTGCAAAATATTTACTCTCCCAGCAAATGATGCCCTTTGGGTGTGAAATGCAGTGCATTAGCAAGAGAGGGAAGAGCTCCTACTGCCTCTACTTGTGCATAATGTTACTCCTCCCTGAAAGAGAGAAAACTCTCTGGTTTGCACAGCCATCAGTTTGGCAGGCTTCTCACACAGAAAACCCTGCTGTAGTGCCTGCAGAAGAGAACCTTTTTTATTGCTTTCAATAGCTACCAGGCCCAATTCCTGCAAAATAAACCCAGGAACCAATGGACTCATTGAAGCAGATTTCACCTCTGACTTCATCTTCATCTGTCAGGGTCTCTCAAACCGTGGCACACAAACCCTTTCCAAGTGCTGTGCTTGTGTGATGCTGCAGCTGTGGCAGCTGCAATCAAATCCCAATTCATTTAAACAGCACAAAGTGAAAAGCATGAGGCTCTCAGACAGCTTGGTGAGGCTGCACATCCCTGCAAGGGGAAAGAGCAAGGTGTGCTGTGAATCAGGGCTGGGATGGGTCTCAGCTCCATGTTATGCCCAAACACAGACCTCAGGATGAAAAGCTTTCCTCTGCTCATCTCATACAGCTGTTGCCACTGTTGGCAGTGGCACCTGTCACTGCCAGGCGTGACAAAGCCCAGCAGAAGAAAGTTTGGTCAGGATTACTTCTGGCCACAGATACAAAATGGAAGCAGCAGGGAAGAGAGGAAAATTAATGGTGAGTCTTAATGAATTTCCACTAAGCACCCTTCATCTCATACATCACACATTAATGCAGTGTTTAAAATTTTATTTCTTTAAGTCACTAATAGAAAAATTAAATTATTCATTATTAATTAAGTAGCTTGCAGAGAGGCTTCCAAAAAGGTGAACAGAGTTTCCAGAGGAGACATGAAGAAGTTGAGGTGGTGATGCTAAACGAGGAGGGAAGTATTTGGGACCCTTTCAGAAGGGTTTCTGGACATTCTCAGGCAGGATTTATGGCTGGGATGGCAATTTTCAAAGCTGGTGAGAGAATAAAACTGGGAATAAAGTTGGTTTTGCTGTTCAGAACTGGTCAGTGATCACCCCCAGTCACTGTGTGTTAGGCAGAGACGTGGCTTATCTCGTAACTTTTAGGTGAAAGAGAGTTCTGTGGGATTCATTTGTGTAAAGACAATTAAACCTCATAAAAACCACACAAAGCACAGGCTGCTGTTACAGCCATGGGGACCTGTAATAATTCCATCATCACAATACTGCTAAAACACCTCTAAACCTCTGCTCACATAATCCAAAACAAATCCAAAAAGATTTATGTTACTGCACATCACCTGGGCACCATGATAATTCATAGCCCTTTTTTTTTTTATTTATGCTGAGAACCTAATTTCTTTAAGCTGATTTTCCTTCTTGGATGGACTAAAAAGTTCAGGAATGCAGATGCAAATAGAATTCTGCAAAGCTGTGGCAATTTAACCATTGCAAGTGATAAAGAAATATCCTACTTTTCTTATCCTGTCAGGGCTGGAGTGAGGTGCCATTGGTGCCAAGGAAAGGAGATGGTTTTTGCAGCTTTTCTGGGGTGAGGTATAGACCAAGTCAAACCAAGTCAAGCCTCCTGCTTTACTGCAGTAATAAACAATTGATGAATTAAAACAGAGAAGGGCAATTACCCGGGATCTTGAGAAAGATTATTTTAATATGGAGCAGAGTACTGCTAAAGCAATTAAAGAACTTGTAAAAGACCCCAAAACTCAGCAGGGTTTCAGCATCTGCAGGTAGGCAAATCTATCAACACTGCTTTTTCTGCCATGCCTAAATACCCCTTCCCCCACAGAACTGTGTGTGCCCTGCCTACCACAGACAAAGTTTATTCTGGATTGCTGCTGCCCAAGCCTCTTCACACCCTGCACACACACTGAACTCTGCCCCAGCCCAGAGATGGTTCTTCTTGAGCAGGAATGGAGGAGAAGAATAGAAGTGTGTAGCAGAGGTTTGGGAGAAAGGGAAGCTTCTCTGTAAATCATGACATGGGAAGTATAAAAATTATTTCAAAGTGGCAAACCAAGAATCCAACTCACCCATGTCAAAATCCTGAAAAAGGGCATTATACAGTCTGAATGGAACAGAGCAACAAAAATATCCCTTGACTTTCTGCTAGCAAGGTCTTAAATAATTAAGGTTAGCAGCTTCTGATATTGAGCTGAATTTCCTTTACTGTATGGGATGCACATCCTCTCATGTGAACTACATAATGAAAAACATTTGTGGAAATTTTTGAGTATATATTGTGTGAAACTTCATTTTTTCCCCAACTATGTGATATTTATGGGATAATGAGAGATAACATCTGGACCTGCATAAGTCTTTAGAGCTTCCCAAACATAGGAGCCAGAGAAGATGCTTTGTTCCTTTTTTTTTTCCCTTTAGTTTTTTTTTTTTAACAAAAAAAACCAAAGCAAAACAACCCACCTATTTGTAGCAGAGGCATCTTGCTAAGGTTTAATTAATAATCTAACCTGGGTAAATCAGATATTTCCAAAGAGATGACAAGAGAGGCAATCTCCCCTCAGGTGATTTTTCTACTCATGTTCAGTTCATACAGAGACATAGGTCCTATAGGTGATTTGAGATTATCAGCATCCTTCTAATTAAATTTCAAAAGCTTTGAAAGGCTACTGCTGCTTATAAGATTCACTTCTAACCCTGGATGTTTGCTCTACTTCGCTGTCTTCTCCATCATACATTTTTTGGGGAATTACACTACTGATGATGGGATTATTATTAAGCCAGTTCACTATAAATGAGTTGAATGTTCTACAACTCTCTTGAATTAATCTGCATTTGGCAGGCACATCTCAGCCCTTGTTCTTCTTTTCAAAAGGAATTTAGAGTGAGAGAAATATAATGTCTTCAAGGTAAACCTGTGAGGCAGGACTGAATGACTTTTATAGAAAGCAAAGCTAAGCAGACTTTTAAGGAAGCACAGGAATTGGACAAAGCTTCAGGGGTTTTCTGTTTTCTTGTTCCCCAACCCTCCCCCTTAAGGAGTTGCTTTAATTCTGAGAGCTCAGTAAAAGGGTAAAGTCTCACATATTTTGGGACTATCAAATCCAGTGAGTTTGGTTTGTGAAGGTATTGGCTGGTGGCCACTGCTCCAGCTTGGACCCCAGTGACCTGGTGACACTTCTGGATGTGTTCTGAACCAAATCAGTCTGAACCAAAATCGTGTTTTGCTTTCTGGAAAGTGTTTAGGGAATCAGGCAGCAACTAAATGAGGTAGGGAAAGATTTCTGGAATCATCCACCTCTTTGCCACAGTGAAAGGCAGTCCCCAGAGCTCTGCTTGGTCTGGAGGCATCTGGAGTGGGATCCTGCATTACATGAGAGAGCAGATGGAGATGCTGAAGGGACAAAACCTGCTTCTTCCAAGGAAGAAACTCCCCCTCTGAGGGCAGATCAGGGACAGCATGGTTCCCATGACTCACCTTTTGATAATGGTCCCAAAGCAGGGTTTGGGGAATTGTTATGGACTGTATTGTTGGCCACATAAATCAACAAAGGTTCCTAGAACAGCAGAGGGCCTGACCTACTGCAGCAGGCATTACACTGCCTGAACAGGGGCACAGGAATTAAGGGACATTACTTGGAGCTTCTGCTTAGCTTTGAAGCGAACTGTGGCAGGGGAAAAAAAAAAAAAAAAGTGAGAAAAGAAAAAAAAAAAAAAAGATTGATTTTACTTTTGGCAAATATTTGGCCACCAGGATCTACTCACCTGTCATTTGTCTTGCCTTGAGAATTGGCCTTTGCAGAACGAAACAAACAATCGCTGCTACACCGGGTGGCATTTGGCAGTGACACATAAGCCTCGCTGAGGATAACAGACATTTATAGAGCCGTTCATATGACTTTAAAATTACCCACCTTTGCTTTCTCTTTGTTTAATCTGCTGGTTTGCATTTGTTGTTTGAAATGTACAGGGAGAGGTTGTGCTGCTGACAGCCGCGTGGAAAGCCTGCTGTGTGTTGAGAGTCACTGTTTGTGTGTGTTCTAGCATCCTCCCCAGGGGAAAGGTTTCACATGGACAAAAAGCAGACTGTCTTCTTCCCCTATTCCTTAGAAGGTGGAGGAAGCAGGGAACATCTGCTGCATCCACACAGATTCCCCAAAAGATGCAAATAATTCCCCAGAAGAAGCTTATACACGACAGTGCAACCTTCCACTGCATGGGGCAAGGTGGAAATAGAAAATTCAAACTTCTCTGATTATCCCCACCTTGCTCCTGTTCCCTTGAGGCCTCACTGCCTGCTGCCAAAGGCTGGCATCATGCTGCAGCATCAAATAAAGCTGCTCTGTGGACAGACAAAATTCAGGGACATGAAGGCAGCCTACTCACACCGAGCTCCTTGACAGCTCATCCCTCACATTTCCTGCCACCCACTCACACACAACACTCCCTGCCTTGCCAGCACAAACACGGTAAGACAGGGCTTTAATTGCCAGAAGTCTTACCCTGTGGTACCTTCTGGGAGATAACAACTTCACAGCCAACACCTGTGAAGCACAGCGAGGATTTGGTCACCACAAAGAGACAGAAAAATTCCTGTATTCTGTTGGAATAATTCAATTCTTGGTGAGTTTTCAGCTGAAGTCTATTATTCTTCAGGAAGAGTGAATTTAGAAAATTAATGTCTGTATTCTCATCTTCACCATCCCATGTCTTGCCTTGCCTCAGCATCACAAAACAAATAAATGGATAATTTGATTTCCTAGCTGACAACACGCAGAAGAAAACTCCAGGAATAGAGAGTTATTTATGCCTGAATGTAGGGCTTGCATTCATATTTATGTAGTTGGATAAGCATTCTGACTATCAGGGTTATTATCACATCAAGATTTTTAAAGGCAGCTGATCCGAATAGTTTCTACAGGGATGTCACTCAATCCCAGCTCTCTTCTCTTCTCCTGGGGTCCAGGAAGCCGTCACAAGAGGATGATGTACACCTTTGCGTGAGCTAAATCCTGAGAAATTTAATTTGACACCAAAGCAACGTGTTTTACTGACAACCACAGATTCACAAAGAAAAATTACTATTTTCACACGAGTTGCAGGCTTATCTCTGGCTTCTGAAGTGCCTTAAAACTCGGTGCAGATATGGGAACACGCTTACAATGAGAGCCTCATGGCCCTACCCCACAGTTCTGTTGTTACACTGCTCTCACTTGCTCTTCAATGTTCCAAAGAGGAGACCTTGAGTCCTGGTGTGAGAACAAGCCCAGGTTTACAGTCAGGAGTTGGTGAAAGCTGCACATGTCCCTGCTGCCAGGTTGGTTTCTTGTGAGAGTCTGTGGTGACCTCCACCCTCTGTGGGGAGGTGAAAACACAACCCAGCAATGCCACACTGAAAATGGAACTGGGACTCTTTGGCTTCCACTACCCTTTTTCAGGAGACAGAACACTTGTTTTAGTTCAATTATGGCAGGTTTTCTTTCTAATATTTTTTGTATATTCTTATTTTTTATATACTTTTGGTAAATATATAGATAGCTCTAACTCTACTTTTTTTCTTAGGGTGTGAGGGCCTGCAGTCATGGGGCACAGACATGACTGCTGCAAGGACAGGGAGGAAGGGAATGCCCTCCAGGGAATGCCTTGGTCTTCCTTGGAAGCATCAGACAGCAGCAGTGCCAGAGATGAGGTACCTGATTAGGTGAGCCAGGGGCTTGATGAAAAGCAACAAAGCTGAGATCAGGAATTGTACCTGAGGATCAGCAGGAATTGTGTCTGAGGATTTCTCCCAGGCAATCCCTGACAGGATGAGAGAGTCTCAAGCTGTACCATGGGAGGTTCAGGTTGGACATTGGGGAGAATCTCCTCATGGAAAGGGTGCTTAGGCGTTGGAAGGGGCTGTGCAGGGAGGTTTGGAGTCCCCATCCCTGCAGGTGTCCATGGAATGACTGGATGTGGCACTCAGTGCTCTGGGCTGGGTGACAAGGTAGGGACTGGGGACAGGTTGGACTCAATGGCCGGCAAGGTCTTTCCCAACCTCAGTGATTCTGTGAGTCTGTGAGAATTTTGTTTTCAGGCAATGCCAGATGGATTCCACCCCATGGAAACACCAGTGCCAACAAGGGGCACAAAAATTAGACAAGATTTTGGGCACAAAATTCAGAGGTGGAAGGCACAGGCTTTACAGCTGGGCACAACTGAGCACAAATGTGAGTGAGCAGACTTCTGTGTGCTGGGCTGGATATGTCAATGGTTTAGACAATGAAATAAAAGTCAGTTGGTACCTGAGCAGTGACATGAAGAAGGAGGGACATGTTGAGCTGGGTGAGGCTGCCCAGGGAGGGCCAGGGAGGCACTGAGATCACCAGTGGCAGCTCATGGCCCTCCTGTGCCAGTCTTTGAGCAGCAATGCTTCCTTTCCTGTGCTGTGACACTGTGGATGCTGGGGATGGAAGGATTAAAGAGTGTGACATTTTCACAGCGTGAGCTCCAAGGCTGCAGGCTCTGAAATCACCAAGTGTCCAGTTTTCACTGCCTTTCATCCATCCCCTGCTAAGAGCGGCGAGGGGAGGAGGCTGCCTCCGTCTGTGAAGCCAGAATAGCAGAGCGCCAGCTGGGGCAGGAACTGCATCCATGGGGTTCATAAATGAGGTGACAACAGGAGGAGCTCACAGCTGGACCTGCAGCACAAACTCTGCTAACACAGCTAAGGCAGCTCCCCCAAGATCAATGAGGTTTGGGGGACAGAAACCTGGCTATTACAGAAGGAAGCAATATGTGTTGTTCACAAGGCGTACAAAATGCTGGAAAAGTAGCCCTTCTCTCAGGGAGAACCCAACAAAAAAGATGAAAGTAACAGTTTCAGAGTCTCCAGAAGGCCTGGGATGATGCCTTGCAGATGTCCACCTATAGGAGCTATAAAAAGTGTCCAAACCTGTGAAGACCAGCCAGTCCCAGCTTTTCCCAGCCAAGGTCCAGTAGCGGGTTTTACCCAGATATGTGGGGTTAGTTGTCTCCTCTCCAGGAGGAGACACTGCTCAGCACACCTGACCCTGCAGTGTCTCCACCAGCACCTCCCTGGAGTTCCTCTTCTGGAATTAGAAAACGAGGGAGAGAGAGGATGAGATGCCTCACCCAGCTCTGAATCAGGAGCAGTAGAGCCACATTAACTAAATACTCCTTTTCAGGGCTGATTCAGCTCCCACCCCATGGGTTAGATTAATCTTTGCCTCATCCTTTATCCTGTCAAAATGTGCCCTGAGGTCTGCTGACCCTGAGCAGGAGGCTGGCCACACACCTCCTGAATTTCTCCATGATCCTGTCAAACAACCTGTTTTGAAATCTGATGATGACATTGCAAAGTTACTTCCCACCAGGAAAAAGTGTGTGCCTGATTTCTGCTGGGTTTTTTTCCCCTGAAGAGAATACTTCTCACAGGTTCAGGGCAATGTAAAGCCTTTTTATCTAGAAGTCAGATTTTTTAATATACAGTAAACACGTTGCCACCACTGGGAATTAATGTAATTTAGCTGGGATTACTAATAATACTTATCCAGTGGAAGTGAGCATAGCTTTGACCATTAGTTTCAAAGTGACTAAGTGAAAAAATTTATTGATGGATCACATCAGCAAGTGACTGGATCCAAGGCACATCAACAAAACTCTACAGGTTTTTAATTGCCAGAAGTAACTTTTTGTTCTAGTCAAATTTCTTCCTGTCTTCTTTCACTGCAAATTTTCTTCAGAATGGGAACTGGTATATTTATAATGAAAAGTGTCATTAGTCCTTTGCTAGGACATTCTTCAATTAAACTAAATATAGCCATGAAGTCCTCAGTTGGGTAAGATAATAGAGCACTGCAGCACCTGCTAACGAGGTCTGTTAACTCCTCGAGAGCATCAGAGGGGCTGGGACCTTCAAACCCTTCAAGGACAGTGATATATACATGGTCCCAATTAAAAATGAGGCAAGAGTGATATAAAAGTATATGGTGCAACACCTGCACAAGCATCTAAATGTCAGTATAGCTGAGGTGTGGCTTTTGAAAGCATAATGCTGATGAAACAAATTTGCTTCGTTACTGTTTGAATAGTGCTGAAATTATTTTGGTTAATGTTGGGTTAATGTTAATGTTAATATTAATGTTAATTCCTGAGTTGGCTTAAATATCTGATTTAAATCATGGGAGATGCTGATTGTTTGCCTTTGGGAAAGGGTGAACACGACTGATAAGACATTTTTTCTCTTGGGAATAAACCCAGGTGTGGTGGTAAAGCAGAGGGAGTGGGTAAACTCACAGCTCTCAGGCTGTTATTACAGCCTTGCCTGCTCAGCCAATGTTTCCTGTTGAACATTGTAATTACACTGTTGTCATTGCATGGAATGATGTAGTGTGTACACAAAATAGCCTGCCCACAGCCTATTCATGCAATCACAGGCACAGCATGAAAATGACAGAAGGAAAGAAAAAGGAAAAAGAGGAAGATAAAGAAAAAAAGTTAAAAATGTGAAAGGGAAGAGGAAGGGGAGAAGAATGTTCCAGCACAATGAGGATTACACAGGTGAGTGACTGCTGTCTGTGTGTTTCTGAGAAGGCAAGAGTGAAGGCTGGTGTGGTTCAGGAGGGGCACAGATCAGTCCTGTCACTCAGCTGGACAAGGAAACACATTCCCTCCCTTGTAGCACAGCCTGCTCCTGCCACACCAAGCCACTGCAATTACAGCAGTATTTGAAATCCCCAGGCTGATTTGTCACAGGGTAGCTTCATCCAGACCAGTCCTGAACTGATGAATTCCGTCATTAGGATGAATTTGGGTAGGAAGCTTCTAACCCAGTAGGTAGAGCAGGCAAAAAGATTCAACACCGAGCACATCAAATTCTCCACCTTTTCAAAAGATGCCAGCATTTCTTCCTCCACCACTGAAGTGTTTGCCTTGGTGTCTGCCACTGCCACACATGGATGAACTTTTGAGTCAGAATGGCCAGAATCTGACATTCCAGATAACACAGTTATCATGGCAGACGATGGGAATGCTGCAGAGTAGCAGAGAAATTTGTGGAGAAGCTTACACAACCTGAGTGCTTAGGACCTCTGCCAGCAGATATAATGGATCTGTGTGGATGGGTGTAGGAACAGAGAATGGATTGTGTGGTACTTAGCTTGAAAAAAACTCGATAAATTCATGATTCCACCATCTTTTCTTTTTACATTCAAATTTTCACTTATCTGGGCTACCAAGCAGGTAAATCTACATATGAACAGGAAGGACAGTAGTAGGCTTTGTCTACAGAAGAAACCAGGAGAAGGTGGTGTACCTGGTTATAAAAGGGATGAGCCAGCACTACAATTTGTGTAGCTGTGCTCTGCTGTGCTGATGGATAAATTGGAGGCTTCAGCCTACTCACCGTTGTGCTATTATAGAAGATGCCACCTGCAAGGTGCCTTCCTTTCATTTGGAAATTTGGAAATTCAGCTCCGATCCATCCCTGTATAGGGAAAGTGGGATGAGGCAAAGTGGGAGTGTTGGGTGTGCAGCAAGTGATTTATCTGGTAGCACTTCACTGTTTGCTGGCATAAACTTACTCTGAGATGGGACTACAAGCTGAACAAGCTGGAATACCTCTCTGGAGTGGATGGATCCATTGTATCACCCTTGATTTATAGTCCATAGGGCCAGAACCTGCATTGCCCCTGTGTCCCAGGGGTGATATCTGGCCATATCTGCACAGTGTAGGCACAAAGCACCCCAGCCCCACAGATGTGTAAGGATAAGAGGCAGGAGAGCTCTCAAGAAATCACATCTCTAAAATTCTTTAAGCAATGAGGTGCTTTTTTTTTTCCCCCTTAAAATTGTAATGCGTAAGGATGAAATCTGGGTGTGTCAGAGACATGTAAGGAGGAGGGTGTGAGAAAGAGGAGCTAGAACAAAAGGAGGATGAGGGGTGGAAGATCAGGATGGCTGTGGACTGCTGTGGCTGGCCAGTCCAAAACTGGAAAGGCTGAAGCACTCTGGCAGTTTTCTTTGTGGAACCTTCCCTTCCCTGGGTCTATATGGCCAGAGAAACCTCCTCACATGGTCTCCTCTAAGGAACCTTCATAGGAGGGGTGCAAAGGCACAAAAGGACACCTCTGTCACCCCCACTGTGACCAGAGAAGAACCCTCTGCAGGCCTCAGGGGTAGCATCACCTCTGTTTGGTTTGGAAGTGCTTTCCCTCAGGGTTGTGACTCCAGGAACAGCTGCCCAAAGGCCCCGTGTGATCAGTCAAACTCTTTGGGTGCTAATTGTCTAGTGCTAATTGTTCTTCCCAGACTTTGGAGCCCTGCAGATGTCTTACTGGAGAACACTTCACACCATACATATGACAGATTTAAATTGCCTTCTCATAAAAATCAAACAGTTTATGTACAGCAGGGTTCAATTGTCTTGGCAAAATGTCTCTTTGTTTATTTGAATTTTGAGAAACCAGGTTTAGGCACATCCCATTCCTGGCTTTAAACAGCCTTTGCAATGCTTTAGATAGAAATTGCAATGAAACACTTCTCAATTGTTATGTCATTGTCATTAAAAATAGCAATGCCAACTTACAACGTAGCACTAAATGGCTACAATGAGAGATTTGTACTATTTACAAAACATTTTCGTGGCTGTCTGATAGTTCAAGGTACTAAAACACTTGGGAATCTCTGGGAAGTAAAATTTAATTCCATTTCTTGGCACGTGCAATTAGTTGGTTGCCTTAGCTACTCCTCAGATGGATCTGTTACATCCAAATTAAGCTGAAGCCAACACATCAGAGTTGAGTTGTTGGTTGAAAAGGACATGGAAAGGCCTGCACACATATGCAAGACGAAAAATTCCAATAATTGTACTTACTTACTTTGTTTGTGTTAGTGAGAGCTTTGTAATTGTGTTTAATGCATTCAGCAGTATGAAGAGTTCACCCTTCAGTGTTATTTGCATTCAGGGGTATCAGCTTTTATTTTTTTTTTTAATGCTCTATTACAAATGAATTTTAAAATTTGGGATATATTGGACACATCTGCTTGGACAGATCCAGGGATGGCAATTCATCCCACCCAAAACAGTTTGAAGCTTATCGTGGAGAGTCTATTTCAAAGATGGTGTTAAAAGAATGGGAGATTAAGCTTTTAAAATTCCATCTAATATTGAAATTATCCAGATATAGAAAGTTCAACGCAATGGAGTTCTTGGATTGCCATCAGACCTCCTGCCTGGGCAGCAGCTGCCACCCCAGGAGAGTTCCTGCCACTGTGATGTCCCAGGCAGCCTAGGGCGTCACAAAAGCACCAGGGGATTGGGATGACACATGCCTTTTCCCCTTTTTATATGTATCTGTAGCTTTACAGATTTTAATTTATAGCTGAATAGCTTCTAACTCTTTGTCTCTTGAGCACAGCAGGTGCACTTTCTCGCATGTTCTGCCACCTTCTTGGAATTCTATTTAATTTTGCTTTTCAACCAGCAAAGACACTTTATTTTCCATCATAAATCATAGACATAATAAAAAGTAGGGCTAAAATCCAGGGGTGAGGGGGCTTCAATGGGGCAGAAATTACCTAACCGACTGCTCTTCTAACTAGGCAATATTTGTCAGATATAATAATTAATTAACATCAGAACAACTGTACAGATCTGACACTGCATTCAGACTCTCCCCAGTTTAGTGCAGGTCCTCAATTTTAGTGTTCCCAGTTTTCACACGTGCATGGCTTGGCTGCTCTGCTGTGTGAGCAGGATTTCTCTCCTGACTCACAGCCCCTGAAAGCTGCAGGTCCTTGCCCACACTGCTGGCAGTGCCT
This sequence comes from Brachypodius melanocephalos, assembly GCA_013398615.1. NCBI lineage: Eukaryota > Metazoa > Chordata > Aves > Passeriformes > Pycnonotidae > Brachypodius > Brachypodius melanocephalos. The sequence goes on from VZSR01002340.1 coordinate 10,078,651, forward strand.
GTGCTCTCAGCTGGCTTCAGCTGTGCAGAATGACCTCTCTGTAACTGAGAAAGAGGCTCAGGCTTCTGCTGGTAATATGATTAAAAGATGTACAATTTATATGTGGGCCCTTGTATCACTTCAGTTATCACGATTTATAAACCATATATAATATAATATAATATAATATAATATAATATAATAT